>JAPMOR010028118.1:994301-1087230 GCA_026543865.1 Argiope aurantia
GGTTAAGCGTTGTTTAAAACTTTAATGGTTTTTAATGGTTAAGCGTTACTTTAAAGTAACATATTAATATGCTTTAAATATATCTTGCGTATGATTCAGTGTTAGAACATTATAATAACAAGATATAACATACTAATAAAGAGACTACTTTTTACAATATGTAATTGTATAGTTTATAAATACAAAAGTAAGATCATTAAAGCGTATATAATTACAAGATATCGTATCGTTTATGAATGAGCTATACAATATCGCTTATTTATTTTCAAGTGCTCTTTTACTATCAAAATATTTATGTATTTATTTCATCTTAGACAATACAAAGAATTCAGAGAAATTAAAATATTATTACATCAGAAATTCACCCGCTGCATTAACTCATATATATTTATTTACTTAAAAATAGGCATAGTAAAATAAAAATTTCATTCTGAAATAAAATAAAAAAAAATCAATTAATATCAATAATACGTTTCAATTTTAAAAATGAACTTTTAAACGTGCATAATTATTTATCTTTTATTAATTATTTTTTATTTTTGATTAATTAAAAAATGTCTAGTATTTTTATGAAATTAATATATTTCACTATTCATTTAGATAAGAATTAATACAAATAAAAATCGAATAAATCTCAGAGAAAACAATTTAAAAATATCCAGAAAAATTATTGTATATTAAATTTTTATATTAGTTTCAAGAGATATGTCAGTTAGCATGAAGAGCTTATAGAAGAAAAGCAGAGAAACAGATTCAAATGATAAGTAATCTTTGGCTTAAAATCTTTCTTTTCTTATAAAAAGCGAACAAGAAAATAATTGTGTCATTTTAAAAAACAAAATAATCAGAGATAAGCGTTTTCCATTCCAAGTAGTTGTGATAAGTTGTCTGATAGGCTTTCGTCTGAACATAAGCTGTTTCTAATCATTGTACACTAATCTAAAAATGTCGACATAGATAAATGTAAAAAATATGCAATCTGTTGTAAGCTGTTTTCACTGCAGTTGTCGAAGATTAAAAACAGATGTGAGTGAGATATTTGTTAAAACCAGTTCTTGTTTACCATGCGCCTTCAAAGATGTTTGGAAATTCAACTGCTTGTTAGTTGTTTTTATTGATTATTAAAAATTAAAATTTGGAAAAATCTTTTTTATTCCCTTTTATGCATTTTCTTATACACACATAAAATGAAATATGCACAAATATATGATTCGGCAAGTTATTTCTTTAGCTTGCTGGTACAGCATCATCTTGCCGAAAAATGGCCAATGATGATGGAGGTGAACTCTACACCTGTGTTCGGCTGTATTACAGAAAAAGATGAAAGGGGATTCGTATCAAGGTGTACGTACACACTAGAAGATTTTAAAAAATATTTTAACTTAAAAATCAATTTTTTTCACAGCAGGCAATTAATATATGTTTAAACTCATTTTAGTGAGAAAAACCATATTACACTAATTATTAATTAATTAAGTAACATTTAATGAGCTAATTAGCATATTTTTTGAAACATGATATCTTAAATTCTAATTTGTACAAACAAAAAATTCTAGTTGGAAATTATGCCAAATATTAGTTTTCATGTTGTCTGCCTCAATCAAGTTATAAAAATATATAGTTTTTTTTAAACAATTTTTTCATCAACGATGAATAAAAAAAGCGGGATTTTTTCTGTAATTTTAAAATTTAAATAGCTATTAAAATTTATTTCTATAAATATAACTTTGATTGAGATACAAAACATCCGCTATTTCATACAGATTATTTTGATATATAAATAAGTGCATTTGGTTAATTTCTTGTTGAGTTATGGTTGTTTGAATAAAGCAACATAGTGGGAAAATATCATTCTTCATAAAATGAAACCGTAACTAGAGTTTTTAATGAAAGCACCTCACGAAAAATAATTATAACTCGAGAAATATTTCGAATATTGACAATATCTTAGTATCTTTTGAAAGCTAAAAGATCAGAGAATATTATTAAGCAATAAAAAAAATTTTGAAATTTCAAGTGTGTACATACACTTCAATGGAACTGAGGTGAGCTCTTCTCCTATGTTCGGCTGTATTATACGAAAAGATAAAAGGTGAGTTTTATCAATGGAATGGAGATGATAAAAGGTGAGTTTTATCAATGGAATGGAGATGAGCTCTACTCATGTTTTCAAATGTATTATAAAGAGAGATGATTACTGTGTTGTATGAATGAGATGTATACGCTGTTCGCAGTAGTCTAGTTTTCCTGTTATTTATACAGTAAAGTGATTTACAGTATTTGATATGCGTCCTTAAAATCTTTAAGTAATAATTTTAAACTTTTAATTTTGTTGCTTTATATATAAATGAAGGTTTTAGAATTTAGAATTAATATCAAATATACACATCCTTTCCACAAATAATAATTTTTTTATAAATAAAATAATTTTTAATTTTTTTAACATAAAATAATTATTATTTTTAAAGGAACTCGCCTTTTTCCTGCACTCAAAAACATAGATAATGTTTTTGAGTTTAAAGTTTATAATAATTTAGATCAATTTAAAGTTAAAAATTAATTCTTACTCGATGTAACAACAGTAATTTTAATTTTGTGGCTTTATATATTAATAAAAATTTTAGAATTTAGAATTAACATCAAATATGCAAGTGTAATCACAAGGACATATAATTCATTTTTTAAATAAAAAATAAGAATTTAATTTAATTTTAGAGAAAAAAAATCACAAAATAATGCATTATTTTCAAAGGAAATCGCTTTCTTCCTACCTGTAAGAATATAGACTGAAGCTTTTAATTTAAAGTTAAAAGTTAGCACTCGGATGATGACTTTAATTAAAGTTTGCACTCGGATGATAACTATCACTCAACATTCAAGACGGTGCATCATTTTGATGTTTTATTTATTAATAATTTTCATTTTGATTGTTAAAAATATCTGAAGAGTAGTAAGAAGATGCAAATTAATTAAATGGGAAAATTCAAACTAAAACAATTATCGATATTTATTTTTTGGAGCAATAAACAAGCCTTTATATTAGGTTAATAAGTAGACTTACTATCGGATAATTATCGAATTATTTTTTCGAGTGCAAAAGATTAATTCTTACTCAATGAGACATAAAAAAACTAAATCTTGATTCTATTCTTCTGCAAGAAAGTGTGTACTTTATTTAAACAAGTATGACTGATGAATCAAAATATTTTTTTTTATTGTAAGAATGAAACTCATAGTAAACAGGTAAATATTTACAATCAAAATAAATTATTACTTCTAATAGAAGAGTTTTCCCCTCATTTTTATTAGAATTAATGATCATGCAATGAAAGCGAGTCTATGTTAAAGTATGAAAGCAACTGAATTGATGAGTTGTGTTAGTATGATTTTGGAAAAAAATATTCAGTATTAATATTTTTTTCCAAATTCGAACTAACAATTCTCATTTTTCACTCTAAATTTTAATTAGATTCACTCTAATATTTTTATAACAATAATTAAATGCTGGAAATCAGATATTTTTTCCTTTTACTTTAAAGTCTTCTTTTTCAATAAATTCCGAATTTATCGTAAAGAATATGAAAGTAACATGCCGTCATTTTTGACATATAAGTCTGATGTCAGGCAGAGTTTTCTCTTTGCTTCAGAAATGTATCGTGCTGTAAATGTATACAGAAATAAAACTTTCATCATTGCGAATTATGCTTCCTATTTTTTTAATTACGAAGTCGCAAACAATTATTTCAGAAAAAGAAATTGTGATTAGAATCAAAAGTTATTTTAATTATTTAAAACGATTTTAACAAATGACGAGTTATTTCAGAAATTCCTTGACAATTTCTTTAGAGTTAATTGAAAAATGTCAAATTCCAAACGCTTCTGAATGAGTTTGTCAATCGCAAAAAAAAGAAAAAAAATATTTCCACCTATTTTAGAAAAGCTTTCAACGAAATATATTTTTGTTCGAAATGAAATATCTTCAATCCATCTATGTATAAAAAAGGGGCCTATTTCTTTTCCTTTTTGTATTTAACACTCAACCAAAGGCGCGAAGTGGGTATTTACTTCCACCAATTTGCATCATCGTCACTTACAGCAGCCAATGAAAGCATTTCAAAAATACAGAGATAGAGAAATCTACCGAGATCAGTTAAAAACTTGGTTGCAAATGGATTAAAAAATTGTTATGACAGGACATAAGTTTTGATGAAAAGAGGGGATTTGAAGAAAAAGGGAGGGAGAATCAAAAAAAAGACCTTCCTGCGAAAATTGCATGCACTTTAAATGCAAATTTCCTTCACAAAAGTTGGGCTGTTAAGGGTGTAAAATTTTGTCACCAAGCATTTACACGATTACATGGTCGTATGACAAAAACTACCAATAAAAATGAGTCTTAGTTCTTTCGTATGTTTCCCCCACTCCAACCCCCTAGCCGCACGCCAGATCCCTCATTTTGTGAGTTCTTTATTGTCGATATGCTTTATTTTCCCATTCGCTTCCCCTTTCAATGAACCTCAGAGCAGCAATTATTAATTTTTTTCTTCCAACCGAAAGCACGCGTGTCTTCCTCCCCTCCCCCCCATCCTCTTGAAATCACACATTTGATTTTGATTAAAATTGAAGTGAGTTATAGGATGAAATGAATTTCCTGAAAGTTTGCAAATGCACCTTGCATATTTATCCTTAAAGCACCCAAAATAAGTAAAATATAAAAAAAATCATCCTTATACATTGAAACAGCAACTGCTATCTGCAGGGATGTTATCCTGTCGGAATGACTATTAAAATTACAAAAGGAGAGGTCTTTTCAAAATAAAAGAGAACAGACTGTTTTTTCAAACTTTTATCTGTTTGCTTTTATTTCCACTTCTTTTTATAGCACTTATTTTTTTTCCTTCATGCCGTCGCTTTCACTTGTCATGTAAGAATGTCTATTTACAACAACTTTAAAATTTCTTCAAAAGATAATTTATTCTAATACTGAAACCTCAAACATTGAATACTATCGTTCAACACTTCCAATTATCCAAGAAAATTTTCAGTTAAGTAAAACGGTTATATAATTTCCCAAATACTTGAAATGCAATTATTCATACGATCGTAATTTAGTCTTTAATATGAGAGATTTCACAAAATAATGTTCAATTTTTGAAGAAAAATATATCGAATAATTTAATTTTCACTCAATTATTCGTTGTAAATTAGATTTTATTTTTACCCAAAAAAGAAATATGGAATTAAGAAAAAAAAACATTTATATATATATATATATATATATATATATATTCAATTTAATGCTTCGTAATTGGAAATGAAATTAAGAATAAGATTTCATCTCATATGGACTTCACCAATCAAATGGAAGGTTATTAAATGATAATGAAATGAATATAATAGCAAGAAAATCCATTAGTTGATGTACAATAAACTTATTGTTGTGAAAAGTTCTATTCGTTTCTCGATCCTATTGAAAATAAACTTATCGAGAATTATTTCAAAGCTTAAATTTTCATTTGAATTCTGCATGATAAATGCAAAAACACATTTTGCATTTAATAAAATATTGTAATTTTAAGGAAACGTAATGCAAGCGTACCACATTGTTTATTAGTAGTCTGCTCTCCCCCAAAAGCATTTTAATAATCATTAATTATTTATCGATAATTGATATGAAAAGAATAATTTCTTAAAGGCATTTCCTAATCTTATAGTAACTAATAGTCACAATGTTTCTCAATGATCAAACATGCTCCATACAGGAGTTAATATAGTAAATAATTTATTTAATATTTATTATTTTAATCAAGAACTAATATAATTTCAAAGTGATGATTAACATTTTAACTCAACATGGTAAATATAAAACACACTATTTCTACTAAAATTTTGTAATTTTAAAGAAATTTGATGCAAGAGAGCTACAGTGTTTACTCATAATCTTTGCCCACTCAAAAAAGTGTTTTAACAATCACTACTTATCGATAACTGATATAATACCCGAAAAAGCATTTTAAAAAATGGAATATTACTTAATCGTAGATAACCAAAATAAATTAAGCCTAAAATGTAACCATTAAATAATATGTGCTAAAATGACTATGAAATTAAAAAGGTTTAAGTTAATTACCAGCTGTTTTTTGAAGTATAAACAACATACCAGGAATATTAAGTATCTCCCATAACTGATATAAAAAGAATAATTTATTTAAAGGCATTTCCTAATCTTATATTAACTAATACCCATTATGTCTCACAATAATCACACATCTCCCATACAGGAAATAATAGAACACACTTCTACGCTTCATATTCTTTGGAATTATTCATCTCCTCATTCGAAACATATTTAGAAATAGTATTAGAAATAAACTGAAACCGCATTCACTAAATCAATAGTTAAATCTTTATTTTCCTATTCTAGCAAATAATAATAATAATAATAACAATAATAAATCTAGCAAATATTTCGAAGGTTGGTAAGGATGCAAAGAAAGTCGTTGCGTAAGTTCAAGAAAGTATAAATTTATTTATAATTAAAATTATGGAAGAATCTTAGATAAAAATACATAACAATATAAACTTAACATTCAATATATATGTTACGGCCAAACCCCGAAATACAGCCAGTTCGCGAATTGGCCAAGAGGTTTGGCCAAAGTCCGAAATACTTGCAATTAATATTGTATTTTCTACTTTGGCTGGCCATTTCGCGAAGTGGCCGGGAATCCTTGGCCAAAGCCCGATGTGATAATCTATACTTATAAATAAAGCTAAATGTATGTTTGTGTGCGTGTACGCGTGTGCGTGTGTGTTGGCGCTCTACAGTCCAAACCGTTTGATATACAGTTATCAAATTTGGCATTTATATACCTTGGAGTTCGAAAATGTACACCGTGGAGCGATTTTTTAAAATTTTTAATTAGAATTTTTATTAAAAATTAAGCGTAATTTCGGCGATTTGTCGCTATAAACAGAAAATATTACAGCACAAAATCGATTTTTGCATCAAATTAAAGCTTTTTTTAATTAAGGCTTAAAATTTAATTTATAAATTATGCTTGGATTAAATTATACTAAAATTTAATCTGCACGAGCACGTCAAATTTAAAAAAAAAGTTTTTATCAACGTGTTGCCCTCACATTGATAGAAGTTTAAATTAAAAAATAAATCAACTATTATTGCAAATTTAATAAACAAAATTGTAACTTTTGGCAGGTGTCTGTATAAAATGAAAAAAAAAATGAAATAAGATATTTTCAGAAAAGTAAAAGGAGGAAACGTTTTCTATGAGCTTTGACAATACCTATATTATGAATTCAATAAAACAATTTAATTTAAGGCAAACATAGTTTAATATACTTAAGATAATCATTCTAATCAGGGACCATCGACTAATTTGCGCCATACATTTGCTAACAAAATGGTCTAAAGGAACTAAATAATTATATTTAATATAACTTTAGTCAATAAATGCTCCGATGAATCAGGAATTTTAAATTTTTACATAGGTCCTCTGCCCTTTGAATCATATTTAACAAACTATTCTTGAGACAATAGACTTAATAAAAATTATTGAACTCCATCCAACTAAATCAGTCACTAAAACTGACTAATTTATAAAATTTAAATATCACTGTTCTATAAAAACTGGTGATTTTAGACTACTTCACCGACTGTCTCAATGAAGATAAGCTAATCCTCTGCAGGGTTTCTCGACAATGATTGGTCTTTGATTATAAAAATGTTGATTGGTCTAAAACCGATGCATAAAAACTTCATAAATAGGTCAGATTTCTCGCAGAAGATAAGGATGTTTATTTACTTAAAAGTTGGTGTCAAGACTATTTCGCAGAATATGATTCCTTGGGACCAAAGGATTGTTCAAAATTTAAAATTCGTAATTTTTTCACAAGTTTTTTTATTGACTGAAATAAAATAAAATATTTTTATTTGCATCGTCCTTTCGAAAGTGAAAAATTAATTTTACGATGAATCAGAGAAATTTTTGTTGAATAATTCTTTAAGATATTATATAAATTATTCTGCAGTGCACATATAATTTCACTGCCGAACGACTCTGATTTCAATTTTCATATTTAAAAAAAGACATAGTTAGTTTAAATATAAAAAGCTTTTATATTGATTGCAGTCTAACATTTCCACTTTAATTTAAAGTATAAATTTTATGGATATTGACAGAACATTAGAGAAAGTAGTACAATGAAACAGAACTGTTTAAAGTCTAAATATAAGTACGACTGAATTATATAACAACCAAAATATGAAGCTCAAAAATATTTTGCAGAAAAAGCTACTAAGAGAACAAGTTACATTAATTGAAAATTTTAGCGATCATTAATACTGGTGAACCGGCTGGTCCCCAAAGGCGACTAGTGGTAAATAAATATAATGACATTCATGTATAAAATATAAATAAAGACATGTTGTAGGTGAAATTTGACAGATGGCGCCAACAAAGAAATGCCTTTTAAATGATATTAATAACAAAACTATTTGTTTTAATTATCCCTTATTTTTGCTATTTGCCTTTGCAAAAAATTTCATATTTTTGAAGCGATATTTCGGGAGACAATGTGATCTGGGATCTTTAACATTAGGCCCATGAAGCAGAAAAAGATTAAGGATTACCCTTAAAGGTAATTGAAAACTGAATACTCACTTTGCCTTTGTATTCATACACGATACGCAACGCCTTTGCTCAAGATATAATTCGTTCATTTAATTCGCTTATTTTTAACACAGAGGTGTCACTTATAATTGAACTCGTTTCCGAAACAATTGTACTTAAAAAAAACAGTACACAGAAGTACTCATTTTTAAATACTTCATTTTTAACAGGGTGTAAAACAATCTGCTCTTGATTCCTTTCTTCCTACTTTGGCCGATCGTCCCAAGCCATTTCGCGAATTGGCCGGCCAAAGCCCGAAATCAAGAAAAGATCGGACATTGGCCGTTAAATTTACAGCAACGTTGGTCAGATCGCGAATTGGCCGATTTCGGGCTTTGGCCGTAACATATATAATGAAAGGATATTATTTCATTTAAAATGAAAGAAGAATGTAATGAAAGAAATATCTTGGTAAATTTAAAATGAAATATTCGGAAAAAAGCAGGTGATTGATGAATTTTAACTTTATATAATTCATCCGTAGTCAAATAGGCTTATATCATTACCCCCACCCCCAAATGCCCTACTCCTAAGAGGAGTATGCAAGGAAAAGAAGCAGGAATATTTCATGAAGAAACTTTTTCATGAAACTTCTTTAAAAATCAGAAAAAAAGCAATCAGTCATTTTTTAAAATTTAATTTCCTGATAGAAGAATGCACAATAAAAATATAATAATTAACAATGAGGCAAGAAAACGTCATTTAACATAATCACGTGATACCATGATCAATTCAGCTTTAATATTTCTATATAAAATGCACTGAAAAAACTTTTAACGATTATTTATTAACGAGCTGTAGCTTTTGTTTTCATAATCGCATAGCTCAACGATTTTCTTTTCGCACTGCAGATCTCTGTCTTTAATTTCTAACATGTTAAAATTTGATCTGAAATCTCATATAAACCATTCATATATACTTCTTTCTAGCAAACGAAATTAATAAATTCCAGAAATATCAACAATATTCTAAAAAGATATTACAAAAGATAATGCTTTGAAAATACCACAACAATCTTAAAGACAAGAAATAAAACAAATTCTCATAAACATTAATGCTTTCACATTTGTCTTTTTTTGTCCTAATGGCTTACTATCAGATAGTCTGAAATATGAATTTTTTTATCAGTGCTTTTATTCTTTAAAAAAATTAAAACAGAAAACATTAGAATAATTAATTAATGACAAACAGGAAAAATTTATTTCAAATCATTAATTACATTTTCTTTCTAAATATTGAAAAGAATAAAAGTTTTAATTATTTTAATTTTTTCAGAATATGATTTAACTAATAAGAGCTGAATTCAAAAGAATTAGCATTAAAATATTCTTGAGACATACACTTTTTCTCAATAATAAATTATTTATAACAAATAAACAAAATAAAATGTAAAACATTATAAAACAGAACAAATAAGACTTTTTTTACTATGTTTACATTCATCATTATTTTCAAAACAGAGGAGATAATAGAAAATTTTGGCAAAAAATGTCATTAGGAGTCTTAAAAGAATAATTTATCTCATTATTGCTTGAAGATGACAAAATTAACATTTCGAGACAAGGTGAGATGACTAATTTCAAAATGCCTGTTGATATTTTGTAATTATTTTTACACACCTTTCTTAAAATACATATATTTATTAATTTACTTTTTTTCTTAATGAGATCATTATTTTTGAAGTTAACTTCGGCATTTCTAATGCTTATTCATCCCTTTTCAATTATATTGATAATCCTACTCTCTAAGATTATTAATTTTTAGAAGCATACAAATGAGAAGCAAAGCCGCAAATCATCTTCATTTTTTCATGAAATACAGCAGTTAAAAATTTAATAAAGTCGTACATATTTTTTTCATCTTAATGAAAAATACTGGCGCCCACGAATAAGAAAAACAACCCAATTAAAATTTGTTATCTTATTTTTTATCATTTTATAGAATTATTTGGATGCTTATAGCTTATAACTGCACAACATAAAGAAGTGAATAATAAAATCCCAGTTGGAATGTTTCATTAACAAGCAAGATGCGACATCATCTTTATGTCAATATGATTTACCTGACCAGTGATAATTTTAGACTATTGAACCAGATCAAAATAGTTAGTGGATGTCTTTCTCTATTAACATGAATGGCCAGTAAGTGACAGTTTACCAGCGAATCCATTATCGGAAATGTGTTGTTAACTCATTTACTTCGACATGTTAAAAGGCAATTCTCCTCCTCTAATGATATGATGAGTCTTTAAAGTGTAAAAGATGCAGTAATCTATTTGAATTGAACAGTCCACTCTAATATGGGAGTATGTATTAAAATACATGGAATAAACATGAATTTAACTTGAATAGTCTGTTAACTTTTCTGAAGTAAGATTTAAATATATTTCTGAGTTTAAATGCATGGATACAACCTTTCAATTAATTACATATTTCATTTCAAAATTGTTACGATTTTATTTCTTTACTAGCCGCCTTTGGTGACCAGCTGGTTCGCCAATCTTAATGTTCGTTTAAATTTTAATAATTAAATTTTTTACGCAATTCCTACTTTAACAGATTCTTCATCAAAATATTTTAAAACTTCAAATTTTGATAGTCATATAATTTACTCATAATATTATAAAAGCCTTCAGTTCATAGCGTAATATGTATCTCTCTAATTTTCTGTTGGCTTCCGTAGAATTTATGCTTTAAATTAAAGTGGAAAGAATTAATCTGCAATTAATATAGTAATATTTTTTACTGAAACAAAGCATTTTTTTATAATATGATTACTGATAACAGAGTCACTGAGCGTTTAAACTTGATGGGCACTAAAGAATATCTTTCTTAATTTATGTAATATCTCAAGAATTTGTCAACAAAATTTTCTCAGATTCATCATGAATAGATCTATTAATTAACAATGTTTAATTTTAATTGCATCAAACACTAAGAAAATAAAACGAATCGTTTAAAATAATCGGTTGAAAACAGGTTTAAAAAAACTACTTAAAAAAACTATGTACTTAAAACTATAAGCATATACAAAAAATATATATAGCTAACATAAATACAATTTAATTACAAAAGCATGCAACTAACCTAAAAATAATTTAAATCAAGAATCATCCGTTGATAATATTGTCAACAATCAGAACACAATGCGCATGCGTGAATTTTCAACGCCAGTTAAGGTAACGCAAATACGTGAAATTTTCTACGCCAGTTGGGGTTACACTATGCAGATTAGACATTTTTAATTTCCTTTATTCTGTGTTATTTTAATTCAAAAGTACTTCAGAATGGATCTGAAAGATCGATTAATTAACAATGTTTAATTTTAAATGCATAAAACATTAAGAAAATAAACAGAATCGTTTGAAATAATCGGCCGAAAAATGTTAACCCTAGCCTCATTACTGTTGGGAAAAAAACTAAAGCCTTACTCATTTGGAAGTGGCGAAAATGGAAGATTTTTTTTGGCGGGAAAGATAGTTTTTAATTAATAATTAAAGTTCTAATTAAAAATTAAAAAAAAGGGACCGCAGGTGCATATTCTCGACCTCTAAGGTGTACATGTACCAAATTTGGTAGCTCTAGGTCAAATGGCCTGGTCTGTAGAGAGACAACACGCACACACACACATTGATCTTTATTTATAAGTATAGATATAGATTAAATTAAATTCTATCGCTTGACATATCCTTTCAGTTCAGTCCAAACATTTCAAAATGGAACATTAAAATATGTTGTTTAAAAGTCTGATTTTATATTACTAATTAGGATATAGTTTTTAGTAATCATGCACGATTTTTAATAGCAATATGCATATTTTTCAATGCATTTAAATTAACTTATTTCAGAAAATAATAAAATTATTATATAAGTTTTTTATATAAAAGCAATTGATTGAAATTTTAATTTATCTCTTCCATTTTTTTAAAAAATAACTTCTGTATATTAACAATTCATTCACTATGACTTAACAAAATTAAATATCATGACATCGAAAAGAATTAATAAAGTTATAGTGAAAACTAAAGAATCCTCATTACTATAAACAAAAAAACGTGCAAAGTACCAATTATTTAAGAATTTTTTTAAAAATGTTCTAAAATTTGCGTTTTTATAATTTTTTAAAAAAATTATATGATTAAGCAATAATGTGCATTCAAAAATTTCGTTAAAATTAAATAAATGATTGAAAAGGATTAAAATCTGCTTTTTTTACAAATTACATTTCAAAAAACCACTTTTTGAAAAACTTCTTAAATTTTTAATAAACAAAGTTTCTAATCTTTATTGTAAACCCATATCTTTATTATTGCCCAAAAAGCTCGACAATTTTTTTAATTATTGGACATACTGATTAATCATTTATTTAATCGTCTTATATAAAAAAAAACATAGTACAACTATGGTATGGTTAATATCTATGAAAATAATCCTGTTCATAAGTAAATGTTAAATAATGTCAATAAATGAAAATATTAATATTAATTTACGACAACAAAATACTAATTATTGCACTGAGTTCCACAAAAGACGCCTATTTTCTTATTACGACATTATATAAATATCACTCAGCTTAATAATTGCATTTTTTTTTCTAAAATAATATGGTTACAGAGATTTATTTTAAATATTATTATTTATTTTTTTAACCTGTACTTCAAAAACTTGTCATGTAAACCTAAATGCAATTATAAGATGAAAATATTTACTCTGCAAGAATAGATAATCAATTGAAGAATAAATATGCAATTCAAGATATTTAAATAATTATTAATTATATGGAGTATTTATCTTTTATAAATTTATCTAATTAAATGTTGAAGCAGCGTCACCGAACACACATCGAACACAACGATATTGATTTAATCACACTCGAATGAACCAAATATGAGATAAGTAACCAGTTCAAGCCATTTTATACCACTGAATCAGAAAATTGTATGAATTGAATTCATATATTTATGAAATTCAAGACATGTTTTCTTTTTTTTTAATGAATCACGACAAGGAATGAATTAATAAATTGCTTCAAAGCATTTGAAAACTTCAAAAGATTTGGAAGTCTTTTATAGAGTTTTCTGCTCTTGTTGAAAGCAGAGATGTCCCATGTGCATAGCAGCTTATTCGAAATGCGCATGATTCACTGACTCTATAAAGCTCTTTGATGTCTTGGCATGAACTTGCTATAGCAATACGCCTCGGTAACATTTCCGAACGAGGATGAAAACATTGGAACCTTCCCTAAATTTACAATACATAGGAGAAACACAGAAAAAAAAATGATTACATATTGACTATGCACCTGCTTAAATTTTAACACAAAATGACGAAGAGTGACTTAGTACTTCAGTAGAACCGCTAGGTGACGTTGTTCTGTATTAACTTCGATGAATAACAATTTTACGGTTTTTGAACCACAGACAGAAGCGCAGAGGATGACGCTTTGAAGACGGGTAAATTTATTTGCTTCTGAAGCAAAAATATATTTTACATCAAACACTTTCAATGCATCAAGAGCTTTGCTTCGCTTAACAAAATCTGTAAACTGTCTTACAATTTTCTCTATGTTGACAATAGCTGTGCCTCTTTATAGATACCAGTAGTGCATATAATGGCTTTTAGCTGCTGTTTTCTTAATATCCTCTCCTTATTTCAGTATAAATAGCTTTCGAATAACAAGTTAAGCCATACGAAATGTCTAGTATAACAGATAGATAAATACTACGATATTTTTGTCATACCCACGTCATCAATTTTTGACTGTTTACTACTTCTCAAAGCTCATGCAGAGTTCATTTATTGATTTTAAAGTTATCAGTTACACCGTTTATTTGCTTTTAATTAGTTTGCTTGTATGTTTGCGTTTTACTGAATGGGTCAGCGATTATAAACTATGCTAATTGAACTTTGTGAAACTTCGCGAAGATCAATCAATGATGCTATTGAAGGTGAAAGACTATTTACAGATGTTTGTTAAATAGCCACGTATTTGATGTACATTAATAATTGAAACTAACATGGAATCTATAATCTCGATAGCTGTCAATTTAACGAAAGTAATTTGTTTGTATTTCGTGGACAAGAATGAGATTATACCAAACAAACAAGAAAAAGAATCATATTTTGAACAACAAATCGTATAGGGGAAAAATAATATTTTAAACAACAAATCAAATAAAGGAACAAATTCTATTTTGAATACATTGCAAGAAGAATGAGTACATGATATAGATGCTACTGCATGTTATTGCATTTGATTTAAATATTATGAAATAATACTGATGTTCGAAAAGAAAATAATAATTTTGATTCTTAGATGCATAAAGCATTGAAACTTGATAGAACACAATCATAATTTTGAAAATTCTTAGAATATTTTTTTTTCAAATTTTATATTTATATAATATTTAATATAAATGAGCATACCGACAAGTAAAATTAGATGTATTAGAGTAAATATAAGTAAATGTATTTGCTGAGGTACAAATAGTGTCGAAGTTTGGGTAAAAAAAAATTCTTTTAATTTTCTTATTCCCTCTAAATATCCTTAAGTTTTCGTGTGCTTTTCAAAGATTTCGGACAATACACACGTTCCTGATTTTTTTGATAATAATTCTTTTATATATAATATAATAGCTTTTAATTTTCTAAAAACTTGTTTGGCAGAAACCTTACAAAAGCAGGCTGAAAAGGAAGCCTTAAAACTTATGTCGAAAGAGTGTTTCAGAGATTAGAATGTAGGAGAGTTTTCATTTAAGCGAAAAAGTTAGAAAACTAACTGAATAAAAGGAGGAAAGAGTGAAAAAATTTGTTTTGTACCTCCTTCTTTCTTATTTATGTAGAAGCAATAAAATTTTTTTTAATCAATTTATCAATTCCAAAATAGTAGGAAATTTTTAAGAAGTGTTATTTCCAAAGCAACATCATTAAAATCAACTAAACAATAAATTATTCTTAGGCATCAACATAATATGATCAGAAGCCATTTTATAATGAAAGAAAACTATCAAAACATACTCTGAAAATACACAGAAATTGTAATCACAAATTAAAAAAAATAACATTAATTCCATAGTTTCTTTTAGTGCAGAAAAATCTAAAGCAAACTTCAGAAACATGCATGCTACTCTAATATTCGATTCAAAAGTAAAATATTTTCAATTTAATTTTAATTGGTAAAAAATATTCATTAATTTTGAACTTCTGCTTCAAAACGTTATAGCATAATGATTTTTAGGCTTCATTGATTCTATTAATCGTTGCATTATCTGTGTAACGATTTTTATATCATGCAAGTCGCAAAAGGAATTCCAACCTAAAATCATTGTCATATATATGAAAAAGTAACGTCTGGCCTGAAGTTAGCATCAAAAGAAGGCAATTTTTATCAGAGCTTTAAATATTGACACAAGCAGGAGAGAGAAAAGTTCTCTGATTCAATACAAATCGCCTTTACTTTCATTAAACAATTCAAATTATTGATACAAGTATTGTTTAGAAAAAATTTTGAAAAATGTATTAAAACTTTAAGAAAAAATGGTATTTTAAAATTTTGGAAAAGTCAACATTTTAAAAAAATGTTTTACTGTGGTGTAAAAATGGTTTTTGTACATCAATATGCTTCTGAACACAAGAAAAAATAATAATTCTAAAATAAATTTAATTGCTTAAAAATTTAACCAGATTTTTGAAAATGCATTTCTTATCTGAATTACCTATATTCTACAGACCTAAATTATACTATCAAGAAATATATATGTGTAAACTTTGTAACTTTAAGTTCAAGTTTTTATCCCCGTAGCGATCTCAATTCTTTATATTTTTCAAAACGAATCACTTCGTTTGTACGAATTTTGTCTCTATTTGCAAAAAGATTTCCAAGATAAAAAGTTATTGAGTTAAAAGAAATTAATTTTATACTTTTTCTTCACGAAGAAATGATACAATTAAAATACAATAACTTCAGATTAAAATTTGCTAATCATTTGACGAACAGTTAAGAGCAAAAAAGCATGTATTATTTTTTAAAAAAATTCCCAAATGATTTTTAATTACTTATTGTTGAAACAATACTTGTTAATTTAACAGCATTTATTTTTAAGTTTTCTCAGGTAATAAATTAAAAAGACATAACTTCTAGTTTTCAATTATTTTAATTGTATGAGATTATTTTATTATTCCACCTAAGACCACTTCTACTTTTTTCGCAAATGTTTGATTATCTTTCAAACAAAGTCTGTGTTTAAGTTCAATAATGCCCAGTTTAAATTTGATTCCCAAAAGGAATTTAAAAAAAGTTTTAGTGATCCAAACTTGCAGCGAGGAACAACGTAGTAGAAAAAATTTTAAGGCTTCATTCGACAAATTTAAGAAAACAACAACAACAACATATCCTTAATCATAGCAAATTGATCTTCATAGAAAACGCCGTGCCCTTATATTACCTAACATAATGGAAAATGTTGTTGTAAAATATGCTTAAAAATCTTTAAAAAAATTATTAAAATTAGATTTAAAGAAATAAAAGTGGTTAACACTGAAAAATTAAATTTTTTGAATTAAAATAATGCAAAAAAAATTCTTTGATAATATTCTCTGAAATGATTGTGTTTAAATTTAAAATTTCAATTAATTTTTAAACAAATCCAGTTCAAAAGATGGATTTATTTAAGTATTAAATTAAGTCAGAAAGTGCTTTTTTATCATAAGTGAATAGTTACTGCCAATGAAATAACTAAGAACCAAATTTGACAGTTTTAGATCCAGAGGTTTCCTGATACAGCGTCTGAAACAATTTTTGAACCAGCCATGTTTTATACAGCATTACGTGATTTACAAACGCCATCTACCCCCAAAACATTATCTTATTAATATTGTACTGATGTGGACAATGAATATTCATTTTCGTCAGACGATTATTAAATATTTCTGCTTAATAACCTAACGATAATCTATACAAAAATCTAAATAATTATTTAAAGCGACTTCAGGGATATTCATACTCATTTAAAAATAATTAAAAAAAACAACTCACAGGCTATTTTAAAAACTACATCATTATCAAATTATTTTTTTAATAATTTTGATATGTTTACAATTATTACTTTTCGCATATCATTTATGAAAGAGAAAGAAAAAATAAAATACAATCAACTAAAACCAAACATTCTTTACAAACCCCATAGTATTTTTTATGCTTCAGTATGATGTTTCTCTTAATGGATAATATCACTTATCTATATAATTCCATAATTCTCCAATATATTATTTCTTTAGAGCGCTAAGCTCCTGTGGAAGGGGAGGCCTAGAAACAAGATTTAGAAGTCTCAGTATGAAATAATAATCCTGGTACCATCGCTTTTAAGTTTATAGGACACATTTCAAAACTCCTGATTTTGTACTTAAGTCTATAAGTAGAAGATAAAGACCACTTGCTAATACTTCATTGATGCCTACAAGAAACTTTCTAAGCTTATAAAGTAAAGTTTAAAATTTCCTGACTGTTATAACATTAAAAGACACAAGATAAATACTATCGAAAGATATAGAGATATAGAAGATACGCTTCAGTTGATCCTTTTCCACTTTCACCCCTAAGAGTGCTTTTAACGGTGTTTAAGTGATTAAAGTGAAAATCACAAAATTCGTGTTATCAAAATCCTTACATTTTTTAAGTGCTTTGAAAATACTTCCTAGAATTTATCGAAATAAGCACTACAGGTGAAAAACATCCATTTAATACCAACATGTGAAAATCTTTTTTTTAACTGTAAATATGAAAAAATAAATAAATAAATAAATAAAGCTTTTATTGAAGTTGGAGTTTTTACTCGAATAATGTTCAAAGTTCAGCATCTCAATTTTTACTTTTGTCTTTTTTTGTATGGTAATTATAAAATAATTATATAAACAAATTAAATTCTTTCAAAGGTTTCAAGGTTCAAAGTTTCAAAGGTTCAAAGTTTTCATTTATCAATTTGGGAAAAAAAAAATCTTATTTTCATATGCCTGAAATAACTGGAAGACGAATTTCATATCGGGCATTTTTAATTGAACAAATAAAAATTTTTAATTGAAACTTATCGAACTTATCAAACTGACATTTTTAATTGAAAATTGCAAGCATTTCTGTGCATTTAGAACTTCAAGCTGTAGCATGAGATTTTAGCAAAAATATATATTTGATGCTATCTTTGATTGAAAATTAAGGCAAATAATAAATATAACATTGTTGATAATATGGCAATAAAAATTCCTAAAATACAATTTTATAAAAAAAATGCTAATTTATATTTTTTAAGAATTTTATTGTAAATAGCTGATTTTAATTGGAATAAGACGGTGAATTAGAAAATAAAAATATATATAAATTTTGGAATATACAACATTTTAAATTAAATGACTTCAAATAAAAAAAGAGCCTTCAAAGATCAAGCAAATAAATCGTTATAAATTTCGATTTCTTGAAATGATATAAATTATTTAATGCAATACATTATTTTTAGTAATTAATGTAATTTATATAAGTGGCACATTATTTATAATTATCCTTTTTAAAGTAACTATTATACTTTGTAATTTTTTTCAATTATTTTTTTTATTTTAAAACAATAAATATATTATTAAAGAAAACTGAAGGCCTTGCATTTGTTCGTAATAAATAATTTTTTGCCATTTAATAAAAATGGAATTAATAAAGGAAATTTAAATACTGTGGATTTGTTTGGTATTTTGTTATACGATCAGGAAAAATGTTTTTGTGTTAAAATCTGATTTTTATATAGCATCGACAAATAAAACTTAGCATTTATGAAATGAAAGATATTTTAGAAAAAATACTTTGCGACACTCAGAACTAGTATATACTTAAGAAATGAAATTAAATGAATTTTTGAATGTAAAATTACGTAAACGAAAAATAACATTAATAGTTAAATAATTGTTATTATGCATTGAATCTTATTTGTCTTTATTTTTTTATATTATAATTGCAAATATTTCATGTTATGATTTTCAATGAATGCATGCACAAGACTAACAATTTGCTATTTTAAAACTTCTAACTATTTCTATATCTTTTCTCTTTCTACATTAAACTTTTGTGATTTAAAAAAATATTATTATTAATTCATAAATAAAAAAAAATGTTTATCGATTACAAAAAACTATATGCAATAAAGCTAATCCTTAAAGCAAAATAGCATTTACATTAAAACAAATTACTTGGTGTTATCAAAACTTATGAAAACATAAGATTTTATAAGAAAAAGATAATTTATTTAATGTAGATGTATAGTACTCTCTCTATATATACCTATGTCATTTTCTACTAGGTAACTAATGACATTGGTAACCTGTTAGAAAATCTTCAATCTAAAAAAAGGACCATTTATATTTTACATTTACGTGGGAAATTTTAGTCTAATAATTTCTCAAGAAAGTAAACAGAAAAAAAAAATATTTTTTCAGGACGGGGCTTCCGAAATTATCCTGATGAAATTTTGATTCTCCTTTAGAATAAATATATTTTCATCAATATTTTTAAATATATTTTAAAGATTCTTTTGCCGATACAAAAATTTATTTTATCTTTAGCAAAACAGAGATATTATCATTTGCAACAATTTCATTTCTAAGAATAAATATTCTTATGAAAATATATATCTTCTGAAAAAATAATATAACCATATATGCATAAGCGAATGCAGGATATATTTAATGTATAATATTTCATTTAGCAGTATGCGTATGTATACATAATTTTTACTTTTAATCTCAAAATGAAATCAAAATAAAATAAAATCAGACTGATACATAAAATTTTAGATTCAAGGACTGAAAAGTTTTAACTGAAGCAGCCAAAACCCGACGAACTTACACCACACAGATATATAAACAGGGGATCGTGTCGTTGTCATAGTAACGAAATATCACTGTGACAGAGTCATGGAACTAATTGGTGGGGAAGGGGAAGAGGGAAAAGGATCTGTAAAAAGAAGGTGAATATCCTCCCCCGTTGAGAAGAAAATATCACTGGGGTGTCGAGAAGTAGCTCCAGGACAGTTGCCACAATACACGCGGAGAAGGAGAGCAAATATATATATCGATAGGCAGAGATAGGAGTTTACTCACATTTTGCTGGTGTGAGTGGCAGATAAACATCAAAGTCTGGAAACATAAACACAAACTTAGTGCTTTCTCCATCTAACGTTTGTGCTCCTTGAAAAGATTTAGAAATGTCTTTGGAAAGTGTTTTCAATGAATGGGTGCGTGATGCCCCGTTGCATCAAACGTTAGATCAGTTTTAACGTAAAATCAGCGGCAAATGAAATACATTTTCAAAAGTGAGGCATTTTCTTTTCAAAATGTTGCAGAAAACTTTGGGAAATTTATCTCGAGCTGAAAGTAATTCTGATTAGGGGAATTCTGTGAAATTGACAGAGAGTTTGTTAAAAATATGATATTTTAAATTTGCATATAGGCGATCCAAAATTAGAGCAAATATTACTGTTAATCTGTTGAACCAACATGAAATCCACTTCCTTTGATATTCAAAACTTTCATTGAATTGCAAACATTTTTATGAAAATATATTTTCTTTGGTTTTATAAATCAAAGAAATATTTCTTTGAAGGCTTTCAAATTTCTTAAAACGCTAGTTATATTTTATTTCCACTATTTAAAAAAACAAAACAAAAAAAGATTCTTTGAAGAAACCGGATCATCCAAACCCTATATATGGAATACAGAAAGTAAATATTGAACAAACATTAATTTCTTTTAATATGATAAAATTTTTAAACGAAACAGTTATTTTGAAATAAGAATTAATAAATTCAATATCATTTAATAATATATTTCAGTATATCATACGCAAATTATTTTTAATTTATTTACGAATATTATATAACTTTGATTGCAAGGAAATATCATTTTGAATTTAATGTTGATCAAAGTTTATTAAATTTCTTTATGAATTCAAATAATGCATTTGAAAATATTGAAATTAATTACTTATTTTTGAAACATCCTCACTATCCAAGTAATTAACGAAAAAAATATTTTTTTTTATGCAGTAAACATATTATTATATCTTAAGGTAACAAATTAAAGATGCGTTTTTCACAAACTAGAAATTTTAATTTAATTTGGCAATTGAGAGATTTTGTTTCTAGTATTCAATTTAATGCAGCCTCTAATGCGAATTAAGCCTACATATTTTTCTATCTTTAGGACATTTACATTTTTATGCAAGAAGTAAGAAAGAAAAAGAAAACTTAAATCAATATGTTTTGATCATTCTGCTTCGTTCTATATTCTTCACTCTGCTGCTTTGGAAACATTGTCCAATATTTTTAAGAATACAGTTTTTTGGCGCTGTATACAAACGGTATTATAACTGAATAAATAAATATATTATGAACTTAATCTGTCCGTTGTTAGTAAAAATGTTTGAAAATATTTTAAACAAATAGAAAAAAAATTTTAATTTAACATAATTTCTTGTCTTACTTTTTGGTAAATCGTACATAAAAGAGTTTCATTTTTATAAAAAGTTTCTTTGCATAAATAATAATTTTTTTATTAAAATTTAATATAAACTTAGAATTTGACAAAATTTAACAGGAACATATAATCTTTTTTTCTTTAAATAAAATAAATATATCAATATAAATTGTAACATCAGTCAGTTTCACCTTGTATGATTTCGTGCATCATCTTAATTATATTATTTATGATCATATTATTTTGCATACAATAATATAATATGTTTCAGGAAACATTTTTTTTTGGGTGAAAAAGGGAAAAATAATCGAATTTTGTTATTAAATCTTTTAACATTAGAGATATTGATAAGTTCATGATCTTAATTGGCATAATGAATCCTATAATTCCATTCCTTTTTATTAATTCATTCTCTTCCATTTGTCGTGCATTTAACTGTCTCACTTTCGTTATTCATCGAATCACCTAAAGATTATTCATAGGAATCATTACACTTTGTGCGCTGTAGTTCAATAAGCAATGGTAAAATCAAACTGAAATTTGATTAACAAAGACATTACATAACAATTTCAGTGTTTGCTTTATCCTGAAGATAAAATCTCACTTCTCACTTTCAAATAGATACTAGAAAAATATAAAAAGAAGAACAAAAACAAAAGTGTCTTTTTTTCTACTCATTCTTTACCGCTTTTCTATTTCCCATCTAGCCTCAAGGTATTGGTGAACGGTTCTTTAGAATCCACCTATCGTCCATTGATACCTTAAGCTTATAGTGGAGGCAACAGAATATCCCTCCACCTCTGATGCACTGATTTTTAGTTTGAGCCGATAAACCTCTTAAAAGTATCATTCCTGGCAAAAGAAAATTGCAATTGACTTCCTGGTATACGCAGTCAAAGGCAATTTTTTTTTTTGTTGTTGGAAGAGAAGTGGCTATGATTTAATTTAAGGGTCGCTTTTACGGTTGTCAAAAGTAATATTCAGGCTTGCAGTAAAAATATTTGTGTATAAAAGAAGCTCTTTATAAATTCATACTTTAGCTGTGAATGTCAATGAATATGACTGATTTTCTTTTTGAAGAAAGTTTGAAATTTTGAAATACTTCTTTTTCGGCTATTTGAAAGTGTATGGTACAAACTGAATATGCTATTATTTAGAAAAGAACTAGTACAATGAGTTCCCTCTTATTTTTCAATACATTGTTCGTATTTTTAATTATTGTATTCTAATTATTTTATGAACTAATGATTTTTCAATGACATTTATAATTATTATATCTCTAACCTTGATGATTATAAAAAATTACAATATAAATTATGAACTCAATAAAAAAAAATCTGAAGAATCACACCCTTTTTAATCTTATAATTTAATTCTGACAGATATATATTCTTCAGTTCTTTAAAGCTGTAAATTTAATGATATCTGTAACATATATTACATTTTCCATGATACCATGTTTGATACCATGTTTTCCGATTTGAAATTAAAATATTAAGCATAACTTATACAATTATATTTATGCAAAAAAAAGAAATAATTTTAACTTAACTCTAAATAAATTCAAATTTTTATCACCCAGTCTTTCGTCAAAAATCTATAGAAACATGATTCTTAAATATTTACTATGAATCAATACCAGTTGCTAAAGCAAAAATAAACAATCTAAGCAAATAAATATTTAAAAAATACCATAACATAATAAACAATAATTTTATTTTTATCCGAAATCATTTCTGCCCGTGACTTTCTTTTACTTTCTACATCAATTTTCGCTAATTTACAATTGTAATACAGGCAATTTGAAATAGCATTGTACCATAAAAATCCATCAAAAAGTTTTTCTATATTCGTGAAAGTTTATTTACCAAATTTAATTTCCAAATCATTCATTTATGAACCCTATGAAAAAAATTGCAATACTTTTTGAGTCAATTTTTTGTTTATTATTTTTTCTTTCATTTGAATTAAGATAATTATAAATTTTATGGCTATTGTCTTTGTTAAAAAGGGGTATAACTTACTCTCCACTCATCTCATAATTAACTAACTCATTAGACATAATTTATATTTATTCCTATTTCAGGTACTTTTTACCATGTACGAGGGTCATAAAAAACGCCAAACTAATTCGCCAAATCGGCAAAATAATTTAAATAATATAAACATCAAAAAATAATAAAAATAAATTAACTGTCGCCAACGGCCCTCGAAAACGGAAAAGTACTCTATTTCATAATCAATAAAGAGAAATATAACGTATACTTCACTAATTAAGTTTCAAATTAAAAGTATGTTGAAATGTATTGGTGACAAGTAATTTCAATATTTAATTATTTTCAAAATAATTAATTTCAATATTTAATTATTTATTTTTTCTCAGAAGAGAGATTCTCTGTTTCAGAAGTAAAACTGGAATTAAAACTACAGAGCTGTTATTAAAGATTTTAGAGTAATTAAAATTATTGGTATTGGATCAAAACATATTGGTATTGGATCAAAACATGGAAAGTAAGCTGAACACATTTGATTTTTTGATTAAACGTGCTTTTAAAAGTTAAATTTAAGTGATTAAAAGAGAAATAAATTTTAAAGCACCAATAATTTTAATTTCTATCCTTTAAAAACATAGTTCGCAGTAAAATTCATTTTTATGGCAATTTTTGTTGCAAGCAACATGTTTCGCATTTCATAGAAAATTCAAATAATCAAATGGTACTAAATTCTAAGTAATATTACTAAAATTAATTTTCCGATGAAACAGAATTCTACTGAATAATAAGTTCTTAATATTTTAATAACGTAAATTGGATATATGTTTATTTGATCTGAACCAAAATTTTAAAAAAAAATGTGCACCTCCACATTTTCTTGGAAAAGCAATATTGAGAAAATGAATGATATAAAATACTAGCGCATTAAGATATTAAAGGTTTAAAATGGTAACATTACTGCATCTAAAAAATATTCCTCTTATGCACAAATAATAACTTTCTTCCAGGTTTTATTTCCATGAAGGATATATAAGATGCGAGTAGTCTTGGCTAAAAGTTATTAAAAAAGCAAAGATAATCAATGAAACTTGACTCCCTTAATTATTCTAATGCATATTCATAATTTTTAAAGTATGAAATGACACTTTAATTACCAAAATTACTTTAATTGCCCAGAATACGTTATTATCTTTCCAAAAATCGAAAAATGTTTTAAACTCTCATTGTTTTTCCATTATTTCAGCGAAATTAAAGGTTTGAAAATTAAAGTTGTTTACTAAGACTTTCTAAGAGTTTTAATTTCATGCATATTTTAATTAAGATGAAAATTGTTCTTTTAAAAAAGGCGGGCTTCTTAAGAGAATATATTCTGAATACCTTTTAAGAATATTGGATCAACAAAATATCAGTTAATCCCTTTCTTAAACATTTTTTTCGATCAATGGAACACACAAGTTTGAATTACTAATAACAAAATAAATAATTCTGAATAAAAATGAAAATTTATATAATTTTTTCATAAATTAAAATTTAAAAATCACATAGATTGCTTTATTTGTAAATTGTATCAACCAAATCATTATTCAAGAAAACGAATGCAAATAATATTTGTTTGTTTGTTGAATTATAAAAATAAATTGATACATGGGGGGATAAAATCCTTTTTTTTTTCAATTTTTCTAAGTAAATACAAAAAGATTCAAATGCATTTTCAGATATTCTGGATCTTTTTCCTTCCTTAATTCTCTTTTTTTTTAATTATTGTTTCTTGTGTTTGTTTGACATTAGAATCAATAGAAAATAGCTTAAAGCCCCATTTTTATTCCAATGTTTTCAGAAATTAAAAAGAAAGTATGACAGAGATTTTTTTTTCTGATTTTGCAATTATTTGAAAGAATTCAAATGATCCAAGAAACAGTTCGAGAAGAAAATCGTTACACACAGAAGAGTGATTTATGAGATTTCTAAATTTATATTCTTCGATGTTACTCCAGTTATTACTGCCATGCAATACCGAATTAATAAATGCCTAGTACATTTCCAACTAAAAAAATTATGCTTAGCATATATATAATATCAATCATTTCTCTCTTATTAATTTACAAATGATAACGAAATGCTACATAGCAACATATAAAAAATGTATATGTGTCGACATTAATGTGAATCGAATTTTAAAACATTTTGCATTATTTTTTAAATCATTACTAAACTATTACTATTACTTTATTCTTATTTTCTAAAATGAATTGTTTCAGATACAATTTGAATTTTCACTGGAGTATATTGGCAACAAAATATCAATAAATAGAATTCTATTCTCTTCACACGTTTAGAAAAGAATTTTTCAATAATATTTATCATAAAATGTATTGAAACGCAAATATCCTTTTATAGTCTATAATATTCAATCAAAAATATATATAAATCTACATAATATCTAAATTATTCAAGTTAAATTTGGCATTAAATTTTTCTAATGCGTTTTTCAAATTTATTTCAAGTTTTACCCATTTGAACTAAATATGTTTATTTTACATAAAATTATTATGCACACTCTAGAAAAAAATTATTTGGTGGTTAGTTAATAAACCAACAAATTCTTTCACACTACTTAGAGTTTAAAAAATATCATGAGTATTTGTTCACATTCTTAGGGTGTCAAATCAGTGATGTTTATAAATACTATACCTCATAAAATTTTTAATTTCTTAATAATATACATATTTATTCGATTTATTAGTCAAAAATTAAATTATTTTTATTTGGCAATTAAACTTTAATTTCCTGAGAAATTTTACAGATTTATTTATATAATAATATATATAAGATAAATTATTATTTTTGAAGTATATATGAAATATGCTAATAGTTTAAAACTTTTTCTCTTATTTAAAGAAATTCTTCCTTAATAAAATTTATTTTAGGTCGTTATGAATAAAATACCAAATTTAATTGCAAAAGATATTGGCTTAGTGAAATTACAATGCCAGGGGAAGATTATATAAAAATGTCATTGGAATTACAATCAATTAATTAATGGGGCATTTTTTTTTAATTTAAAGCTTCTTTGTCAAAATATATAGGACATTGTAATTTTTTTTTTCTATTATTGTAAGACTATTCACACTCTGAAGAATAGAGTAAAAACTTATTGATGCTCGGTTACGATCTGAACTTAAGGATTATGAAATTTGTGAAGTGATTATTTTTTTTCCCGATAAGGCAAATTTTAAAAAAAAATGCATTGTTAGAATAAGAATATCAGAAATACAGAAAATTCCAACAACATTAATTTTTCTTAAGAATCAAATATTACTATATGATGACTGATTTATTTGAAGGAAAAAAATATCCATGCACCAAAATTTATGTACAGGAAAATTATTGAAGAGGGTTTTTTATGACAGAATCTTTGTGTATCAGTATTAATATATAATAATATTTTGAATATGAATATTTTGTTTTAATGAAATGATAGCTTTTTTTCTTCCTCAGTGAGAAATTTTTAAATATTCCGAGTGTAGGAGATAATATTTCCAATTATGACTTATACATAAAATAAAGTGCACCTGTGAAATATTTACGTTTGAAGAAAATAATCATACCAGATATTTTGCATGAAATACATACTTTGCTTACTTTTATTATTTTTATAGAGTCAAATATTAGTTCACTATGATAATTTTATAGCAAATCTTATTTCAAAATATGAATGACAGCATAAATTCCTTTGCATGCTTTTTTATGAGAAATTGTCGGTTCCACCAGGAAATAAATATCAAAATCGTAACAGCGAGATAAATATCTTTCTGATTATTTAGATTTTGAAATAGTTAAAGAACTGCTTTTTCTCAGCTTTGTTAAAAAAATGCACTTATAGTCAAAACGTCATACTGCTGAGTGCTTCAAAATATGAATAGCAATACAAAATCATTTGCAGTCTTTTTTGTGTGGGGGTGGGAGGTGGGGGAACATTTGGTTCCACCAGAAAACAAATATGATTATCGTAACAGTGAAATAAATACCTGGTTTGATTAGTTAGATTTTGGAATACTTAAAGAAAAACTTATTTAGTTCAGTTTTGTAAAAAAAAAAAAATACACCTTCAATTTAAAAGTCATGATGAGGGGTGTTTCAAAACCTGAATAGCAGCATAAATTTCTTTGCATTTTTTTTTAATGAGAAACGAGTTGGTTCCATCCAGGAATTAAATAAGAAAATCCTACCTGAGAAATGAATATGTTTTGATTAGTTAGGTTTTGAAACTCTTAAAGAAGAACTTTTTAAATTCGATTTCGTAAAAATCAATTCATCTATAGTTTAAAAGTCATGATGCGGTGTGAAAGAAAGAAAGAATGAAAAATTCTAGAAGATCCATTCAAAATAATCTTTTACAGAGTTTGTAAGTAGCATTAAATGTATTTTCATTTCCCTTGCATGCAAATAAAATAATGCATTCATAAATGAAATGCCCATCTTTTATTATTCACCAGAAGATAAAAATTATTTAAGAATGAAAGTATCTTTGAAATATCAAAAAATCTTTGATTATTCTTGAAATATTTACTTCACCTCATATATATATATATATATATATATATATATATATATATATATAAAATTTGGATTTAGAAGAGCAATAAATTCGTAATCGTAGAAGGTTTTCGAAACACATATACATCGAAATACAATTTGAAAGATGAAATCAGTCTTAGGAATCGTATTTTGGGTTCAAAACTGCTCCCCCAAATGGAAATAAAAATACAATTTCTTTTCAAAAAATAGAAAAACAAAACTGGATATATCGAAATTATTTCGAAATTAAAATTAAACCAAGCATGCATTTTTATTTACAGCATCCGCAACTATAATAAAAAACATATGTAAACTGAACCAGTTGTTCTTTTGCCTTAAGAGAACGATGAATTATGTTTTTATTCCACTTCAAGTAAATAATAAAATAATTTGAAAGTCTAATAATTTCATTTTTTACAACTTAAATGTATATGTATACATGTTATTAATAATTATAAATTTCAGGAATACTATTTTGATATATAGGGAATAGTATGTAATATAGGAATCCTAAATCAATTGTAATTTGTAGAAAGATTTAGAAATAGGTGACTAATTTGAATTGCTACTTTATAAAAGTTTCTAATTAACATTTAAAAAAATATAAAACCTTTATAACATCCTTAGTCTTAAATAAACCTCCTGTTGATATGAACTATAAAAGAAAGGTATCTGCTAAAAAAAGAAAAACAAAAGAAATTTTTCGATCCTTAACTAAAGAACTTTATTTCAAATCATAAATCATTTTGTCTTCTCTAAAATCAAATTTTAAATCTTAATTTACTTTTGTAGAGGAAACTATTAGATTTTTTAACTAAAATGTCCAATAGAATTTAACAGATTCCTTTTTTGGCAAAATATTTAAACTTCAATTAACTGAAATTGATATTATAACTTTAAAATTTTGTTACCAAAAATTTTTAAGAAATGATAATGGATATTTTAGGTAATTGACTGAATTTTCTATTGTCACATTTTTAGCATTAACTAGAAAACTTCCGTTGAGTAGAATTTTGAAAATTTGTAAAGAAAATGATTTTTTGCATTATAATGATACTACTGATTGAAAAAAAATAACTTTTAAGAAAAAACCGTTAAAATTTATACTCAGAATTTTTTTAAGAATTCCGAATATTCATTAAATTTTAATATTAAGAGTATACGACGAGCTTATGAGATATATTCAAAAGAGCTTCTCTAAATAGGCAGATAACTGGTAATAAAGATTAAGTTGAAAATAATATTCATATAGGTCTTTTTCTTTCAAGTAGAAATGTTCCTATTTACTGTGACTGCAAACATTGCAAATATATTGGATATAAATTCCTAGAAATAGATAATTCCTAATACATTTATAGAAATGTGAATGAAATTTTCATTTTTTAAATTCTTCGGTTTTATATCCATGAGCGGCATTTAACCGTGTAGTAAAAGATGTACTAATTAAATCATTTGGAAAACTGATAAATTGAAACCACTTGAAAGATATTAAAAAACATAAATGAAAAAATTCATAATACGATCATAAAATTCTTAGAATAATAAATTATACGGAATTAAGCGAAAATGTATATTAAACGATCAAATGTGTACAGAACTCAAAGAAATTCAACTTGCATAATCTTGCATTAATCTAAGCTAATATCGAAAATAAAAACGGAACTACATTTCAATAATGTAATTTATGTAAGATAAACTAGTTTCTTCATGCATCTTATTACTAAATCGTTCCTTTAGAACTTGTATGAATTAGAGATATAACAAAAGAATAACAATATGAAAAAAGTATAGTAATAAAAATTCAATCCCAATGCTTTCATATATTTTTATATATCATGCATTCGGTATTAAAGATGCTCGCGATTTATCTTTTATGAAATTCGAAAGATAGAAAAAACATTATTATCAGCTGAATTTTGATAATTCAGTATAAATATAAATCAGTTCAGAAAAAAAATCGAATAATATAGAAAATAGGAAGCTGAAAGTATCAAGGTTTTATTTTTACGTTATGTCTTTACGACCAGCCTATTCGTCAAGATTATTAGATATATTTAATTCAAATATTACCTCGCACTCATAGTATCTGTTGATCCCTCAACAAAATGGTTTAAACTTAAACTGAGATAATAAAAAAAAATATTTTATGAGCGCATGATTGGAGCGGTGTGATGTACGCATGTTATATGAATGTACCCAATTTCAAGTTAGATGCATTAAAACATTGTCACTAAAAAAAATAGATTGAAAAATAAATTCACGATACTTTATACATTCCCTTATGTATCTAATATACAAATGAATTACGTTTAGAGATTTCAGAAAAAAAAAAGGAAATAAAATTAGAAATTAAACAATCATTGTCAAAAGACAGTAAAATACAGACAGAATATTCTTGATTAATTTCCGTGAATTGAATTATGTTATTTATATTCTTAAATATTCGAAGAAACAATGAAACAGTTTAAGTTTTATTGTAGCAATAAATATTAATACAAATTATACTTGAAAATATGCTTTATTTCGGTAATTTTTAAAATATTATTATAATTAGTTAAGTCTCGAGGGACAAATAAATTAATTTTGTTGAAATTATTCAATTGTTTTTAATTAAAATAGTACAAAAATTATTTGTGTACAAACGTTTTGGAAGTAACCATGGAAAAAGGGCCAAATTTTATTTAATTGGAATTCATTTTCATTTCATTGAAATTCTAATTAAAATTCTATTCTCATTCATCATTCAAAAAAGAATTGCAACAAATTTGATATCTCTGGATGAAATATTGGCCCTATAAAGTGCCAGCAAATAAACATACATATGTAGTAAGAAATAAATTCGATTTTATTTGTAATTGAGACGGAGAAACTCCTATAGTGACCGATTCTGCAGACCATTCAATACCGAAAAATTATTAAATAAGTTGAAATTTGAAAGATAAGAAAACAAAACTAATATCGATTTTTATTTGTAATAAAGACAAAGAATAGCTCTTAGGAACTGATTTCAGAGATAATTCAATAATAAAAAAGTAGTAGATAAAGTGAATTTTTTATAATTTATTAAAAATAAAGAAAATCTTTTGTGAGATTTTTAAATTGAATTATTTGATAATATTATAGGAAAACAATCTGATAATAGTTTTCAAAATCATTTATTTTTAAACTAAAACAAGCCTTTTAGATTATGCTAATTTATTGAAGTAATAGCTTCTTAATGTTTATTTTCGAAAAAAGATGACTATTTATATGAAAACTAATAAAGACAGCACTGGACCAGACAATAAAGATTAAAAATTAACCTAGATTTCCAAGAAAGTCATCAAATCATATAATCCTAAATGTGAAGAGTATTAATCAGTACAGCCTACAAAAATGGAACAGATTTCAACTTCAGTTATCATCTAAGTATTTAACGAAACAGACAGCAAGGAAAATAAAATGAGGGATTGAAGAAACTTGCGTTATGGGTTAGGGTAGATACGACACACGCAGCTGAATGCAAAGATTTAATGGGATTCGAGGGTCGGACAGATAATGTATTTATCGAGATAGTTATAGTATCTGTTTTAACAGAAAAAAGCAGAGTATATGCTTAAAAGAGTGAAGTGTTTATTTTCGATATGCATGTGCCAAATGAAAATTAGTAAATCAATGAAGCTTTTCTAACGAATATAAACAATAATGAACAATAAACATATAAAATCGAATCTCATTATTAGACATTTATTTTTTTGAATACTAATTACTTTTGCTAAATACCTGTAGATTTAACATAACGTCTGAGAATTTTTTTTTAATATTTTCTATTCAATATTTGATGTAAAATGTTTTTTATGGATTTCTAAGCCAATTAAAAATTCAAATTTGATAAAAATGTAATAGTATTTTAAAAGTCTTACTCCACTCCATTCATTTAGGGATGCATCATTCTAAGTTTCTATTATATGACCGAAAATGTGAAATTAATTTGCAAAATGAAAGTGCTTAATCTTCAACAAATACAAAATCTTTCTTGGTGAAACTAAACATTTTTATTTAAAACAGAAGAACAGAATCTGGTTTTTATATGGATTGAAGAAGAATAATAGCTAAACAATGAAATTTTATGAACACTACAAAAGAATATTTTATAACTTGTGTAATAATTCAGACAGATATTCAATGATAATTGCTCTAATTAAGCAAAAAAATTCAATTCCCTAAAACACTAAAAAAAAACTTATCAAGAGCAATAAGAAGAATAATGTATTTACATCCAATTTCACGCTTTGTCTTCAGGGTGGTTCCTTATCTATTAGAAGGCTACGGAGATCATTCGTATTTTTTACAAGGAGTTTCACTATAAATAAGTTGATCATATATAAGTGTTTAAAGAAAAACTATTAAGCTGAGTATTTTTAAATGATTCTTCAGAATGAATAGCAGCTTATTGAAATATATCGCTAAAAACACATAGATGAACACAAGAAAGACCAAACAATGAAAATAGTGTTTTTCTCAAGATGATGGAAAGTAGTAATTATAAAGGACCTTTATTTGCAATCAACCGATTAATTATTATAAGGATTTTTTTTGTTTTGCGAAAAACCTAATTGTTTAATTTTTATGGGTTTATATTAATACGAATTTTATCTTTTCATTAAGATATTAGTAGTTAATTGATTTGACAGTAATATGATTTTTTTTAAACTTTTCTGCAGTGTGTTGCGGAAACTATTGCTTAATACAGTCAGTATGTTTTAATTATGTATGTCTAGTGCTTAATACAGTTGTCAGTATGTTTTAATTAAAATTATTATTTTTTTTCGTATAATTAAATGTTATTGCTCAAATTATATTTTGTTTGGTTAATAAACCCAGAATTTTCAAGTATGAAGTTTCGTAAAATGATATTGGAGTTAAAAATAATTCGAAAATAATAATCTAATTAATCTTTTAAATATAAGTATTTTTTCTGTGGCTGAGCTATATTTTAAAACATAAATTGGAACAATTAATGAAAACTATACTTCGAATGCTTTGAAAGTGATTAAAGTTTTGCATTTATTAAAGAGAAAAATTTTAATGATAATTAATAATAAGAGTCAGTACACAAAGATAGAAAGTTAATTTAAGAAGAAAAAAAGGAAAGCAAAAATTTTTTAGATAAAAATAAAAATGGATTTCTGAAACAGATAGAAACTTTAATTTCTACATATGCATGAAGACTTCGAGGGTAAGAGTGAAGTAACAAATTTTGGTTTTCAAATGATTAGCAAATCATTATAAAAACAGTGTTACTGACTCCTTTTTTATGTGATATATTACCTTTTTTTTGTAATCTGATGTATGCTACCATTTTCTTTTATATTCTCAATCGTGAAAAAGAAAGATTGACAAACTTATACTGATATGAAATTCCATCTACTGCGTAACAGGAAAAACAGTTCCAGGAGAAACAATTTTTACGCTATTTTGTTTCAGTTTTAAATCGGTATTCTTTGAAGAAAAACCACACTCGTATTAAAGAAAGTCATGAAAAATATAACTTAACTAGCTCAATTTGTACATGCACCTTCAAAAGTTCATCTTAGATCGCATGTAATAACAGACAGCAAAAAAAAAAAAAAAAAAAATAAAGAAAAAAATTATGGAATGAAAGAAATCAGAAATGAAATAAAAATAACAGTACCATTCTGGAAGGCATAGAAAGTTCCAAGGCATAGGAAAGACAATGCCACTCTCTCAATTTGTCTTTTTGCTGTTGTTTGCGGAAGATTTTGTTCATTGTTCAGTATAAGCTGTTCCTGCCCATACGTTTCTCCGCTGTTCTTATTATTTCACGTTCACATTGTTAGAGCAAAATAACAACGTTGAAGTCTCCTTCGTTCTCAAATGTGGATATTTATGTATAAATATATCTATACATAGAGGGTACTTTTCCCACTGTATTCACTGTTACGAAATATCCATCTGCTCCAGTTTACTTTCCTCCAAATTTTAATATTCAGTTTGTATAAACGCGCTTTGAAATCTGCCTTTCAGGAATTCTGAGTTCGTAATCAAAGTTGCATTGAATGGAATAATATCGAAAAACATATATTGATGCAGAATTGAATACCTACCTATAATGAGGCTATAGGCAAGGCAATAAAGAAAAGTTACCTTTTCCTGAAAGAGTTCGAGTGTTTATAATGTCTGGAAAGAGTTCCTTTTCATTCTTTTTAACATAACCTAAGAATATAAAATATACTTTCTGCCTGCAATTCATTTAAGAAAAGGAAGTGTTTCGATGATTTTTTTTTTAATAAAATTACTCTTCGAAATATTTTTATTTATTTACATGCGTTTCTTAAATTAGCAGATTTAAAAATAATTTCAAGAAATTAAAATGTGCCTTCATGATCGAATTTTTTAACTTTATGATTTAATATGAACATTAGCATCAAGTGTTTATAATTCTGTAAAACAGCAATATGAATATATATCAGCGATCATTCTTTATGAATAGGTCGTTTTGCAAACAAAATTATTAATAAAACAATTTAAATTATATGGCAAATTCATGATTCTGAAATCCTTGATATAAAACTTTACAAAATTCGAAGAAAAAAAATTTAAAAAGTTGAATGTGTGTGTGTGTGTATATATATATATATATATATATATATATATATATATATATATATATATATATATATATATATAATTCTCGATGTTGCTTCAAAACGAGAAGTGATTATAACTCAATTAAAGCTGTAAAGGCATAATCATATTGAGAAAATTTTCATTTCATTTCTATCACATAAAATTTTAGTACAGAAATATTTCATTAAAAGAAATTAATTAAAATCGCAACCCAGTACTTTTTAAAATTTGTAATTAAAATTTGATATTATTAGTCTTGTTTTATGGATATGAATATAAGTTTCATCCCCAAAAGAGCTTGTAAAAAGTATGAGCATTTTAAGCGCAGAAAGAACAATATGCACAGAAAAGAAAAAATTGGAATTCAGTGAGATAATCTGGAAATCAATCATATGATTAAGAAGAGAAAAGGGTTTATACATAAGTTTTAAGATGAAGAGAAATCGAATACTCTGTAGAGTAAAGATATTTATAAATAAAAAAGGTGAAAAAATATTTTTTAAGTTTACAAAATATTGATTTAAGAAATAAATAGTTTTGACACGAAAATAAATAGTTTTTTTTTATGCATTTAAAGAAACAAAAAAAAATATATTTCTGACAAAATCGTATTTATTTTAAATAAATACGATTTATGCTTCTTTAAAATCTATCAATCTGGTTTAACAACTACAAACCAGAGTTAGTATAAATTTCAAGAAATAATTCAGAAGTAATTTTCTTTGTATTACATTTTAATTATCATAAAAAATTCAATAAACCTTTGAAATGTTCTTCTGTATTTTCAAAAAATAAATAAATAAATAATTTTTTTCTATCTCCGAACAAATAAATTTGAAACAAACTGTCATTAAGCTCTGTATCATACATTTCCTAGAAAATTTACTCGAATCTTTAAGCTTGGATTTAATGGACCTAATGATCATTAATTAGTGATCGGGAGTTAATAAAATGTGAATCTTTAAGATTAATCTCTTCATTAAAGAATATAATAATCTCTCGGAACCAAGAAAGCAGATCGTCTTGGTTTGAAAAGTATTTCATGTAGTTCCTTATCAATTAAAGCCTAGATTCATGAGTTTTCATCTTCAAAAATCTTATCTTAATATCTGTAGTTCAGATTAACTACAGCGAATTTCAATACTAGAAAAGTGACCTAAAGTAAACTTCCTTTGTAGATTCATCAGTACATCAGATAGCAGGCAATTTATATACTTGGTCTATTTACATAGTACAGCTCGTTTATTATCCTACACTTCCTTAGCGTTAACACAAACGAAGCCCCCAGTTATGTTAACTGTTTGCTCTAAAGCCTTTATAGAAATCTGCGACTGATTTACCAGATCAATAGCATTAACATGAAAGCATTGGGAATAGGGTTTGTTGGACTTTAACTTTAGTGTCAAAGCTTCGAATACGATTGATTTCTCGCCGTAAGAATACTAAAAATTAAAGAAGGAAAAAATTATTTCTAAAGCAAGTTTACCGAAGAAGAAAAAAAAAAAACTTACAACACAAATGATATGCATGGTATTCATGTTATTCTATTATTAGGGAAATAAATAAAGTTGGAAAATTGTTTTAAATAACAAATTGGAAAACTTCTTATTCAAGGTCAATTAAATGGTGCAACATATATTTATTTTTAAATTAATTAACGAAAGAATACTGAATTAAAATTATTTCATCAATTTATCTTTAAATTAATTATTTTTTTAGATTTCTTAACATTTTAGACGGTTGCAATTAGAAATTTTTGGAAAGAAGAATATTTGTTAACATTTTCGTTTTGTTTATGTGTAGCATATACTAAAAACTATATACTATTTTTCTATCTTCTGATATTTTCTTGTTTTATTTTTACTTTTAAATTAATTTTTAATAAATTTTTCAAGAATATTTTTAAATTTCTGCTAGTCCAGGTAATTACAAAATCTGCATTTTAGTTATTAAAAAGATTAAATTAATTTTTTTGAAATTGATTTAAAGTATTTAACAAGGACTGCAAACAATACTGTTATCCGAATCTACATATCAAAATGAAACACGATTATTGAAAACATAGAAATTAATGATGAACATAATTTGAACATGAAAAACGATATCTTTCTTACGCAGCTAGGCAACTGAAAGAATTGGATTACTTCTTTTGTAATTTATGGGGAAATTACTGCTACCTCAAAAAACAATTTTTTTATTCAGTACCTACACGTGCTTATTGACCTTTAAATTTGAACGTAAGTAGAGTTCGCCTAGTAACGAGCAAGAAAGTTCTCAGGTTATTTCCTGAGTGAAATCCCATATTTCTGGTTTTGATTGGAAGAGTATTTGCTTGAGTAATAGTAGAAACGGTCCATCCCATATCGAATTATAATTGTGATGGAAAAAGCATCTGCTGAGTAACGAAGTCAATTAATCTGAGCATAATGGTATATTAAGTGCTATTAGTGAAACCGGATGGCGAAACAGATGGTTGTCTTACTTCGATCAGGAGAGATGTGGCAACGTGAGGGTGTTTTGTTTCATGTTGGGAGAAGGGATTCTGACACTTTGTTATTAAAAAGAGGAGCAAGCTATAGTAGAAGGATCATTTTATAGGAAATATAATTCCCAAATGCGATGGGAAAATAAGAGATGACTTTCTGTTACAGCAACGTTTTTCCGGAAATTTCTGTGTTACTCACATTCACCCCTGCAAAAATGAGAACGGGAAACTTAACCTATCACATCATTAACTGGTCCTCTGCGTGGTAAACAACTTTCTAATGATCGGTTATAAAACACTAAATTGAAAGAAAAAATCGTAAGAAGCAACTGGCTTTAGATACATGCATCAGAATATTTATCCGAATACAATTAAATGAATTATACATTTTATATCTATTCTTCGTAAAATTGCTTAGAAACAATAAAATTAAAGTGAAAAAATTAAAATATTCCGCACTGATAATTTGAAACTTTCTAATCATATATCACAAAGCTTCATTCAAATAACTTATCATCATCGTTTAAATAACTGATTTCATTGTTTTAATTAAAAAATTGAAAAGTCATATTGCCTCCATTCTCCAATACTTATAATGCTAAATTTCAGTACAATGCTCATTTCAGTGAATTTCGTGATATATCTATTATAAACGAAATAATAAGAAATTAAATATGAATTATTGTAATAATTTTTTCTTTTAAATATATTCAAAATTTATAAAATTGTTATGAATTTTAATCAAAAATATTTATTAGCCTGCATTCTACTTTATTAAATATCAGGAACAATATGTAAATTTCAGGGGAAATCAAATAACCATAAAAAATAAATTTAATCGAGTTTCAAATGAAAGTTTAATTTAGAAAACTTTCCAACAGAGGGGAAAATTTCTTCCTTTTAAAAAAGGAGGAGATTGATTTTCAGAATAAAGTTATCTTTTATCTTCTGCAATTTCGTCATACATAAATTTTATATTATCATAAAATTCCAAAGAAAATAAAATATAAAACAGAATAACTTCACAAAATGTAAGATATCGAAAATAAAAAATAATAATAATAAATGATAAAGAAACGCCCTACAAATCTTTTGTGCATTTTTAGCAATATATAAAGTTATTTTTTTCTAAGCTAAGAAATAAAAGGAGGTAATAAAAGTTTTCTTAGAGAACCTAAAACAGACCTTTTTTAGATAATTATTAACTATAATGGGTATTTACCTTCCTGTATATATATGTCTGTAAGTTTCTGAGTGTTTTAAACGAAAAAAAAAAATGCCAGTTAGTTGGGAAGAAAAAAAATCGCCGTTCCAAAAATTGACACCACTCTTATCAAGATACTGAATTTAGCAGCCAATTACATTGACGAAATACAAAATTAAATTTCCGCCTAAAATTTTAAGACACTACCCCAAAAACCTTTCCAGCTGCAACTGATTGAGTTTAATAAACTTTACCCATCCTAAAAGACATATAATAACTTAGTTCAAGAGATATTTAAATATTTAAAAAAATTTCATTACTTAAATGAAATATCCTGTCATTCAAAATATCCCTTCATTGATTTAAATATTCTGTCTTTCAACATTTAGCTAGGTATAAGAATAGAAGTTTTAAACCGTAACAAGGAAATTAAAAAAAAAAGTTTGTATAAGTTTTCATGCAAAATATACGATAACGCATGCAACATATCTTTCACAAAAGAATATGTAAGGGGGGGGGGGACGAGCTACGCATCTCGAATCAGTGATTAAAGCTTGTATGAAGCTTTTATCTTTTCATTAGTGCATGAAAGATGTAACAGTCTAGATTGTATGCCATTTTTACAGCCAATGCATAATCGCATAGCGACAAATGGAAAAAGGGTATTGATAGAACCAATATTATCAACACTATTGTGATAAGTTAATTTACATCATATTTCGAAACCAAATTTGATCAGAGGGCGATATAATAATATCAAAGCACGGTTTCATTTGCCTTTACTTAGCCATTAGTAACAACTGGGAGAGACCTGATCAATCTCTGCCCTGGACTTATTTATTAGCTGATTTTGTAAAATGCATTAATTATTCCTATAACTAATATCATTATAAAAGCATAATAAAGAGGTCATTACAAGCAATCTGCAATCCCAGGAACGAAAAAAAAACCTTTTTTTATTCCCTGAAGCATCATGCTAAGTGAAAATTAAAACCACTGGATGTCAGAACAACAGCACGGAAAGCTCGTATTTCTGCTCGGCGCTTGCCGCGAAACGCCGCTAAACTAGGGGGAAAAGCGGTCTTGTCTGAGTTACTCTAGAAAAGGCACATCCTTCATTGTAGAGAAAATTATAAATATCCAATCTTACGTCCCCTTTTCTTCCATCGATCTTTTTTCTTTTCGTTTTATTTATTTAGTTTCAATATTTGGAAAAAGAACTGTTCCCCGGACTTATTTATTTAACTCATTTTTAAAAAAAATATCAACTTTTTCTCTAACTGTTCATTACGAAAATATAATAAACTATTTATCGATCGCATTCTGCGATTCTAGTAAAAATAATGTTGTTTTCTAAAACACTGAGGAGTGAAAATTAAAATCATGTTATGTTTAGAATCACAACACGGAAAGCTCTTATTTGTGTTTGGTGTTCTCCGCGAAATGCCGCTAAACTAGGGCGAAAAACAGTCTTGCCAGAGCTATTCTAAACACGGCACATCCTTGACTGTAGAGAAAAATCATAAATGGTCAATCTTATTTCCCTTTATCCTCCATTCTTTTTTTTTCGTTTTATTTATTTAATATTAATATTCGAATTGGGACCTGGAAGTGAATTAATCAAATTGTTCCCTGGATTTATTTATTTATTATTTCATTTTGTAAAATTTCAACACTTTTTTTAACCATTATCATTACAAAAATATGATAAACAGTTCATCGGTTGCATTCTTAGTAAAAAAAGTGTCGTTTTTTAAAACACTGTGGCAGGGAAAATTAAAATCATGTAATGTTAAGAGTCACAACACGGGAAGCTCTTATTTGTGCACGGCGCTCGCCTCGAAACGCCGCTAAACTAGGAGGAAAACGGTTTTATCAGAGCTATTATGGAAAAAGCACAATCCTAACCAAAAAAGAATCACAAGCGGTCAATCGTATACTTCCTTTCTTCCTTCAAACCTGCATCTTTTCGTTTTATTTATTTAGTTTTAATATTGGAAGTGACTTAATCAAACTGTTCCCCGGAAAACAAAAGCAAAGAAATTTTGTTTTCCGAAGCATCGTGGTGAATGAAAATTAAAAATCCTGCGATGTTAGTCACAACATGGAAAGCTCTTATTTGCGTTCGGCCCTTGCCGCGAAACTGGGATAAAACAATCTATCAAAGATACTCATGAAATGATATATTCTTCATTGTAGGCAATATCATAAATGGTCCATCTTATTTTCCTCTTTGTTCTATCAGACATAATTACTTTTGGTTTTATTTATTTAAATTTAATATTCGGAGAAAGAAATACATCCAATATAGCGTGTGCTGCCAGAAGAAGATTTAAAGAAAATTTATCTTAAATCATTCGTGAGCTTAAAATTGGTGATTTTATATTGATTATTCATAGCATACAGGGCGATTCAAATATTCTTGAGAACATATCTTGGTCGATGTGCTCGGTCAAGCATAGATTTTTAATTGAACAAGAATATTAATAAATTTAAAAAAAAACATTAAATTGTACTTATTTAATTCTGTTAAAATAAACCAAATTCAGTATCTAATATTTAAATTAAGTATTTTGGCATAATAAAAGTTAATAGTAATTTCTACTTTCTCGTTTACAAAGAGAAAGAAAAGTAATCTTCGAAAAATTCAATCCTGAGAGTTTGACGAATCTCTGCATTTCATTGACCTACAAAATTCTTTAAAGAAATCTCTTTTGGAATTATGTGAGCCTGTCTCTGAAAACTTTAACTCAAAAATTTCACGAAGAAGAAAGATTAAAAATTTTTTACCCAGCTTTTAAACTAATATTGACGTTTTCCAGCAAATTTTAAGCAAAATTCGCCTTAAAGAAAATATTTTTATCTATCCGTGAGTACGATAATTCAAAAACACAAAAAGTATAATTTGAAGATAAAGAATAATTTTAGTACGATAATTCAAAAACACAGGAAGTAAACCTGATAGGTGATATATGGCGTTTAGTGTTACTAATAGACTTAAAGAAATATTTGAACAATTTCCGGCGTATTCATCTTGATGGTATTTCTGTCTATTTCCTTATCTGATAAGAGGAAAACTTATAAAGAGGAAAGTTAGACAATTAATTTATAGATATCTCTCTATTATTTTTATTCCGTTATTTTTTTAGGACTATGAATTGGGTTGAATTATCCATGCATACGTTAACACAATTAAATCAAAACATGGTTAACAAAATAAATGAACTTTTGACACGTTAATTTTTATCGTGACTGCAAATTTGAAATCAACAGATTGATGGAAAAGGCTCCAGTAAGAGTCCCAATTCTCTATTACTATTTATAGCGTTATGTCACGAAAGTTGAAGCGATAATTAGTTTGGAACTGAGTTGAAGCTTATTAGTTTGAAACCGAATCGAAGAAAGAGGAAACTCTTAAGAAATATATTTTGAATCGCTCCTGTATTTGCATCGCCCGTCAGGCGAATTTCTACTTCGACAAATGTAGTTTCGAGTTACGATACAAATAAAAGGCAAAATTTCTTCTGAATTAAAGCATCGATATAGTTTATAGTGGTTTCATCCAAAAGTCGATGAAATGAAAAACATTTTCAATATATTTAAATTGTTTTAACTCGCAGAATTTTCTTTATTTTTTTTTTTTTTATTTTGTCATTTAAAGAATATGATCCGATCTTGTATTTATCCAAATTTTCAACTGCTATAAGTCCTCCTTAAATCTTAATATTTGTTGGAAGTTGTATCACTTTATAAGAATGCTTACGATCTACTTAAACGTGCGATAGGTGTTTCTACTAATCACTCAAAAAATCGATTTTTTTTCCAGGTTGCCGGTATCTTTTCTATTCAAAGTAACCCATAAGTGGTCAGAATTAAGGAAAGAATATTATTGATTTTTTAAAGCTGGATATCGGTTCAAATATTCTCCTTTTTCCTTTGGTAAATTGGGTGAAAAATGCTATAGATTTTTTTAAAGCTGGATATGAGCTCAAGAATCGCCCTTTCCATTTGGCAAATTGGGTGAAGAACGCTATTGATTTTTTTAAACCTGGATATCTGTTCAAAAATTACCTTTATCATTTGGCAAATGGGGTGAAGAATGCTATAGATTTTTTAAAGCTGGATATGGGCTTTAAAATCAGCATTTTTCGTTTGACAAACTAGATGAAAATTACCCTGCGTAAAATTATTGTGGGATGCCGTAAAAGTAACCTGAACATGCAAACATCAACGAAGCATGATGTATTAAAAATTTCAATAAAAAGATAGGCGACATATTTAATAAAAATAAAATCTTATTCTGCAATACATGCTACTAACAATTTATTTGCTCCCTTTAATTATAGAAAAATATATTTACACGATAAAACAAATTAACTTGAATTTTTTTTTGTTTAGAAGTCAAGGTAGAATTAATCGGCTACATATTAATTCAGAATATTTAACTGATACCAGCCAGCAATCTCACGGATACGTCTTAAATTCTAGAATATTTTATTCAAACTATAATTAAATTATATTTTAATTTTGATTTTGTGTGAAATTCAGCGAGTTTGATTCTAGATATAATATTTTGAACAAATTTCAAGTATATATTTCGTTTCAATATTTTTCGTACAATTATTTTTATAAAAATAAATATTTGACATATCACAAAATTAATAAAGTTTAATATCCTTTACTAAGACGAATTAGTTTGGTTCTATAAGAAAATATCTTATTTCAGATCGTAGGAAAATGTCTTAATTAAATCATTTACGAAAAAATTTAAGACCCAAATTAACTCCGGTTGAATGAGTATATTTACGTATTTTAATGGAATACCTTTGAATTTTCATTCTATTCTATCAATATAATTCCTCAGGTGGAAGCTTGGGCTTCCATCGAGGATATCAAAATATACTCTTAAAAATTTTGAATTCTCTTGGATCTCACAAAATTAATAATTCATTAATTGCCAAATTTATCTTTTAATATTTTAGCAATATCATTTAATATTTTACCTCTTTGCACTCGTTAAAAGTAATTCGATGCATAATTATTTACAATACAATGACTTGTTTATTGCTCCGGAAAATAAATATATATAATTGTTTTAAGCTAAATTCTCCCGTTTATTTAATTCGCATCTTCTCAGTATTCTACAGGTAATTTTTATCAATCAAAATTCAGTAAATAAATAAATAAAACGCCAAAAAGATATAGCGTCTTGAATAGAGAGTATGGGTCACCATCCGAGTGCAAAGGGTTAATAGTTATACAAAACAATACAATAACATAAAATTGTCAGCCAAAATTAATAAGGGCCGTTTATCTTTTGTGAGTTAATTGCACTAATTTACTCAAAAAATTTAAGTAAAAATTTTTTTTCTAAATTTTAATTTAGAAAAAAATAAACCAATATTATTTAATGTTGACCTGTTCTTTATGCCATCTATCATCGCTCTCTTATAATCTCTCTCTCTTTATGTGTGTGTGTTTGTGTGTATGTTTATGCGCATGCGCGTGTGTGTGTGTAATCGCATTTAATGAATTTTATTTTCTAACATATTTCTTTTTAAAAGAATTAACTCTTTAACATTGGCGTAAACACTTTATCTATCAGAGAGATTATTCTGACATAGTTCCTTTTCCATTCTTAATTTTTTCTATTATACTTCAACATATTCGTGGTATGTGCGTATTTCTAAGCATTATCCTTTTAACTAATGACAGATCAAATATTTGGTCGAAATGAAATTAATTCCTGAACTGTAAATAATACCCTTCTAGCTATGAAAGTTAATTATATTTACTTCTGAGCAAAGTATATTATTCGCTATCTAAAGGACCGAAAACAACTCTTTTTTTCTATTTAGTACATAACTTGAATGATTCCTAGTAACAGAAAAAGAATGTGTCTACACCATTAGTATTATTTGTAAATAAATATAATGCAAGGAAAAATATCTTAAAAGAACTGTTAGCATAAACCGATTACTCAAACACTTCAAAAGAATGAGAAAAAAAATATCATCTTAATCAGTCTGGAAATGTGTGTCTTGAATGCTCAATTCTGAATTTTCGTTGAATGTTTTCTAAATTTCATGTGATAAAGTTTATGGAAAACTGTATGGGCATAATGTTTTAATACTGAAAATGACAAAAGAGGATTATTTTTAATGGATTCAACAGAGAAATTAATAACACCGAAAAGAGTTTTAATATTTCATATAATTTGAAATTTATGAGTTGAATGCATAATTTTCTACTTCATCAAAAATGAAGTATAATTAGATATTTTTATTTTCCATTAAATTTAGTTAGAGTTTAAATCTTTGTAATTTTTCAAATGATAGAACACGATTATAAAGATTATTTTCTTTCAGTTTTTACAATATAATCATAATTTATGTTGTCAAAAATTTATCCATAAAGTTTAATTAGATAATCAATGTGTTCACAGAAAAAAAAATAAGTAGAATTATAAAGAAAGCAATGTGATTACTGAAAAAATAATTTTTTACATATTAAGCATTCCATAATTTCTTCTGCCCTTAATCTGCGTCATACAAGCATGGTCAAAAATAAAAAAAGGTAATTTTTTTTTTAAATTATTATTTCAGGTAAAAAAAAAACTTTCAGGTAAGGAAAACGATAAATTTTCAAATGGTTACATTACAGTTGGCCATCTTTCTAAAATTTTGCTTCGCTTTCTTATAAAATAATCAGTAATATACGTTGTTTCATGTAAATCTTGAATTTAATAATAAAAGCCTACTTAATCATTGATTACTTTTAATCATGACGATTTTCGTATGAAACCTGAATGTATTATAATAAGAAAATAGATAATTTAGCAAAAGATATGAAAAATTTAGGTAAAAATTAACACTATATTTTAATTAATAATTATTCTTCAATCAATTGTCCAGTTTTACAAAAATAATATTAAATGTGACGTACTTAATGCCTTATTCCTTAATAATCTATAAAAAGAGGATTGATATCATTTAGATATTTTCACATCCCATGTTCTCAAACAATTTGAAGACCATTTCAGAAAAAAAATAAATATAAAAGTAGTGATGGCATGGATTAAAATAGTTCTTTAATTAAACTTCTTTCTAGCAAAGAAAAGTATAGTTAATTCATAAAAATGAAATAACCACATGTATATAATCCCATTAAATCATAGTTCCAATATTTTAAGAAAAATTTTAATATAAAGAATTAAATAATTTTTGCAAAACCAATTTTAGATAAACTGAAATTTTCATTAAATGCATGAAATAAGAATTAATCTTTACATTAACTTTTGATACACATCTACTAAGCAATAACGAGCCTTAAATTTTATACACACACACAAAAAAAAAATTATTTAAGGGATTTTTTTGTTGCTCTAAACCCCTAAAACAATGAAAAACAAAAGAGGGAAAAAACAAAAGTTTTGCATTAATTATGCAATAAAAAAAAATCACAGCTAGTTTTGTCAACAAGTTATTTGAGGAAAATATTCTCCACTGAGTGCTTACAAAGAAAGATAGACAGTATTTCCCTCCCTCTCCACGAGGGTGAGGTATAAAGGGGACGGAATCGATGACTAATGGAGATAAATCGTTATGGGGTTGAAGGGCAAGCTGGGAGAGCCGTGACGTTGAGTGGGGAAGCTTGGAGATCATGTGATAAGAGAGCACAAAAACTTGTTGAGCACACCATTCTTCAGCCACCAGTTGAAACATCGATTTGTTCTCCATTTTAGATGCTATTGGGGAAAGCCGATATTCGTACCTTTCAGTTTCATCATGTGGCTTAATATAGTCATGCCATTTTTCAAAACAGAATGCATTATAGCGTTTATATATAGCTTGAAAAGTAAAATGCATGTTCCTTTTTATTAAAAAATATGGCATAACTGAATTTATTCATTTAAAAGTGGGAAATTGATGTAAGAAAATTATTTTATATAACACTTTAATAAAAGGAAGGGCAGTTTGATTTTGTGGGATAATTGAGGATTCCAATATGCCAATATCAATGCAAAAGTTAGGAGAAAAGTTGTAATTAAATCAATTCAAATAGATGTTGTTTTTAACCCTTCTTTGCATTATTTATTTCTATTTTCTTGTGAAATAAATCAGGGTGATATAATTCATGATCTAGATTAAGGAAAATTTTAAAAAATCCTAATATAAACATATGATATAAAATAATTAAAAATTAGTATGATGGAAATATCATCATCTGGTAAATTTACATGTTAAATTCAGTACAAAATCTTCAGTGTTCATCTCTTCTAATTTTTTCCACTCATTATATGCTTTATTAGCAAAAAAAAATAATAAAAAAAATCTTAGATGTTTTTAAAAATATTTAAGAAATCGTACATTTTTTCCGACCACAACAAACAGCGGAATGACAAGTTCAAACCAGCTACAATGATTGTGACATTTGATTTTTTTTTTTGACAGCTACGCTCCTTATTACGCAATTGTCGTGTAAAAAGTTACCAGCAAAAACCAATTTATAATTCACCTGTTTTGAGTACAATTTTTTGTTCACTAAATTTTTTTATGGGTATTTCCATCATTATGCAAAGAAGGGTTAAATATAAAAAGATTTGACATCGTTTGTAATGAAAATTCAATATTAGAAAATTAAAAAATATATATAGAAGTAAAAGACATCAAAACTCATGAAAAAATTGCGCATTCCATATTTTTATAGGGAAACACCATGTTCTAATATTTTTATTATTCAATACATTGGTAAAAATAATTTATTTCAAAAATTTGAATTACTAAGGATTAAAAATACCTGATAACTTTATCCTTCAGTTTTCATAGTCATTAATATATATTTATATAAAGCTCAAAGTGTGTGTGTGTGTGTTGGCGCTCTACAGGCCAGACCGTTCGACTTACAGCTACCAAATTTGGCACATGCATACCTTGGAGGTCGGGAATGTGCACCTGGGGTCCCTTTTTTGAATTTTGAATTATAATTTTAATTATTAATAAAAATCTAACTTTCCCGCCAAAAAAATCTTTTCATTTCCCCACCGCCAAATGAGTAAGGCTTCAGTTTTTTTTTTCCACACTAATGAGGCTAGGGTGAACATTTTTCGGCTGATTATTTCAAAGGATTCTGTTTATTTTCTTAAGATTTGATGTATTTAAAGTTAAACATTGTTAATTAATCAATCTTTCAGATCCATTCTGAAGTACTTTTGAATTAAAATAAAACAGAATAAAGGAAATTAAAAATTTCTAATCTGCATAGAGTTACCCCAACTGGCGTAGAAAATTCACGTATTTGCGTTACCATAATTAGGCGTTGAAAATTCACGCATGCGCATTGTGTTCTGATTGTTGACAACGTATACGGACTTGGTTTTGAAGGCTTAATATGTTTTTGAAAGATGATTTCAAACGATTCTGTTTATTTTTTTTTTAGTGTTTGATGCATTTAAGACTAAGCATTTTTAATTAATCGACCTGCACATGATGAATCTGATAAAAGTTTGTTGAAAACTTCTTGAGATATTATATAAATTAAGAAAAATATTCTTTAGTTCCCATGAGGTTTAAATACTCAGTGACTCTGTTTTCAGTATTCATATTTTTAAAAAATGCTTCGTTTTGGAGCTAATAGAAAATTAGAGAGATACATATTACGTTATGGCTGAAGGCCTTTATAATATTATGAGTGAATTATATGACTAATAAAATTTGAAGTTTTAAAATATTTTAATAAAGAAGCAATTAAATTGGAAGTTCTATAAAATATTTAATTATTAAAATTATAACGTGCATTAAGATTGGCGAACCGGCTGGTCGCCAAAGACGGCTAGTTATTAATAGAGAAAAGACTAAAGGTGGGTTTACTCTCTTCCAGTTATAACACTGCTAGCAGATGCTGTTCGGTCTATAGCAAGTACTTGTCTCGCCGGGACATCATGACGCTGTATTGTATTTTTTTGCGTACTGCGCATGCTTTTGTAGAATTTAGCATGTTTTTCGGCGTGAAAAAATTAATCACTTATCATAGATTAATCACCCCATTTATTTGCTCTTTGTTCTTTCTGAGGGGAGGTTGTGTGTGTGTGTTTTTTTTTTTCATTTTATTTGCCATTTTTTCTATAGTTTCCCATATTTAGGTATGTTGACCTTTTCTTTTATTTTACCATGTTTCTGTGTGGAAATATCCATCATTTTAATACGATACGCAGTGAAGAAGAAAAATTCAGGGACGCCAAAATGGCAATTTATAGCCAAGCACGGAATCTATCTTATGAAATTGTGGCAAACATAAATCAGTCAATTTCTGCGCATGGGTTGTCTTACTGGCCGGTTTATAACTGCTCAAGTGCAAACCCACCTTAAGATAAAGAAGAGAGAGGTAGAGAATTTTGCTTAAAGAATTGAGGGATACTTTCAAATTTATATTTGGCTATTGCAATCGAGCTTTTTAAAATTCTATCGATGAATAGAAAATTAGAGTAATAATAGTATAAATAATAGTATTTATTTATACTATTTATTATTGCAGGCTACTGTTCTTGCATTGAAAATACAATTGCTTGGAGGAAAAATCGACGAGCCCACCCAAGACAAATCGACTTCCCTCTTGACAGATGCAGCTGATCCTAGCTTCTCTCAATATGCCAGTGGAGCATCGAAACCAAAGTGAACCTCTCTCAATTGGCGCATAAGCTGTTGATGCTATCACTACGCACGTTTGAATATCAGTCTTCTGGTTGACAATGAACTCCTCCTTTTATTACCCTTGTGTTCAACTCAAATCATTTGAGTGTTTATATGCTCTGTTAAAAATGCGTTAACTTTTGACTGGTTTAAATTCTGCGTAGAATCTTTTGTTGAAATAAAAGTGTTTCTGCTGCAACATTTTGATATTCGTTTGTTTTCAGAGAAAAACAAAAAGATAAAAAAAAATACTTTTAGCTTTCACTTTTAATTCACAAAAATGTAATGAACATGAACAATATTAACCCTAGTACATAGAACCCCCCCCACCCAAAAAAAGTGCTTTGAATAACTGTATATAATACAGCAAAATTATTCATTTTTTAAAGTGAAGTTTAAAAAAATTAACTATGCCAAATGACTACATTATGAACTGAATAATAGCTCAGTGACACTAATGACATTATAACAATTCTGAATTAAAAATAAAAGTACCTTTTCAATAAAAAAAATATTTTGATAGTATTTTTATTGAAAGAATTATTCATACAACATTCATTCCAAGTATTTTTTAAATTTCTAGTATTTAATAAACATGAGAATTATCTTTTTTATATCGTTTTATTAATGCATCTAATACTGAAAATAAATTAAATTTTTTATCTAAGCATAAAAATTGTAATCTTTATAGAAATTTATAAAGATTAATTATCAATAAAAATTTGATACAGTTAATGTTTTATAAAAAATGAACTTGATTTATATTATAGGTTTTCTACATGGAAGGATATATTGTTTTTAAGGAAAGACCTTTGTGAACATATAAATACCGAGAAACATATTATATGAGAAAACTTTACCAAGTAGTTACCTTTTTGTATCTCTATTCAAAAGTATTCATACTCCAATTATCATAAAGTATTCACATTCTCATTAAATGATAAATTATATACAATTTTTAAATTTGAAATTTTATGAAACACATTACGGATAAAAAGATTCGATAATATTTTTAGTTTCAATATGTCATTCATTGGTTTACATTTGGAAAAGTGTTGAAATAGGATAAGAAAACAAAAATTCATATTTATGCCTAGACATGCGAGATCGGTAAATGAAGCATGTGTTTTTTTTTTACAAAGTTTCCATTTGTCAAAATGCTTTCAATTCAATCATTGTATACGATCAGTTTTTCGTCAAAGCTAATAAAATAACAAACTCATTGAAAATGTATCAAACAAAAAAAGGAAAGTAGAATATGGAGATCTAAACAGAGCGACTTTGAATTATTTGATATATCTAAACTTGAGTAGTCAATTCAGTTAAACATTTGAATCAAGAAAGATTGGGTCTTAATTACAACAAAAGAAAGCGATGAATTTAAAACTGTAAACAACTGTAAATATTTATTTTTAATATTTATTTAACAGCTATTGTATATTTGATAAATAAACTGAAAGCTGAATCAGTTTTGTATAATATTTATAAAAATAATAATAACACAATAATCTGTAAAATAAAGAATCAATATCTAAGGCATTAAAAAGTTTTAAATATGTGAAAAATATCCGAATGTTTTTTGATCAAATAGATTGTACGGAAATAATACCCACATATGAAATAACGGCTTTTAAATAGTTTATTCATTTACAGAGTACTTCTTTCAATAAGCTATCTTATTTCTCGGGCACACTCACAGATTTGAAACATTTATATTGCAATCAGTCGGCACTATGCAAGAAGGCATTTAATTAAGAATAAGAATTTGCAATAATTTTTTTCGTTTTAAACTACAAATTAATCAAAATAAATTGGAATTATAAAATTGAATATTTTGTTAATAAAATTAAAGAGTGCAGAAAATAATCAACATCTAATTAAAATATTCGACATGCATTGTTTCACTAAACTGGATTAAGTGTTATTGATGCTGCGAGTTTAAGAAATGATTGCAAAAAATAGTTATGGAAAAACGATATTTTTGTTAAAATATATCATTTTTTAATCCTTTTAAAAAAAGTTTGTTTTCATTTTATTTTAAATTTATAATCAAATCATCAAACATCTTTTCTCTAAGTTAGAGCTTCAATTACTTTGACAAAAAGAATAAACACCTCTTAATTAATCAAGCAAACAGAATGAGAATCGAGTATTCGAATACTCTTTAGTTCTACCCTAGTTGAATTCATCTAATCTTTAATGTACGATTTCATTTAAAACAAGTCATGCGTTTCTCATATATCCGTACATTCAATCTATTACGCCGCTTTGCAAGGAACGGCGGGCAATGAATAAATAAAACGGTTGAAATCCATGAAATTCAATGCGTGAACGCCATTATCCCAGCTTCTGGTAATGATGTCTAAATTTACTCGCTTGTCATTTAACACCGCTAACATCATTACAAGCTCGAGCGAGTATGTAGATTAGGTGTGCTACCCCAGTAGGGAAAACATTTATTATCGGAAGAAATATGCATTTGGGCTGATTTTGGTTTATGAGAGCTCGCGCATGGGAAGTCATTTTCACCTCAAATCGGCACCTTTTTCGCGAGATTTCACCCCCGTGACTCCTCTTGCCGTGCATTTGAGCGTTCCAAACTGGTCACGGAAGCTTGCGATTCCGGTTTTAATCAAACTGCTCAAGAAGCGTGAAAAGGGACTTTTGTTTTCATGTCAACAAGTCATTTGACTTTTCAAGGATGGGGGTGAGATAAAGGGTTAAGGGGAAAAAAAGACAAAGATGATGGCGGGGTAAGATCTAAGGGGGAGATTATCATCCATGCATGCTTTTTTCGAACAGTTTTAATGTTTATGGCCTGGAGCGGCAAATTTAAAGCTGAATTTCAAAAGCAAGTGTGAGATTAAACAATAGAATCAAGGAATTGTTTTAATTTGCACATTAATTAGATGTAATTAAGCTCAAAACTTATTAATTATAGTCTAGAAAAAAATTATTCTAAGTTAGGGGCGTTTTGAAGTTTTTAGGATGAAAACTTCTGACGTTTCCGCAAAAATTCCAAAAATAAAAAATAAATAGATTTTTAGTAGTCGTATGGTCGTTCTATCTCAACAGAGAAAGTTAAATTTAAAATTTTAAAGCTGTTGATTTTTTCTTCTTTTTAATTGTTTTTATAGAGACATTTTAATGAACTTTAAAATTTTATTAAATACCACTTGAAAATTTTTAGACAAATCCTTGAAGAATTGGAAATTTTCAAATATAGTTCGTAAATGAATAAGCAGTTCTTTTAAAATTAAATGTTGCCAGTCTTTGTTGGGGAATACGGGGTTGCATCTTTGTTATATTTTTTGTAGTTAAAATTACTTTTATTTATTTTTAAAAACGTATATTTCATAAATATAATCAATCTAAATTAATCTCATATCCTCAATCCTTACTAAATAATACTTCAAATGTTGGAGAAAAATCTGTGTTTTAATTGAATCTTGTATTTCATCCTCGTACGGGGGCATGGTAACCAAATATAGAGTTCTCAGTTACACGATCAAAATGTAGCGGGTACAAAACATGATTTTACTTAGATTCAATATGCATGTGGCCTAGTGCTTGTTAAAGTACAAGCAGGGGAAGCTTTCTCCCCTGTTGTGGTGGGGAAGTTCGGAAAGGGGAGAGGGCATTCTGGTTCAAATTTCCTTCTCCTCATTTGATCACGGTTCAAAATAACGAGACCATTTCCGAAATAGGCTCTCTGCTTCTTCAAATTGGAACATTAGTATAATTAAACTTTTTTTCATATTTCTCAATATCCTAAATTGCTATTTCCTTACGAATTTCAGTCGACATTTTCAATTTCATTAAAATATTTCTAGCAACGTGAAACAATAGTAGAATATCGTAATGTATACAATATTTTATTCTGTAGTGTCTAAAATGATGGACAAACAAAAAAAAAACATTATTGAAAATAAGATAACATATAGCAAACGAAAAATGCATAAAGTTAGTTTTACTTTTATAGTTTTTTTAAAGTTTTGCACCATAGAATGAAATAATTTTACAATGAGATTACAGAAGTTATTTAAAAACAATTGCCAAATATCATGTTGAAACAAGTGTTATGAAGCATTAATTAGTTTCTTATCTCAAATCATAATAAATAACAAGATATTAATTGATACAAAATCCTGCAGTAGGTAAGAAATTTCAATTTGTAATTATGTCGAAATCAGACATGCATATTTTTCTGTTTTGGAATGAAAAATTCAGCTACTGAAAAGATTTTATAAATTATTATATTAAGAATGACTTTTTAGAACAATCATATAATCTTGTGTAATTTGGAATTGAATCGGAATTTTCAAGTAAATGCAACCATTGATAAATATTTCGGTATTTAATCAATCAAAAGCATAAGCTCCAGATTATATAAAGAAATTTACGTATAGAGATAGCCATAATTCTTCTATAATTAACGTGAAGAAATATATATTCCGACTAATTTTTAAAGAGATTTTAATTCACAATTCTGAAATTATTTTTATAAATGTTCGAGAGCTACCTAGTTTGATTAATCAGGTTAAATTTCGGACTACTTTTGCACCTGAAAAATTGTTTTTGAAATGACATTCATCATATGAAGATAATGGAATTACGGTTTTTTTCCCCTACAATTATAAAAATTTAGATCGCCATTTGAAATTAGGAATTTTATAAATAGTAACATACTTTTATCTTTTAGGCATTCCTTGATTTAAATATTGAAGAGAGTATTAACACATATTTCTCATTCAATTTTTTTAATGTCAAAAAATAGCTTTTTTTTACTTTTTATTTCTTTTCCCACTAATACATATTTAATTTTTTTACCGAGTTGTAAGTATTTTTTAAGTTCTTTTTTCTGATAGTATATCGAAACAATTGTGCATCTTATAAATACACTAAACATAAATAAGTTATATTAGCAAATATATTAATCAATAATAAAAAGGAATTTCATATAATATTTACTTTATATAATGTGCAGCTAAGTATTAATTACGAAAGTTCACTGCATATTAAGTCTACATAATTTTAAAATCATGAAATTACAAATATTTAGCTCAGAAAGTTCCTTCATAAATAAATGGTTGATTCTAGTTATTTCTTTATATGCCACTATTCTCAAAACACACCAAGAAACTCTGTATCGTAATGAAATAAAATATAGTGACAATACCGAAATTCTTTCTTTGACCTTTGCAATAGTCCTTTGAACTTTCCTTCACATTTTCGCAAATTTTATATGTTTAGATAAAACTGTGAGGAAAAAGACATACTTATTCAGAAAACTAAGCTCAGGATTTCTGTCATGTGAAAGCAAACGACATATAAATTGTCAGAAACAAAAGAACATGACAAAGGATTTGTGCAAAAAGAAATAATCTTTAAGTAACACAAAAATTGCAAAGCCAGAAATTTTCATAAACATATTTTCAAAAAATCAAAATATGTTTTTTTTTTCTTTTCTAATAGTTAATGTTTAGGAAAGAAGAAAAAAGAAAAATATTTACACAGACATAATTATAAATTTAATATAAAAAAAAGAAAACTTCTGGCATCATAATTTTACACTATTAAACAAAAATAAATATACATCAGATTATGCAGCCATAATTAAGAGTTATAAATGGTACAATGAAATATCTCTACTGATAATAAAAGAGAAGTGTGTATATGTCCGTTGTGCGCTTATTGGCACTTCATAAAATTGGCTATTAGATCAAGAATTACCAAATTTCTGAAGAATTATATAGAAAGATAGAAATATTTATACGAGAACTATTTTTTTTTCAAATTTAATTTTGAACTGCTTAATTCTCAAAGATTACGTTACAGAAGGGAAATATTTACTTGAAAAGAATATTTTATAAATTTAATTAAAATTTAATCAAAAATAAAACGAGAGTTTTGCGGGTTTCTTCCAAAATAAAACTCGAAAACATTGTAACTCAAAATTAATTTTTAATGATAATAATTTAATTGTCGTACAGATTTTACTTGAATTTTAAATAAATTGTTTTTCATTACTTTTAACAATATACATCATTGTTACAAAGAATTACCAACATTTTTTTTATTGTTCTATAAAATATTTAATAGTATGATTTTCTTTCACTAATGAAATTTAAAAAAAAAGACGGATCCTGGGTATTCACATGACAATTAAAACCACCAAAGAAAATATATAATTTCATTACCCGAAAAAATTTATATTTTTCATACTATTATAACGTCATCGGACTTGTAATGGTATGAAAAATAGAAGTAAGGTTCAAGTTATAAAAGTTAAATTCTGTTGTAAGATGGCTAATATTTCAGTAAATAAATATTTTATGCTATTGGATTTTATTGAATAAAAGATCCTTGCATTTTAAATAACATATTTTTGATGCATTTATTTTGGTGAAAAAAAATGGAAATAAACTTTTATAGCTCTGTGAAAAAGAAAATTCATAATAATAAGTAAGAAAGTTTAGCAGAAATTATTTTATCGAACTTGAGGTAATTAATTTGAGCATTAAACCAACAAAGCCAAAGATCTTAAATTCATAAGATCACAAAATGTAAATATTAAACTCATATTTTCGTATTTAAAACATATTTTTCCAAATATATTTGATCTTTAAAAGAAAATAAATTTCCACATTGATACATTTAAAGTGTAAAAACAAAATAAAATTTCAGTTCACTAGCTTAAGTTCATCACATTCGATGGATTATATATCGAATATAATAATATATATCGAATGTATAATATATCCGATAAATATTATTGTGGAACAGGGTAATGTACCGGATTTAAAGACATTCCGCCCCGTTGATTAAAAAAGAATGTCAAACATTTTTTTTTTCAAAAATACGATAAATAATAAAAATAATAAAATATATAAATACTATATATAGTATATTATAATCGATATAATAGCATTTTTATAGGCAATGAAGATGGCAAATCGAGTTATACATTGGGTCTGCGTTTCCATGGTTACAGGTAGAATTGTAAAATATTTAAATATTTCTTGCAATAAAAACAGTATACTACTTTATGTAGATGGGATCATTGTTATATTTTATATGTTTTGAATATACATCTATGTTGAAGATGTAATATTTTGTTCGGTTTTTTCCAAAAATAAACTTATGAATTGTTTTCAAGGTTTTTTCCCCCCAACCCAAAAAAAAGTAATACTGATTAACAATTTAATTATTTTAAATGATATAAAAACAGCATAACAAAATGCGAAGTGCATTTTTTTTCATTCACACTTTTTTTTTCTATTTTCAGATTTAATGCACAGTTATTTATAAGTATTTTTAAATAAGTCATCACACTTTTTCACTTTACGTAATATCATTTCGTCTGGTTAAAGGAGTTCGTTGGAATGCTTCGAAATTTCATGTTTTTATGATGGATATGAATTTTTATGTTAATTATGAAACATACATCCGATACGATTTCTTTCCTCAAAAGCAACATCGTGTCTAAAAAGTTATTGAAACAATTAAAAAAAATTCTGAATTGATTTTAAACTTAAAAATCGTTTTTCACAAATTCTATCTCATGTTTCTTGCAAAGATGCATATTTTTTCCATCTTTGAACAATTTATGAATCTTCTATTTATCCAACATTTATTTTCCAATTTTTAATACCGTTTTCGTACAGTCAAAATTGCATTACTGCATTTTTTTTTCTTGATCTTGTGGAAATGAATTTATATATATTTTTGTATTTAATCTTTTATTGTCCGAAAGTCGTACATGGCAAAAAAATTATTTCTAATTTTATTTAAGTTTTTAAACGTAGCATTATGTAACTCTATACAAACGTCGAAACATTGCTTATTTTTAAATAAGTTTCATTTTTTCCAAATTAAATAAAATAAGTTTCATTTTTTTCCAAATTAAAAGATTCTAACATTAAATATTGGAATGCTGGTAAGATTCGACGCACTATTTTAATAAAACTTGGCATACTAAAAAAAAATCCTCATGCTATTCTTATATGAAATTATCACAAATTAATAATAGTAGAAATGAATTAATAATGGGAAGGAAATTAATAATATTACATATGGAAATAAATACAATAAAGGAATATAAATTTTGAACAAGAGTATTTAGTCCGGTAGGTAGTTCATGTACAACGTATAAAAAATGTCAGTTTTTAAAACATATCTATTACAAAAATATGAAATGTAAATAATGTAATGCCATCTGAATGTTTCCAACGAATCATATTTTTTTTCAGAACCAAGTCTATCATCATTAAATAGAGCTTGGATTTGCAGATCAATGGCTGAAAATTAGCCTTAATGATGATAAAAAAACTAACAACATTAAGAATAACTTTAAACAATTAGCTTTATGATAAAATGAAATACTAATGATCCCATAATTATAGAATTTTAATGTATATAACGTTAAACATTAATATATACGTAAAAGAATTTACAATTTATGTAATGTGGAGAAAAAAAATTAAACGAATGCATAATATGTTACTAATACTTATTTGCTTTCCAAAAGATGAATAAAAAATTAAAGTACACTATATGAATATCCTATTCGGCAGTTCTACAATATACTATTTTTACGATTCTGAGTATATATCTTTTAGGAATATCTGCTCATCCACATCATCATCTAAACAGATGATAAGGTGCATGATAATTTATTTTATGACTGATTCAGAGTTGGATTAGAAATTTTCTAATTTAAAAATTATGAAAGACATATCTAGAGAAATATAAATGTAGCAATGTTCTTTGATACATAATATTCATCTATTTTTTTACGAATTTCTATTTCTATATTCTGAGTACATTTCTTTCAGGAATATCCGCATATCCACATCATCATATACACAGATGATGAGGTGAATGATTACTTATATTATGACTGGTTCACCCTGAGATTAAAAATTATCAATTTAAAAATTATCAAACGTTTTGCCTAAAGAAAATATAAATATAGCAATATTTTTCGCTTCGCAATATCCATCCATTTTTTAAGAAATGCGTTTTCTACCATTCTGAGTATACTTTCAGGAATATCTACACATCAACATCATCATCTCATGGAAATGATGAGGCGAATGATTACTTATATTATGACTGATACAAAGTGAGATTAAAAATTGACTAAATTAAAAATTATCATAGAGAAACAAATATTATCTATGATAAATTTTAATTTAGTCACACAATGAATTTCACAGTATTCCACCATTTTTTTAATTATAAAATACTGCCAAAAATAGGCAAGTTTTTTGAATAATAGAAAGATAAATATCAATCTTTGTTCCAGAAAAAATGCCTCAAAATAAGCGACAGGTTATGATTGATATTTATCTTTTCAGTTATTCAGAAACGAATGTCATTATATTCCATATAATTTAATTTATATTTACATATCATTCTAGTTTATTCTTATTTAAATGAGCATTGGATATAGAACGAATGATAAGTTTTCGGTGGTAAAGCATTAAAATATTTAAAACTTAAAACAGAAATAAAGCTTCACTTTCACATTTCTATAAAGTAAACGCTTGCCGTATATTCCCAGTAGACATTTTGAAAGATACTACAAAAATAGAATTCATTGGAATGGATAAGTAATTATAAATTCCTAATTGTAATTTTCATATTCATTTCTCTGAAATAAAAAAGTTCATGTGAAATAAATTATAAGCCTATCATAAATAACAATTACGAAGCATTTTAAAACTTTCTTTCCAGAGTTTGAAATTATAGTTTTGACAATACAAAAAAAAATGTCAGTATAGATGTCAATACCCATAAGCCTAACAGAAAATAGGCTATAAGACTACCACGGATCATCATTATGAAGTGTATTAAAGTTTCCCTCGGAGATTTCGAAATGATATTTTCACTATACGAAATAACGAAAGTATACAATAATATCAATTTAATTCCAAATTCAAATTTAGCATTAAAAATAGTTTAGATTAATAAAAAAACAAATTATTCTGAAGGTTTGTCCAATTTTTACAAATAAATCCCCTTTGAATAAATTCAATTTAGAAAAATCTAAATGGAAGATGGAAGTGATACGTTTAAGTGCGGCAAGTCCAATTTTTTGAAATTCATTAAATAAGCTCTCTTTAATTCCTCTAATGAAAACTCAAAATGACTGCCGGTATCTTTCAAAAAACCCCTAGGGAGATGAAAAAAAAATGAAACCGCGATGCAAAGCTGCTTCTCGAAACCCTGGTACGTTTAGAACTCCCTAAAGACCACCGGAAAAGTATGTATTCCCTGCTAGAGAATATGTTCCCATCTCTAGCATTGATCTTTCCCGCTGTTGTTTAATGACTTCATTCAAGCTTATTTCCACCATCTATTCCACGTGGGATCAGTAATTAGTGAATAGAATAACCAGGAATTACTAAAGTATAACATAAAGGATCAAAAAGGTATTTTCATTAAATTAAAAAGCTGTCGATTAGAAGAGGAGATAATTTTTCTTGTTGCTTCATTTTTCCAAACTTGATAATTAATTTGCTGATCTGAAACTTTTGGTGAAAAGCAAAATAAGATGGCGTTTTGAGGATAGAGTTTTAAATGAATTTGTACCTAAACTAATTTTCGATGCTTTAAAATCCTTATATAAACAGGTTCGTTTTGTACTTAATTGAATACACCTTTTTTAAAATATTGCTTCTTTCAACAGTTTAGTAGATTTTGTGGATTATGTTTTATAATGTTATTAACTTCATTATGTTGGGAATTTTGCTGACTATAAATAACTAATATCATAATTGCAAACAAATTTCACTAGAGGCAGGCATAAAAAGTGTGAAAACTTATGTTTTAGGAAAATAGAAAAGCATAATTATTATAAATGTAATGGTATGATACATATTAATTGATTACAAATTAATTAATCTTCCCAATGCATTCGAAATTTAGATTATTAAATTATAATTACAAATTTTAATTCTTATTGTGATATCATTAATTGTTATTCATATTTATTTCATTGTGTTATCATCAACTTTTATTCATTTCATAATTCATGAGTTTTATAAATATTTTACATATATTTATAAAACTCACATTCATTAAAGCTCTGCTATGTAGCTGCAAAAAACTGATGTAAAAAATTCATGAATGTAATAAAAATACCTAATTTAATGTTGATTTCTGCATTATGAGAAAATAAATAAAGACTCGAAAGGAAATTTGAAAGTTATTTTCTTTTTAAAACCACACTATTAAACAGATATAATATGCTCTTAAATATGCTGTTATATAGTATTTAAAGTGATAGATTCAAAAATATGAAAAATATCTACTGAACAAAATCCACTCAAATATGAAGACATTGATGTTAAATTCATGCTTTAGTGTTTGTGAATATCAATCGAATTCCATGAAAAATTATAATTTGTTTTCTTTACAAAATATTATGCTTCTATGGTACAAAGATAAGAATTAAGTATCCTTAAACGAATTTTTCATATCATGAAATTTATATTATTTATATTCTTTTATTCGCTTTATTGTTTCCGCTAAAGGAACTGGAGCTAGAAGAATGTAATTACCGTTACATGGCACCAGACTATAAAATCGCATTTAATAAAGGAATTTCAGTTGAAAACTCTTAGGAACGAGAAAAGCAGAACAAATAAAATTAAATTCTATGTGCATGCTAAGAGAATTCGAGAAGCAACTAATTGACAAAGTAGAGCATTAAAATATACCTAGATAAAATTAATGTAGCCATATTTTCTGACATTACATTACTAGTGAAGTTTGAGTAGTTTCCAGTAAAGCTGCTTCCGACGTCTTTGTTATCCTTAATCACTTTACAGAGTGAAGTTCACTCGTACACTTTCGCCTTGTGACAGAAATTTTTACTTTCCTCTATTGAATCAAACACGACTTAACCATTCCATTAGCAGCCCTAATAGCATGATTTCTCTAAGTATGCACACAGGATTACATTTGGAACTGCCCTACTTGAGAGTTTTTAGTTTTTCACAGAAAAAAGAAGCATATTTCCTTTGAAAGAGCGCGTAATAGGTAAGCTTATAAAGGAAAATTATGACATTGTTTTTCACCGGAATTTCGTTTCTGTAATAAATTTTGCAAACATTTTAAGCGAAAATGTATTTAAACCATTTGTAATAAATTGGGAAGAAAGGGAACTCGTGTATTTAGTTCATAATAGGATTTCGAAAATTCCAAGCCTTTCAGCTGCTGAAAGCTTTTAGGAATTAACAATAAGTTTGTTAAGGTTTGTTTATTTTTATTAAATGTGTTAGTCAAGCTATACACATTTAATAAAAATTAAAAATATGTCCAATTTAAGGAAAAGTAAAATCACTCCATATGTAAACTTTTAGTGAAATAAAAACTGAATTTATATGCAGTGTATTAACGACACTGAAAATAGATAATTCTTTGAGGAAAAAAAACATATTTTGTTGATAAACCTACCATGATGTTTTCTCCACGCAATATTAGGTTTGTTCAAATACATTAGATAAAACGATTTTCACCAACATTTCACTTTCTTTATTTACGAAAAGAAAAGGTCTACCAAGCTATTAGTCAGTTAAATAAAGGCATATTACAATGATAAATGGCAAAGTTCTTTGATGGTATTGAAAGCATAATTTATTGATGTGAAACTTATTACAAACTTTTCGAAATATCCGTAAGGCAAAGACATAATCGTAAAACTTTAACAACATTAAATCGATTACAAAGAATTTCTATGATTCCAGATATGGATATGAAGAGATGTCATATTTGCATGAGATCCTTTTTAAACTATATGCAAATTCTTGCAAATGAAAAGAACACAAAATCGTTTTCATCCGTATTGTTTATTTGTAGCACACACACACGCACGCACACACACAGAGAGAGAGAGAGAGAGAGATTATCTTTGAAAGACAGCAATTATTATATTTTGATTTAGAAACGTATTATGAAAAATATCAATTTTGAATATGAAGGTTACAAAATCAAAGTTGTAAGATATTAACTTGGACAAAAGTCTCTACAGATGGACGATCAGACAAAATAGACAGCCAATTTAAAGTGAATCAAATTAATTTTTTAAGCAAACTTTCCTAGTACCAGACACTTGTAAGTCGTTGTCTTTTAATTGTAAATATCTTTTAATAAAAATGACAAGAAAAGCATGCATTTTTTTTTCAAAAACGAAGTTTTCTTTAATTATATAAACAGTTCTTTATTGGAGATAATTTTAGTTCAAAATAGAATTTCAATTTCATACTTTAAACAAATAATAAAAATTTACAATCTATATTTTTAAACAAATATCTTACGGATTTTCTTTGTAATATTTAGAATTGTGTTGAATTTGATATTTATATTTAAAGCCTATTTATAATAAATCATTTTCTAATAAAATGGTTTTATTTAATCTACGCTCTTTCCGCAAATATTTTATTTCTGTCTAAAGAGTTTATCTGACCTTATCTAAAAAATGTCGCTTTAAGTGACAATACTGATTAAAATGTGTTATAAAAAAGATAATAAACTTAGAATAAAACTAAAATTCAAGAGAGAATCATTAATGCTATATAATTTTATTAAAATCTATTAAGCATGTTTTATTTAATAAATATATTAATAATATTTTATACAATATAAATATATTTTATAAAATAATATTATATAATAATAATAATTTTTAATTATATTATTATTAAAATATATTAACTTAGAACTTATAATGTATTTAAAAAATATTTTTCATATATAGGAATTTATTTCTTTTTAAATTGCTCAAATATAATAATAAAAAGATTCAAATTATTATTTATAATTAGATTTAAGAAGAAAATAAAATAATTGCAAAAATAAAAATTGGAAATTTTAGCCATGCGTTTCTATTTCGTGGTTTTAAAACTTTATAATAATTCTTCAAAATAGAGTTTAATTATCTTGTTTCTAGAAAACACACAGTTAGAGTTAAAACATGTAGCGCATTAATAAACTTTTCAAAGAAATAAGACTTCAAATAAAGAATATGTATTCAAATTTTGAATGAGATTAATGCTGTTTAATTCCAGTTTTAACTTCTCAATATATAGATGAAATCATAAACTAATACAATGATATTTTTCATCACTCATGTGTGCTTTATCATATATTTCTTTCAAATAAAAACGTATCTAGAGAGATTATATCAAAATTAATTGCAAATATTATTTTCTGCACAAAACAAACTTCATTCCATTGCTGGATTGATTTTTTCTTTTTTTGTGTGTGCTATTTTTATATGTGTGCTATATATTTATTTGTTTCCCAAAAATCATTCAAAAATAATATTTGTACCAAGAATTGGTAAAGAAGAATGATTTCACAAATGTTTAATTCAGAAATATATCAACTTATAACAATAAATCAGTTCTTACCATAAGAATATTTACCATTCATTAAATAATATCCATATTTAAAATAACACAGACATTAAATATGAAATAAATCGCCAAGTTTGCCTTAAATTAAATATTTAGTACATGAATTAAAATGCCCTTTAAAGTAACGATTTTAAAAGTTTATTTACAAATTAAAAAGGATAACAACATTAAATAATGAATTTAAATTAAATAATGAAATCGATATATCAGATAATAAGCAAAATGCCTGGAAAATATGATGAAGATATACTTAATTTTTTACACGCATGGATAATGACGTTAATAAGAGGTAGAAAGGCAATATGGTTTCGTATTTGTAAACTTTTCCATATTAAATTAGCATTCTGATATTTATGCGTTTTTCTGAGTTACAAATTTCAAAATTATTTTTATTTATTGAAGAGAATAAAATCTCTTCTTTAAAAAAAGTTACAGTGTTATAATAAAAACTTTTAGTATTAAAAGCTAAACATCGACAAAGATCAATAGCACAACTGTTTGATTCTATCAATAGAGTGATTGCCACTTCAGATCATTAAAAGAAGAGCGGATCTCATCCTCGGTGATTCGAAAGATGACTACCCTGCCATTCTGACCAGCTGCCATTATTCACCCTGCCATTCTGACCAGCTCAAAATATATCATTTCATCCCTGCTCCAGATACAATGCAATGCATTGACTACCAAGCAATGAAGAACGCAAAATTAAATTTTCTTTGGAACATGTTCAACTTCCTAAATTGACATAAGAATATATATATTGCTTATCTGATTATTCAAATTCGGTTTTTGATTTTTTTTAAATGCGAAACAATACTACTAATTTCTCCAAACCATAAACTCACCAACTATTCCATTTCCCCAACTATTTTGGAAACTCTTTTCTGTAAAGTTTCAAGCATTACTTTTTCTGTAACTTAAATAAGTATTTTTTTTTTACATCCATCACTGTAAAAGATTTAATACAGTTTTTACTTAGTGATAAAATGTTACTGAATTCATTTTATCACTAAGAATCGATGATTAACCAATGAATTCCCCATAAAAAATATCCAAAAATTAAATCAAATAATTTATAAATTTCCAAAATATTATTAAAACTATGACTGGTAGTAAAAATTAAAAAAGGATAAATTTGAAAAATGTTTAAATTCACACTTTTTATGAAAAAAAATCATAAGCTCAAGCTTTCAAGTGTTTGATATATCGCAAAATTACTTTGGATTTCGTTCATCATTTGAGATAAAATAAATCACGTTAAACAATCAAACGAAGTAAAGTAAAATTATCAAATAAAGGAATCTGCGATTCTTATAGTCAAAAAATTAAAAAAAATACACTTTCATTCTAAATGTCATCCATATTTGTGATCTAATTCTATTGAATGTACAGTTGAGAGCTCTGAAATTATTCATATGTTTTTCTTAAAATAAGATTTATCGAAAAAAATTCACAATAATTTTTAAAACCTATGAAAATATTTCATATATATTTTTCAGTTTTAATGAAAACATTTCAACATAAATAACGATTAAAGTCTTACCTTGTCTCCGATATTCGCACCTTCCACAGTAAGTCCTGTTTGCTTTTTAATTTCGTTCGCAAGTGATTCTATAAAGAAAAAAAATCTCATGTAATTTATAGCTACAATTTGTTCATTATAAATCACTATATCAATGTATTTTGCCATTTTAATAAGAAAATATTGGAAAATATAATGAAAGAAGATAATACATTTATAAAAAGTTAGTCTTAGTAGCCAAATGATTAAAATGCAAAAATGGAAATATTTTAATTTTCAAAAATCCAAAAAAAATTTAATACCTTTGTAAACATCATAAAATTTTATGCTGATAAATTTTAATTTTTAAAATGAACATTAAAGTGTTTTAAATTTGAAATGTCAAAAATATGATATTTATTCTAATACTGAACATTATACTTACAAAAATCTAAAGAAACACTAGAAAAATGTTATTTTACTAATATACAAAAAATAATTCTCACAATAAATTCTTATAAATAAAAGCATGATAATCATCACTAAATACTCAAGGATATATTCTATGTATTAAAAAAACCTGCATCAATGATAGATAGCATTTTGAAAGAATTCTATTAATACAAATTAGTTTCTTTGTCATGGAGATAAATTGAGTTTTCGATCTTTTTTTTTCTTTTCCTTCTCTATGAAACTTAACCCAGATTGCTAAGATTGTCGTAAATTGATCGTTTACGGAATCACCATCTATGATATAACTAGATTTAATTTCCTTTGACGTTTTAAATTAAATTATATTGTTCAATTTTATATTCAATTTTATTTTTTTTATTCGTTTTACAGATCTCATATTACTACATAAAAATAAATTTCATCACTGTATTTCATGGAAAATAAATTAAAATTATTTTTATAAATTTAGATGTATTGTAAAATGTATAATACCAAATAAAACCCTTTCTTAAAGTTCAGTTTTCACCAAGACTATTACAGCGCTGTTTCAGAAAAGTATTTTGTATAATTCACATGTAAGAAGCATTTGTGCATTATATAAAACTACAAACAGCCAAATTTATTATTTAAATACTATGTTCCTAATTTTGCTCTTGATAATTGTTCTTGCAGGATGATAATTCAAAACCTATAGACATTCACTTGTATTCACCTGTTTTCTTTCATAAATTAGACATATATTAAGATAAATGAATTTTCTAACGAAATAAGATTAAATTTCTTAATGGAATCCGATTGGGCCATGAGATATGTTTGTATCTAAACTCATTAGATGAATGTTGATACATTTTAATTCCTTATATTCAAATTTTAAAAAAATCATTTATCATTAAAAATTAACTGGATAGATTTTTTTTATGATACAAAAATTATTTTTAAAAAAGGCCCAGAGTCAAAAGAAACAAAACATCTTGAATTGCATTTATAATCAGCAATGTGTTTCCTTTATATCTATTATATTTTATATATACATCTTTCTAAAAGGCATATAAAAATTGTATTCTTTCTCAATTTGGATTTTTCTGCCGTAGTTTTTTTTTTGTTTCAAAAATAAATATGTTTGCATGTTTTTAATGCAAGGTTAGTTTTTAAAAGTGAATTGGTAAGCTTATCGTTTTTATAAGCTACCTATGCATTGAAAATTTATAGGACGACGAAATAAAAAATCTTTACTAAGGTTCAGATCTCTAGAAACATTATCGCGTACAAACAAATACAGATGTTATTATCATCTTCTCACTTAAGAACTGGGGAACATGAGTAAAGACGTGAACAACAAGAGTTCTTAGGTTGACACGTGTACAGTTGTGCAGTTGACACGTGTACACGTGTATAGTTGTTGAACAGCATCACACGTGATCGTTCTGTTCTCTGTACTATAGGAAGAAGAAACGTGCAGGCACTTCTAGCTACCTGACACGAAACCAATTTTTAAAAAGATTTCATGCCAAATATCATTTAACAAAGTCATTGAGCTATTGAGTTATCAACTTTATAGGCATATAAATACATAATTCTTTGACAAACTTAATTCAAAATCTGTTATGAATCTACATTTTATATAGGTAATAGGTATAAATTTTAAAATTTTGCAATTAATGCATTGGTTTGCGTTAATGTAAGCTTTGACTGAATGGATTTTGTACAAAATTTGATAGAATTTTAAGAATTCGTTTTAAAGATCGCATAACAAATTTCCTTCTCTAAGCTTAAAGGGATTCTGAATTATGAAACTCAAAGCCAGAATTCCAAAAAAACATGTTTTTTTAGGGTGGGGTGACTCAAGGGAGTTTATAACATGAAAATCCATCGAAGTCTTGAATACGAATTTTCTAACTATTATATTGCCTTCTTTTACTATACCTCATTTGCTAGAAAATAAAAGATGCTAAAGAATATTTTCTATGACTTTTTTTGTTTGACGTGATTTATTATTTCTGTGAAGAAAATGAGCTATGCTCGTGAAATTGTTCATAATTTTCTGACCGAAGTTTCTATAATTTAATACATAGATTTGTTTTTAACTATGGTATGTCGCATTTCTCCCTTCTAAATTACATTTTAAATTTATCATGTACGTTTGCGAATGTGCAGTGCAGAAATTTTTTTTTCTGGCGTATAGAGATCTAAAATATCAAAATTCCTCAAAATGGTGAGACTTAATTTGTTCAAAATTGCTAGATTTTCTCTATGGATACGAGAAAGTAAAAGTTATGTCACTTATCCCAAATTTAATTTTTGAAGAGGATTTGTACTTTATTTGAAAAAATTTACAAATCGTCAAATAAAGAGTTTAATATAATAAGTGGAAAAGTTATCAGCTTCAGAATTTTGTAGGAGATAATTGTAGAGGTATTTAAAATAATTATCTCATATTTGCACCTTCATCTTTTTACCTATATTATCAAAGGTATTCTTACATATCTTAGATAATATATATTCGTACATAAGTACTTATGATTATGTACATACTCAATACTGTACAAAATATATACCTAAATTTAGAGTTCATATTAATTTCAGTTTTACAGAATTTTGAATTTCTAGCAAAAAATTTGAGAAAGTTTGAATCAGTTTTATTTAAATATAGCTTGGCAAATAGTAAATTAAATATAATAACATCGAAAATTCAAAAAAATTAAGTTTAAAATCAGGAGGTATTTAATAACTCAGATACATTATAAAATAAAAAGTTCTTAACCTTTTAGAAATCTGAATTAAGTTATTTAGTAGATATTTTATATAATAATTAAAGTGGTAAAGAAAAGGGAAGCGCTTACAATTGAGTATTACAAAGTTGTTTTCTTGAGCATGACACAATAAGATTATCTTGGCCAGCTTTCCCTGTATTGATTTTTACATACAGTCTTAAAATAAAACCATGTGAATCGCATAATTTAATTTAAAGTGTAAATCAGTCGGTATTTTTAATCATGCCTAAACGTAGAAATAATTTAAATATTTTTTAAATGAAAATCAAACTGGAATTCTTTGAAGAATGTAATTATTCCTGCAATACGCATTCGCTTGATAGCGTTATGTCTCTTCATTTAAATGGAAATGCCTTCCTATGCACAGCATTACGAAGAGTCAAATGGAAATGAACTAACAATTTATCAAATGTTTCATAATTTCAGAAAATCGTAGAGTCAATTGCCTAAAGGGTCAAATGTCCCAAGTTAGAAATCGATTAATTTGAACACGTTTCAATCCCAGTGAATTCAAATCAATGTTACGAATTCACACACGGATGAAATTTACATTAGAAAATGGAATTACGACAGTAAGTGCTGTTTTCGGAATGTTTCGGAAGTTAACATTTAATTTTCGAAAGTTTCGCATTTTAAGTGTTTTATTCTTTTATACCCTGTTATTTTCTATAAAAATTCTGATGATATAAATTCATTTTTATTTTATGGAAAAGATGTTAAACATTTAGAGACTTATTATACAGTTTACTTCCCTAACAATAAGTGCAAAAATGTTAGCTAAACTGAATACATTTTGAAGAAACGAGTTTCATACAATCAGCTAATATTGTTGACAAATGGACACTGAAACAATTTTTTCAGCCAAAAATGTCTTTATTGTGAAATGATTATTAATGTCAGTTAAGATTTCATATATTATTAATTCAATTATTAATCAAAATTATATATGTTTCAAATTTTATTCTTATTTGATGAGTAGCGTTTCTGAACGTTTAAGCGCAATGTTTCTGAAATAGAAATTAAAAAAAAATCAAATTCATACGTCAAATCTCTTTATGTAAAATTGTTGTATGCTCTAAATAATTGCCATATTCTGTAAAAAAAATGTGTGTGATCACCATATTGAAAATTCACACAAATGCAGATTCAAAAGAAATTAAGAACGGAGACACTATCCGCAATACATCAGTGTAAAAAATTAATCATTTTTAAATAATTAATTTTTTCTTGAAAATGATTTCCACGACATCATTACAAAACATCACATGCAGGTATATATATTATTATATTATTGGTTAATCTCAAAAAAGTTAGATATTTAATCAATCATATACGCTCAAATTATGTACCTTTTCATATAAGCATATATTATTTTTGTCATAAATATCATACATTTTTGATTATAAAATTTATATGACATTACAAATGCACGATGCTCTATGTGTGTGTTTTATTTTTCACCCCTGATAGTTAATTTCATTTTTATTTATGTTTAGTTTAGAATTGTTTATTCTTTGCCGTTCCTTTTTTATGTGTGTTTTAATTTGCTTTGTTGCTAGTGTTTCTTACGTGTTTTTGATTTAATGCACTCTATAAATTAAATCCATCTCGGTAATGTGCTTATTTAAAATAATAAATTTATAATTATTTTTATTGTTTCTTATTAATTAATTAGATTTTAGTTAATTGCTTGTAATTAATTCAATGCTTGATAAGCGTTTTGTAAAACTGTAATTTATAACTTAATATAATGACATTCTCTTTATATATATATATAGGAACTACCTGGAGCTCACCAATCAGCTCAAATTTCAGATAGTTAATAAAAAAAATATTTTGGTGTAGGATTGTTTTCTTTAAATTCATCATAACAACTAAATAGGAAGTTGTTTTCTTCGCATCAAATTACATATTTTATCCCAAATTTAAGGGATTTAATTTAATTGAATATGCATGTGAGAGCAAAGTTTTTGAAAGTGTAATTGATATTCGTTATTTGTCGATAAATTGATTAATTTATCGACAGGTAATTAAAATTTCTAATCATGCAAAAATCATAAAAAAGCTAAATGATCCAAATAAATAAAGAATAATTTGTAATCCTTTTAATTTTTCTAATTAATTTAATGCCTTGGGAACGGTGCTTTTGAAATAAAGATTTTTAATTAAAAAGTAATGGCGATTCAGGGATTATTTTCTCCTCTGCAGAAAATATAGATTTTAATCTATCTTTGTAAATTAAAATCAAAGAAATAATATTTAATAATGACTAAAAATAATGCCCAGATATACAGATTTCTCGAATATCAGTAAGAGGAAATGAAAAACCACGCTTTGAAGAATATCACATTCAGTTTTTGAAATTTGAATCCAAATGCAAGATGAAAATCCTGAAAACACATCATCATTTTCTAATAAAACTCATTTTGATATCCATTTCCTAGAAAGATGAAACTATAATTAATTCGTAAAACTAATTTCAAAATGAATGCCGGAATTCTTTGCTATCTTTTTACGAATCATTTTCGAATTTAGTTTTCGAAATGATGAGCTCTCTTCCCATTCCTCAATACATAAGGTAATGAAAGAATCTTTTTTGAATAGAAATCCTATAAAATTGTGTTGCCAATTCTTCTTGCGAAGTTCTGCGTATTTTCGGCACATAGCCTGGTAAGATAGTAAAGAGAGCGATTTTCATCTTCGTTCTTTTCCCTCAACCCTTTATTTGAATCTGTTCTACTTCACATGCTTCTTAAATGAGGTTCATAGCTTTAGTTCCTTTGAAGTCTTTTCCTGTAGCGCGTTCGCTCAGTGCCGAGATAAACATTTTCTCCAGCAGCAAAAATGTTTCACGCCGTAGCTAAGAACGGTCTTTTGTGAAGCCTACCACACAAACAGTGACAAAGTAAACAGACTTTTTGAACATGAATCCTCCCCCCCACCCCTTTTTTTTCGGGCTTGTAGTTGCTTTTTTTCTCTCTCGCTCTCTCTCTTTTCTTCTTACTTTTCTCTGTCTTTATTCGCTTTTGCTTTGAAAGGGGTGTCGCGCAATGTGCCTCCCCTCTGTCCTCCCCTTGGCGCACACATACATCCCTGAGACGTCTATTCATCAGAAAATGGAAGATAAAAAAAAATGCTGAAAAGTTTCACCCCTCCTTCTCTACATTTAGGAGCAGCTCTTTGACATGAATAAAATGAGCGAATTAAAAAAAAAAAGTGAGAGACACAGAGAGAGCGAACGAGAGAAAGATTTGGTGATCTAGAAAGGCGTGAGAAGGATGATAGATAATAGAAAAACAAAAAAAATGTGAAAAAAATTATAATAAATAATAAATGTGAAAAAAATGCTTCACGTACACACCAGATGGCATTAAAGTGTTTGGCAAGTACTCTAATCAGAGGAACGGAAAAAGAAGCTAACGAGTTAAGAAAGATGAGAAGGGTGCGAAAGGTTATTTGCGTTCTATTCATCTCAGTATTTGTTCTATTAAAAATTTTTTTCAACTAAAAATCCGTAAAGAAACTAGTATATAGTCACAGATCACCAAATTTCAAAAGGCCTGCTTCATAAATGGGTCCTTTCATAAAGTCATGTATCAAGACCAGTATAAGGCTTCTGAAAACATTGCACACCAGAAGAAGCCCCTACTACATGCTTTTGAAAATCACTGATCCATTAAAGACTTCAAGTTTCATAAACAGAAGCATGGCAAATGTGTAAAATTCCCAGAATGCTTACAAGTTTCTCACACTTAGAGCAAGTCTTTGAGAGAACAGGTTAGAGAGTATTCTCAGAAATCTTCATCTTAGATTCAAATTGATTTACTTAGAATTTTTTGTACTTCAGAGAGATCATTCATTTCTTTATAAAGCAGCAAAATAGTATATTTTTAAATGATGATTGGAAAATTTCTTGAAAAGTTAATCAAAATTGGAAAACAAAATTGAATATTTGCGAAAGAAATCGTTTTTACTATTACTTTTATAATTGAAAAAAAACTAAAATATTTGTGTTTCATAGCAAATAAGTAATTTTGATTGAAATTTCTAGAAAAGTCCTGGATGTAAGAAAAAATTCTTGACTGAATTCCTATAAATGTTTTATTAAAAAACATTATTAGTGTCAAGGAATTAGATTTTAGCTTCCAATTTTAAACTGTTTTCCAAAAATTTGTTGAAAGAGAGAACTTATAAATAGTAATAAGAAGTAACTGAAGCAAATTTCAACAAATCAGATGCCGACATAAATTTGGTGCATGTTTATTAAAATTATGACGTTCGTTATGGTATTGAACACAAATTCCTTATTGAAAAATAAGGAGGAACTTTAAAAACGCATTATATTAAGTACGTTATATCTGCGCAAGTAATTGAAAAAAATTAATATTTAAAGTTGAAATTTTTAGAAATTGTTTTCAAAGAATCGTTAAGAAAAGCATTAAAAAATAAGCCATTTACAAATTAAAAGGTTAAATCTTTCATTTATGAAGAATAACAGAATTTTTAAAATAAATTTATGAAAAAAATTATGCTAAATTTTAAATATTAATATTGCAAACTAAAATGTTTGTTTAAATCAACTAGAAATACCACATTAGCAAAAATAAGTTTCAGAAAACGTATGAGGCGTACAATAATAATCAAAAAGTTATTTGTAATTTTTTTTTAATTTAAGTCAAATATCAAGTATTATTTGTACAAACTACACATTCACATAAAATCAGCTAAAATTTGAATGTATTTGAATAGAGCTCTTTAAAATATTTTTTCTCTTAATTGGTTGCCTATACAATTTTGGAGTTTGTGTAAATATCTCATTGACCATCTACTCAATGCATAACATTTGAACATTTGATAAATATTGGAGTTATAACACAAAAAGTTCTCCTTTTATTTTACAGACATTTTTTAATAAGTGCTGAAATACCATGGTACGGAAATATTTAATATACAGTTTTAATTTTAGTTATTGATGGAACAGATAAGAGAAGCATATCATTATTGAATCAAATAATAAGCAGCTACACTAATCCAACTACAAAACTCAATTGTTTATTTCTCAATTTTATAGGAAAACGTTTTTACTGCAAAAGGAATAGTAAATCTGCTAAGAAACATATTTAATGCAGCATAAATTTCAATAAATTGGAGTAACTAAAATTATATAAATAAATAATTGCATGATTTATCGTGGGAACGAAAAGCCAAAAACTTCTATTTTAACTTGTAATTTGTTTTAAATTTGTAAAGTTAAAATTTAAAAAAAATGTTTTTTTACACAATTCATAATATGCGAAAGGTTGGAAATTTTATAATCCAGAGATTCTTAATAACAATATACTACTTTAAGATTTTTTTTAATTTTTTTAAGATTATTTAAGATATTTCAGAGCTTAAATATCAGTTCATCATTGATTTAGACAAATTTGATATGTTTTAGAGATATTAACTGAAAGTAAGTTTGAAAATAAATTTGAAAATAAAAATATATGCTTTTTAATATATTAACTATTATGATTAAAGTTTTAAAAACAGTATCTGATTAACTAATTATGAATGGAATTTTACCATACTTTTTGCCACTAATTTGCTGTGAATTAAAAAAAAAAATGTATTTAAAAGTTCGTGAATTTTGGAAAATTAATGATTTACTCTATTGTAATAAAATTGGCAAAGTTAAAAATTTCAGAGATTTCTAATTTTATTTAGTCAGTTTGAAGAATATTTAAACTACACTATTTTGACTTTTTTCGTATAATAAAATTATTCCTTGTTTTACACATTCTTTTTCATTTATTCGCAAAAATTATTCATAAACATAACTTTTTTTATTGATCTTCTTGAGCACTAAAAATAAATGCAGATGCGACCTTCAAAAAGGATTTTTAAAATAATCAATAATGATTATTATTATTGTCTTTTTTATCCTGTAAAATTTTAATAGATTTTTTTTAAGAATAATTCTATGACGATTTATTTTTCCAAACAAGAAGAATGAATTTTTATCTTTCGGAAACCATTCATTTAGCCATATGATATAATTTTACAGATAACGATATGGCAAATATCAGCAAAAATTCTGCTATTCTTGAATCAAGAAATAAATTAAAGAGATTGACAAGAAATCAATATAGAAAGATCGTCGTAATATATTAAAATTTTTTCACAACCTCTCTAACACTGCACAACCTCACATAAATTTGTTTTCGAAAATCCAGAGAAAAGATTATATTTCTTTCACTTGTCTGAATGAACAGGCGAGGGCGTAGGGTCCTTATCCTTACAACTTTTTCCGACAAAGGATTATGCAGGCGAAGTTCGGATATTGCTGGTAAAGCGACTTTAACCGCGAGGAACCGAAACTGGGGAGACAAGATGAAAAATTGCCGAGCCAAAAAAAAACAATAGGGACATGTTTTCGCTCTCTAGGGCTTTAACTTCCGACTATATGTAAGCGCAGGGAACTAAATAAAAGGGGGTTCACATTTCCACACAGTGGTTTCATGTGAGCGACTGGATATATTTTAGGTCTCGGGGACCAATGAGCATTTTCCTTTTTTCTCTAAGGATATTATTTACTATAGTAACAGATACATTTTATTGGCTTTGGAAATTCTGAATTTGGTACTAAAGCTTAGTATGATGTATGGTCCGGTATACTGTTCTAAGTTTAAAGCTGAAAAAAGCGGCTGACAGGCAGATGGATGTTGTTGTGATATCTAACCAGATTATATTTGGAATAACGGTTTAAGTTTCTTTAGCTCAGTAATGCATTCGTTATAGAATAAATCTGCGGAGACACGTGCTGTTGCTTTTACATAAGAGGATTAAGGAAGATAACCCATTATATTTTAATTAATTGAATTAAAATCAAATTTATTGATAAATTGTATGAAGAACAAAGTTATAGTTTCATTTATCTACACAATCTTTCAAGTTAAAAATTTCAATAAAATATAAAATAGTATTAATTTAAAATGCAAAAATAATTCAATATATTGCTGAATAAAGTTGAGGAATTAAACTGGCATTATTATTTTTTAATTTTACTGAAATTTAACTGTTCTCTTCTTTTGTAAAATTCGATATTTCTATAAATGCTTTCATAAATTCAAAATATTTAATACAAAAGTCAAATATTTACATTTGAATTTCTTAAATTTAAAAACGTACTTGAGAGAAATTCATCTTTATCTTGATTTATTTTATTTCTTAGAAAAGATGTTGCGATGGATTTTAAAACCTGACAAATAATTCAATCTATATGCTAGCTATTTCTAAAACGACGATATCTCTTAAGATATTAACTCTGAAATCAAAAGCAAAATTCTATTCCTATCTCATAAACAAATATGCTAGAAATAGTTTCATTTTTATCATAATAAAACTGCTATATTATGAAGTCTTTGTTTACTCAAGTCTCGGAATTATCTGAATACTTAAAAAGAAAGAACTTTCGTCGTACTTCAGATATCTTGCTCTACAATAATTTTAATCATGTGAATATATTTACCAATCAGGCATAATAGACGATATCAAAAGCTATAGACAATATTCTACAACCTAATAATCTACCGAATCGATTTTAACATAATAAACTCACACGAGACAAAGAATCTAGAATTTGGTTCGGATATGAGCATATGTGTTTCGTAGCATACTTCTTTTGTAGCATTCTTGTTCTTAGCATGTTTCGTAGCATGCTTCTAATGTTAATTTTATTATAGCCCACTATATTTTTTTTGTAGTGTTGAATTACATGCTGATTGTTTATTACTAAGGATTGCATTGAATGTTTTGTTATTTTTTAATATACGATATGCATAAAATAAAATTATATCCCTGAATTTTCTGATTTAAAAAGAATTTACCAAGACTGCAGAGCCTCATACATTTAAAAGATAATAAATGTTTCTTAATATAACAATTTTTCAGGTTCTAAGAACAGCTCAAAAAATTTCTACAGTTTATAACTCAAGAAGTGATCAATAAATATTAAGCGCTAATTATGTTTATATAGAAATAGACCTTTACTTTTTATGTAAATCTGTTAATTATTTTAAATAATAAATTGGAATAACAAAATGAATGCTGGAAAAATCAAATATTCACCACACATCAGAGAATTCATGACATATGGTGTGGCAAAAATTTATTTAATTTTCTGTAAATATGATATCCAATTATACCTTCAGTTTTTGACGACATTGGAAATATCAGAAATAATATTTTTAAACAAATAATTTTTGTTACAATATATTTATAATTCACCATGCACATTAGCACTGTTTCAATTTATTGATATAATATCTTAATAATTGTCGAAATTTGCTAAAACCTGAAAAAGACAATTGGAAATAGACTAGTAAACATATTATGTACGATTGTAATTCAGTGTAATACTGTCAAAAATACAGAATCTCATTCCTAAAAATAGTAATACATAGCTTTGGTATTTTCGAAACATTCGATACAAAAAATGATTTTGGATTTTTTTCGATTGAAGTTATTTGTAATTATCTTTCAAGTAGATGATTCACTATGCAAAATATCTCAACTGTTGATGATTTAGAATTTCCCTCTATAAAGTTTGTTTATTATATTTCTTCATAAATAATTTCAAATAATAAAATAAATAATAACATCTCCAAACGTTTACTTATGCAGTTAGGATGCTATATATTATATTATGCAGGCGAAACCAATTTGCTAGTAAGTTGATGAAACTGAACTATGTTTTATTTAATATTATTTGAATTTTATCCGGTATATATTATAAGGAGAGTAAAACCATCGAATGAATTAGGGTATCCGAATGAATTAGGGTATTAATTCAAAAGAGTTGGAATTTTCACTTTCCCTTAACTTCTTTGCGATTGCAGCAGAAAAATAAATCAAATTAAGTAAATCAACACTCTTTTTAAAAGGAAATTATAAATTTAATTATAATTATAATTTTCAATAATTGCAATAATTGCAATTGCTTAAAAGGTAAGGCTAAATAGTGATTTTTGCGCTTTAACGTTGGGTATTTTTAATAAAATGCAAATTGCCTATTAAAAAAATTACACATATTTCTGTTCCCTTCATTAATTTAAAATTGTTTAAATATACGTAGACTAATATTTAACAGATGGATGGAAATTAATCAAATAAAATTAAAAGAGTAGAAATAATTGTTGGCAACAATATAGAAAGATAGTCAACTTTAGAAAATTTTAAAAGCTGTGTGCGCTTTAGTTCATTTGAATGCATTTGATTATAATAATTTATTTATTTAAATGTGTCAATACAAATCATGTTGAAATGTTATTTTGCAACAAATGCTGAGTTGCACGATTTCAATAAATACCTTACTTATGATCGTTTCGGTATCCAAAATTTTATTTTTTTCGTCTAAAGATTGAAAAAAAATTACCACAAATATATGATATTTTTATTTGAATTAGAAATACATTTTATATTTTAGACTGAATATAAAAAATATATATACAAGATATTATTGTAAATATTATTTTAATAATTTTCAGAGTAACATAATCAGGTATTTTTCTTAACTGGATTTTTTCCCCTTGAGATTCCATTAACAAACAAACAAATTTTAAAACATAAAATACTTGGATATATATCATCGGAGAAGTAAATAATTTTGTGAAATTGCCTTCAAAACGAAAAGAAAAATGAAAAACAAAATTTCTTTATTTTATTTCGTACAAATAAGATTTTTTAAAGTCATTTCTTTTTAAAGAAAGGTATGTTTCAAATTTTTGAAAATAACCATGATGGCTCTTGATTTTAAAATATTGGAATAAGATTAGCGTTGCCTTAATGAGCGAGCTTCAGCCTCTCTTATGCTCCATGTGATAAACATTTCAAAAAGTTCACTGTTTTGTATGCTATTGATGTTATTTTTGACTTTATTAAATAAAATACACCTCCTGGATTTTATTGTAGACTCTGAGTATAAAAAAAGTATATGAATACAAGCTTTAAATACTTATTATTTGAAAGGTTAAATTAATAATAATAAACTTAAACCTAAATTAGCAAATTAAACTTAAAGGCTAAATTAGTAGTTCAAAACATAAGTTTATTGTAATTAACTCACAGGTAATCAGTAATCGTAATGACTCAGGATCCCTTGTTGTAATCAGTACAAAAATTGATATAAAGATTATGAATTTTCTAATTAAACTTATGCTATATTTTCATAGTTTTGAAGAACATGGCATATAGGTAAATGGCAATCCATTCAAAAGACATTAAGGTATACTTGTTTTTAAAAGTAAAAATATTTGATACAAAAAAAAAATGCTTATATTTTACGATAACGTTGTATTTGGCAGTTTTGCAACTTATGTAAAAAAAAAATTATAAATTGAAATCAATTAAAAAGTTTAATAAGGGATAATTTAAAGGAACTTACGTGCTCTAGTAGAAACTTCAGATGCGTTAAGTCCTTTGGAATTAGGATTAACTTTAAATGTTACAATTCTTCCATTAACCCTAAAAATTGCGAAAAAAAGAAGTAAGCAAAACATTACTGAAAAAAAAAACTACTTCAGGATTATTTTTTTTCTACAGTAAAATAAATTCTTAAATCTTCACATTTTTAGGCTTATAAAATTTAATTAAAAAAAAATATAAGTACAGAATATTTTAAAAAGCAATTTTGCGATTTTTTTTTAATTTAATGATTTTATTGATGTAAGTCGTTAAGTTGTTTCCAATACTTACTTAACGTTTGAAAAACTTCCTCTGTCAAGATCCAAATATTTCTCCAGAACTTTCACTAAATTCTGTGCTTCGTCCTCATTTGGTGACCTTAAAAATTAAATTAAAAATCACTTAATATTTTTCAAAAATAAAATTTGTTAAATAATAAATTTTTGAATAAATTAGTATATTATTCATAAGATAGAATTATCTTCTTCAAATAATTTTTTTAAATACATGAATTTTTTTGGAAAATTGCATATCATTAACTAAAAGATTGGATAAAATTATAAAAAAAATTTAAAAAAAACGCACAAACAAACAAAAACAAAGCATTTCACATATTATCACTATTTATCGCATTTCTATTAGATAATTTACATCAAAATATTTTTTTTCGTTTACATACAAATATAATTATATCAATAATTTAGAACAAATGTATTAATATTTGAATTAGAAGAAACAATTAAAGGTCCTCAAAAAAGAACATTAGTTTTAAGAACAATGTTAAAAAATGCCAATTTTGAGCAAATTCAGTGTTGCAATCTTTCAATTAAATTCATTCTTAATAATCTTCCTTTTCTATATTTAAATTCAAGCATTTGATTAATACAAATTTAGAATTATAAAACTAGTTTATTTTCATTTTTTTAAAGTTGGTATGAACTTACGACTGCATATAAAACATATTTCTTAGTTATTTAAACTAATGTATTTACATTTAATTCAATGTGAATCCTTATTTCCCATTTTAATATACAATGGGGTTTTTTTTTCAATTACCATAAAATTTGCCTTGGAACTCTTAACACGAAAAATATAATTTGGTAATAATAGATATGAAAGGAATGTTTAATTGCATACAGTTATAAATAATTATTATGAATTTTTTTCATATTAAGTTTTTTTCTTGCATCGATCAATCCTAAGCTAAAAAACGTCATGAGAATCGATAAAAGCAGACAAGATTGCTTCCATATAAGTCTAATAATCTAACTTTTCATGACAAATTCAAAAATTAGTGAGAAGTTTTAAACAGAAAACCCAATAAAAATTTTTAAATCTAAGAAATATTTCATAAATCTTTTTTTACGAACAAGTTTTTTTAAATGTTTATGAAATATCAGAATAAATCAAAAATTTCAAAGTGCAGTTGTTAAATATAAAATAGGAGAATTTTTTTAAATACTTACATAAATAAATTCATTTGTTTTAGAAAAAAAATATCAATGTCTTAATAAGATTATATTAGGTCATCCTTTCTGTACACGTCAGTGATAATAACTATATATATATATATATATATATATATATATATATATATTGAGGAATAAAACAGTGAAATATTTGTCACGTATCGTAAAATTTTAAAAAGTAAAAAAGTGCAAAATTTCAGCTAATGCAACATAAATAAATTTGTGTCCGAAAAAAAGCTGATCTTGGAAAATCCAATCAACTCTGTAGTAAAGTAATACGGAATAATAATAAATACTGAAATTTTTGTATGCACACTCACAAAAAAAATATAATGGCTTCAAGAAAAGTATAATAACGCGAAATATGGAAAACCATTAAAATCATCAGTAAAGCCAGTTGATAACAAGAAGATTCAGATACATTCATTTTGTTATTGAAAAAAAAATGTAGATAAATATAATAAATCTAACCAACCGCTGTCTAACATATTTTAATTTTTTGAAAAATATTGGTAACCATCGTTTGAATTACAATTCTCGGTCATCACATTGTCTCGATTCATTATTTAAATCATTAAAGCTTCCAGAAGAATTTGATAAAATATTAATGAGTGTTCTTTTCATGATTAAATTTCATTTTACATACAACCACGAAAAGATAACGAGAGAAAATATGATCTTAGAATATGTGAATTTTAAATTGATAATAGTCTGTGTATTATTTTCCAAATTCTTTATCTACGAGGTAATCGGATCATCATTTAAATCTTTCACATGCTTAAATAACACAGCTTTAACATTCGAAATCATTAGATTATATTTTACGAAATTTCAATAATATTTATGTATTCTACAGTTTTGAAGAAATTTAAAGCACATGTTGATGCAAACGAGTTTGTTTCCCAAATTCAAATGACCCTAGCCTAATTTCTATATCAATCCTCAGGAAAATTCAATTTTTACAACTCACAGAATCAGAGATAAATTCTTTCAAAGTAATCAAGTAAAAGAATCAGGAAATTCGTTATGAAAAATTTAGGATTTCTCTCATACTAAATTAGGAGAGAAAATGTAAATAGATTTGTTTATAATGTTCCTTCATGAGACTCAATTAATTTTCTATTCAGTTTTCTGAAGAAAAGCCCTTTAATTCGTTAGAATTTAATTCGTTCTTCATTAAAAAATTAGCATGCAGAAACTTTAGGACATGTATTTTCTGGTTATAGCTAATGTAATAAGAGGAATTAGTTAATTATATTTTCGTTATATTTGCACACGGTTTCTTACGAAAGTATGAAAAATTTTAAAATATAGAATATTTTTCAATAAACATGGTATATACTTTATTTTTGGTAGTTTATATTTTAAACAAATAATTACTATTGGAGAATTGTAAAAATGAGGTTACCTAAGTTTAATTTTAAAAGAGTTCCTTGATTTTTAATAAATATTGAGATTTTTAACTTAAGTCATTTGACATGGCATGGCTTACTTTTCATAACTTATGAACTATTGATTCTAACCTAATCAAGCAATAAAGGATTAATGATTTTATCTTAAAAGTTATATCCATAGAACTTTGAAAGTTTTCAGCTTTAGAAAACTGCTAATTACCTAAAAGTGAGTCTTAAAAAGTTTCATAAATTATAAAATATTTCATAATTAATTTAAAAAAAATATTTTTTAATATCAATTTATATTAAAGAATTTTATAAAATATATTATAACTGATTTTTTACATAACAAACTGTGAATGTGAATCGAACTTGAATTTTTCTTGAGTATTCCTTTTTAAAAATTGCGAAAGTCTAAATGGCTTCAGTATATAAAAAAAGTTTTAGAAGTATTTATAATTATTAAGAATCAGATTATTTTAAATAAATGTTAAATATAATTCTTAAAATAAAATTTTAGTACATAAAACAATACACTTTTGATTTAACATTTATATTCAATCTAAAAGATGTATAATATAAACTATTGATGGTAATATACTCAGTATGGCTCTATTACAAGATTTAAATAGATTTTCTATAACCTCCCAAAATTTTTACTCTCGAAAAAGCTTCATACATATGTTGAACGGATAATATTTATAGCAGGAATTCAGTGCTTTACAGTACTTGTAAACACTATTTAAAGAAAAAAAACTATTTAAATAATTTTCTTTCAAAACAAGGGGATTCATTTTTTTCATATATCGTCACAACGTAAACGTAATATTTCCATTGTCTGAAATCTCGTAAATATTTTTCTTTTTAAAAAGATGTTGTAAGTCCATAGAGTGAAAGCACCCGTCATTATAATTCTGAATTAGGAAGTTATATATGCTAATCATTCAGTTGTAGTTTATATTTTATTTTGATAAGTTAGGTTAGTTATGTTATAAATTATATGTTTGACAGGTTTGAATTTTATTTTGATAAAAAAAACTATTTAATACTGTCATTTAAATTCCTTCAAATTAACGTAAAGAATTGATTGCGCAATAAAATTTTAATTAATATTGAAAAATCGAAAATATTAGAAAATCATGATAATTTTAACATATGTTAATATTTACAAATGATACTGAAGTGAGACATGAGGTTGGTTTTTACAATTATACTCTATTTAGATAAAAATATCAACGTACTTCTGCATTTACAATATCAAACATAAATATATTGAAATTATAGTAATTATTATAATAAATTGAAATAATTTAACCATTGAAATTTTACTTTACGCAAACATCACATTCTCAGATAATCTTAACATAGCTTAATTTTTCATATCACAAATCATAAACTTCATTTCTTAAAATATGAAAATATCATTTCTTAAAATATGATATCCAAATAAATGTAATATAATGTAGTAATATAAATATAAAAGACTTTGATACATTAATAAGTAAACATATTTAGAAAAACATCTTAATTTGAATTATTTCAATGGAAATTTGCAAATAAACATAATGTTTTTGATGAAGTGCATAAATCTTTAAACTAAACGCTTTAACCTCCCTTTTGCTTTCGTATTTACATATACACAAAAAATTTTCGTGTATTGATAGGATGTGAGAGAAAAAAAAATCAATTGAACTTTTATTTATCACTTTATTATTCTTTAATACAACACAATTTTTATTGTTTTATCTGAAAATATAGTATACATTCCAAAATAATTTTTGTTCAAATTTCTAGCCTACAATTTCTATTCATTCCAATATTATTTAAAATATAATTTCTGAAGGTTATTGTTCCTATGCATTAACCTAATATAAAATAGAGCCTACTAAAATAAAAAAAAATGTAATGAATAATAATATATGCTAGAAATAGATTTTGCCTTATCTAATCTTCATGCGATCATATTACATTCTCTATTATTCATCAGTAACAACTACGTTATGTCTTATTAAAATCTGGAAACTTTTAAAGACTTCATTAAAATTGCTTCGTTTCTTCATTCTTTGCAATACAACATTACTTTGATTAACGAATTTTACTATAAAAAATAGTAGGTATTATTATTTTTTTTACTTTATGTTAAAAATATTAATTTAAGACAAAACTATTATTTTTCTAATTCAGATATTTACAATGTTTTAATGATTTTACGCTAAATAAACTACTATATTTCTAAATTAGATATTTTAACCTTCTGTCTTTTTTGAAAATATGAACTAAATTTTCGCATAGATATATAACTTTAGTCAATGTGAATGAAAAACAGTTATAGTTCTACTTACTTTTCTTTGATGACCAAATTCGTGTGCGTCGCATCGACGGAATCGTATCGACCGAGGTGGCCTTCGCCGGTCTTTGCGGCATTGGCAGTCTTGTCCTCATCTCGGAGGGTTTTCAATTCGTCATCGTCGATTCCTTCAATCACCTCAGGTTGGTCATTCGTGATGCGTTCGAACGTTTTCGGCTTCTCTTCCGGTTCTTTGGGATTTTCCGTTTTGTCTGAAAGATAATATTGAGATAAATCAAACCTTAACAAAACTTTGAACCGTTATAATAAATGCATTAAAAAACAAAACTGTTAATTTCAGCAGTAAAAATAATGTTTCATTTTTGTGTCTTTTAAACAGAAATATGTCTTAAAAAGGAACATTTCACATTATGATAATTTTAAGAAAATTTAAAATGACCTTCAAAATACAATCAATTTAAAAATTACATAAATACAAATACAATTAATTGAACTTTGTTTATACAATTAATTAGGAAATAAATGCAAATATTTTTCACAAAAAGGAAATAAATAATAATCATTTGAGATATCCGAAGTTTTCAAATGGCATTTTTTAAATATTCTAGATATGTTTAATGTATTTATTTTATATTATAGAAGTTGTAATTTAACTATACACTTTAGAATTTAATTTATTATGAGAATAAATTGAAGCTAATATTAACCTTTAACCAGCTGATATTGAAATATTTCAAGAGAAAATGATTAATATAAAGTTAATCACTTCATCTATATTATTTAAAAACTTACAGATCTTTCAGAAATTTCATATATTTTCAGTTGACTAATTTTATAATTTCATTAACCATATCATTGCTTAAAGATGTGCTTACAAAGATTAGACATCGTAATTTTGAAATCTTTAAAAGATTGTTATTAAATTTGATAGAGATTTGATTTGATTTGATTTAGATTTTTGAAATTTGACTCTCGTTTTCTTAGAATATTTATTGAAATAGAAGCGAATTAAATGCAAATTTTAAATTATTATATATAAAAAATATGCGTTTTAACAGATTAAACATCGTATTATCTTCTAAATATATGGCAAGTTTTAATGGCATATGGTTTTTTTTATTTACTTATTTCATTTAATTTCAATTGTAGTTTACAAAAATATTTCTCTCTTAAATTTTCGATTACATTAGTAATAATATTTCATTAAATTAATTTTATAAGTACTTAATTATATAAATACTAAATGCATTTTTAATGTAGCATATTATTTCCAGACGGATCTTTTCTTAAAATGTATATTACATAATTTATTTAAAAATATTTCTATAATTAAAGAATTTGAATTTAAATCTGTGTATTTGAAATTTTTAGAAAATCTATAATTTCAACTGTCATAAAATTTAAAGACTAAAAACAACTTCTCTTAAAATTGATTGAAAACTGCAATATATATAGGAAAATTTGCTATGAATTTCAAAATGTATTATAAAAAAGTTTTTGAAATTATACTGCCGTGGGAACTCGTAAATTTACATTTAATTTTTATTCTATATTTTATTTTTTAATTTATCTTCCAAGTTAAGAAATTATTTTTTTTGATATTATCGAAAATTACTTATTTTCTTTAAGTTCTTTTATTATTTAGGAAATGAAGTAAAATGTCATTTTTGAAGAATTCCGGTACGAAATTTAAATAACATGAAAATATAAATTTGTTTGATAATCTCTTATAGTATTATAAAGGACATATGTCTATCTATTTATTGCCTAAATGAAGGCTTTTATAAAAAACCCTAACATTTAAAGATATTTTTAAACAAATTTGAATATTGTCACTGTAGCAAATATTGTCATGTAGACGTGATTTTTATTTGGTTGTTTATAATGTATCCATGAAACATTAATTTATAATTAAAACAGAAAACACTGACATAGTAATGTAGAAATAATTAAAGTAGTCCATTAAAGATTTTCTAATGTGAATCTGAAACTTGCTATTGTTTTTATAATTCCATTTCTATCTATTTTTTTTTTGTTGATAAATGTTATTTCAACAGCGCAAAAGTTACAAAAACTCTTTCCAGTTACAAAAATAAATACTTCGTCATGTATTTTAAAAGTATTTAAAAAAATGTCATATTTTAAAATGTTTTTCAGATAAATTATAATCCGACAGATATTCAAACTTTCGAAAAATACATTTAATAATCAAAATGAACACAAATAAGCAAATATTAAACATTTCTTTCGTTCGTAAGAATGTATATGCTCATGGTATGATACTACAAACTATATGCATTTTACATAATTTTCTTAATGTTTTCTTTTACCCTTCAATTATTATTTTGGTGAACATGCTTTGACATTTTCTAATAAAAAACATTAAGAATACATCAGCATGATGGCATGAAACAGTTTGAGAAAATATAAAATGCTTGTAAAAAACACTTTGGTTTGCTACGCCTCTTAATATCTTGCGAAGGGAATTTAGAGCGAATGCGATAAATGTGATTTTTGTCCTTCTTCCACAAAAAAGACGAAATGATATGCAATCCAAAAATTTTAACTTTTTCAGAAAGGTTTTTTTTCTGTTGTGTCTTTGCAGTTATAGAACTTAAAACGCAGTTAAATATTTTTATGTTGTTTAGATGAACTTTTAAAAAAGGACGATCTGTTAATTCAGCTTCATAATGAATATTTTTAGCAAATGAATTTTTATGAATAATTAAAAAATTCTTAGAATGACATAACAACAGATATGTTAATGAATTAAAACGCCTTTTTTTTTTCTGCGGCGCTTTACTTAAAATATTTGTGGTATTTTTCGAAGTTAACAAAAAAGTAGTAAGAAATTTTTCATACAACGGGGATTTCAAAACGCTTAATTCCGATTCATTAACTTCAATATTTTTGTTATTTAAAAAGTAATAACAAAACTTAATTACTGAATTTTTTTAAAGGCTAAGTGCATTCTACCACAAGAAAATATTACAAATGAAGCATTTAACTTGATATGATGTAAAAGAAGATTTATTAATTAATGTCATTCAAAAAAGTCATATTTCAAAATATTTTTCTGGTAATTTAGCATTCGTTACACGGTTTTTGTGCTTACCTTTTATAATATTATCATTTTCTTCGTCATCATCAGTAACATAAATTCTCCGAAATTCATCTATAAAAAAATATAAATTCAAGAATTTAAAAGTTATTTGAAGTTGATTAGAAAAAAATACAAATTTACAAATGCAAATCGCTCTTAATCACTGATTCATTATAAATATGTTTCATTTCTTAAGAACTATCTAAACATCACATTTAAGAAAATTTATTGGATCATGTATTTCATAAGTTTTGAAAATAAAATTTGCTATCAAATACTTAAAATTCACAATAAGATTAACTAAAGGAAATTAACTTTGAATTGAAACTGATGCAAATATTCAGTATATAATGCGATTTTTTTCATCCTATTAGAAATTTCCTATCTGATACATTCTAAGTATTTAATTCTCATATTTACTTAATTCTGCATTCTATTTTTTTTACCTGTTTGATATATCATAGAAAGACATTCTGAAAATAGAATAAACTTGTTTTTTCTTTGCCTAGATCATACAACCAAAAGATCAAGGCTACATATCTTAGGGCTATGGAAAATGCGATTCGAATATTATATTCTTAAAAAAAGAGAGAGAGAGACATATGGAAAGAAGAAAAAATCGGAAACTATTCAATACTCCACTGTATTTATATATATATATATAGAGAGAGAGAGAAAGAGAAAGAGTAAGAGAGAGAGAGAGAGAGAGAGAGAGATAGTCTGTACCTTAACCGCCAAACATGGCTGGCATTCGAATACAAAAATTTCATATAGATTCTAGTATCAATATGACCGAATCTTCTCCTTACACGAAAATAGTTGGCATCATTCTTTCCATTAATTTTAAATAGATTCTGGATCCGGCCTTTTATTGAAGATATCGCTATCGTATATAAGCAATTGAGTTCTTTTCCCAATACCACGCAAGATATAAAAACGCAGATATAGAACCGATATCAACAACCTTCTTCCATATATTTCCGTCATACTTATCAAGTGGAATGCCAAAAGCGATATGTATGAAATGGGGTGGGAATTCTTGGGACTATTTGGTCCTCGTACATGTTTTATTGTTACTGACTATAGTAAATTCCTGGCTTGGAAAATGACTGTCCATCGGAAAAACATCTACGTTTGTAATACAGGTAGAAATCTGTATTTGATCTTCCGTTGGAATATTTTCGTATCATCGAACCTTGACATTCACAAGAAGATATATGCATCTTAATATGTCTGAATAAGTAAACAGTTTCACCGTAGCATGAAAATTGTTTTTAAGACATAAAAAGAAATATTTATTTTGTTGTTTTGGGGAAAAAACACATTTGCTGTAGTATTTTGGAAATACTGACAACTGTAAACTGAAAAGAAATGCTTAAAACTTAAAGGTGTGGTTCATAATTTTTACAATTTGAGCAGTAATCAATAAGTAGATTTAACTTACTTAAATAAACTTAGCATATTTACATAAAGCAAACAAACTTTACTATGTATTTTGAATTACCAAATGAAAATAATAAGCAGAATTTTTTCTATAAGATATTCAAACAACTTCATTCAAACAGAAATTTGCATTGACACTCCATTGAAAGATTTTCTTGTCATGAAACCTTGAATATTTACAGGAAAACGCATATATTTTAACAAGAGCTATTCATGTGAATCGTCTGTGATTCCCATCTATTTTCTAATCAAATAACCATTTCTCTACTACATTTAAAAGATAGGAAAAAATAAAGAAGTCATCTAGTCAGATTGATAGTCCGAACCACAGGGTTAAGACATAGTGGCGAATGTGATGAAATAAATCATGGTATTTAAGATCTTGCAGTATCGCATTAAAATCTTTTTTCTATGATATGACATGCATTTAAAATCTTTTCTAAAGAAAAAAAATTACAGTAGCATTTTGGAAATATTTCGGGCTATGAATCCCAATTTGCACCGTTAAAAATATCAGTGTTTAATATTATCCATATCTTAAAAATAAATGTATAATTGGAATTTCATTCGCAATATTTATCATCTACGGAATATATATTTACAAATTAAGGAAAATTTTAAACATAAAATTTAAAATCTAAGGAATATTTTATAATTAACTTTAATATTTATATGTACAAAAGCACACCACACTATTAAATAATTATAACTGTCAATTGAAAAATGAGACACAAATTTTTTGTAAATCCTTTCAAATTCAATCAGAGAAAAATTTAGAAATTATCTTTAATTTTTTGGCGGTTCCAGTAGATGAGCCTTTCATAAATCGTATTGTAAGAGATCTAATTTTAAACGAAAGTAATTTTTTAATTTAAAAAAGAGTGATTATTAATTGATTTTAAAAAAGAATGTTGACTTCAGAAAGTATAACTCACAATTTATCTTACATGCTAATAATTTAAATACAAGAAATATGCAAGCTATTAGAATTACGTACATGTTTACCCGAATTACAGTCCAGTTTTTATAAATTAATTCTACGTCTCACTGTGATTCCTTCATGATGTCTAATGAAATTTTTGAAAATTGTGGATTGTCTATTTTAAATTTTGATGACGCCCGTAAATTTCAGAAATTACTTAATTAAGCACAGATGAATGATAACAAGAAAATATTAACAACTTTAAAAAATTATGAAAGGCTAACAATTAATGACATAATGCCAAATATTATGCTTTCTATTTGTAAGACCAACTAATACAGAATTGCTTCAATTTCTATGCATATTTTCATCAAATATCATTAAATAATGAAAAATAATAAAAATTAAATTTTATTCTTTTAGATTTTTAAAATAACAGTTTTTAGAAAATATATTTGATACCTAAATATTAACAACTTTATAGAGATTTACTAGAAGATCACAGTGTTAGAGATACGTTTTTAATTTATTTCAGAATATTTATATTTATACTTATCTTGGAGTATCGAATAATTTATTTTGTGTGCAAAATACAAAAATACTAAATAATCAACAAATTATGAAAAGCCTTTTTTTTCATTTCGCTAGAGGTCAGTAACCATTATTCAAACAATAGTATACGAATTAAATGAAAGAATATGACTAATCCAAATTGCTGCACCGCAAAATATATCATAAATTACAGTGAAAAAGAATTTATTTTCCCCCTAAAACAAAAAGAAAAAACAGAAAATAATTCTCTGCAAATTGGCTGAGCGTTCATCATGAAAATAAGAAAGAAAAGGTAAATATATCCAGTTCGGTACATTATATTAATTACTGAGGTTTTAAGAAGTTTTCCGCTGCCTCCTTAATTTCTCTTTCTAAAAATATCCTGAGGACAAATACGCATTTTTGGCTTAATCTTCTTTTCGACTGGAATTTTTTTCGACTACCTCTCTTCCTCGTTTGAAATCAATTGAAACACACGCAAAAAATAATTTCGTTCAAATTTATCTTGATTCTTTTGTTGCTATTTTAATTACCCTTTCCTTGACCTACATCTTTCGCAGATTACGAAAGCAAGGAAAACAAAGAAAAATTCGAATAAAAAAATTAAAAAGTAATATTAATAACTTTGCCTAAATTTCCTAGAAGCTATTTCTGTGTCATCTCATTACAATCTCTTCTTCCATCTATCTGTCTCTCTCTGTTCTCGCGTTTTCGAAACTATCTTTTCATAGAGCATGGTTTCTTACTCTTCTTTCTCTTAGTGTTTTTCCTTCTTTCAAAAACTGATTTTTTTTCGCTTTTCTCTCTTTTAATTCTCCATTTAATCCATATCGGCTTATCATCGAACATTAATGGAAATTGTCCGTTAAAAAAATAAACAGGAAGGAAAATAAATATGGCTAATCACGAAAAGCATGTCGAAGACGTCTGGAGTAGAAAATTGGGTGATTTCTGATTACAAAAGATTTTTCCTCGTTCCCCCTGCCTTTTACAGAATGATGGATTCTTCTTCGACGTATAACCGGGGGACAAATCAGGCCTATTCCATCACAGCCGATATTAATTAAAATGCTAATAGGTGCAAGCGTAAAATACTAAAAGTGACCGGAAAATTGAAGTTTAGAGATGATTTTACGTTTTTCTACTTTCTAGCGTACAAAATATATTGACGCCGAATTCGATTTTGGACGAGTTTGGATCAGAAAAATGATCTGAAATCTATTTATTATTTTGGTTGTAAAACATGTATTTCCTTTTACAATTATGTAAATACTATTTGTGAAATCTTTTATTAGAGGTCTTACGTAGTTCCAGTTAGAGGGCAAGTAACAAAAGAATAACATTCTTTGCATTGATATAATGTAAGTGTCAAAATTTGTTATAATGCCCTCAAAATTATAAAATTATGTTTAAAATATACTTAAAAAAGTAAGTTTAAAACTTTCTCAAAATTATTAAGGTAAAGGTTTTTAAGGAAACTTTAGACGAATATTTTTGTGGTAAAGATGCTTAAATTGAATGACAAATAACTGTATGAATTGGATGGATCAAATCAAATAATCATTATTTTGAACTAGAAAAATAGCCAAGAAAACAGCAGTTATAAGTATTAGTAATTATCATTAATTAGTAATATAATAAGACAAAGAAGATAACAGATTTCCATTAAATAGATACGAAATGGTGGTTAAAAAACATGTCGATGTGGATTTGTATAGTTTGCAAAAACATAGATAATAGAAGTGTTAATATAATCTAAAAAATATCGATTTGAATTTCGGAATAAAAAAAATACTTTTGATCTAATTGTGATTAAAAAAACTGATTGACAATTCGGGACACTATTTTCTTTTATTACTTAGATGCCATAATTTCTTTTATACTCTAAAGTGCATTGCTTAACCACATAATCACATTATTTTCAAAATAAATAATCGTTGAATATAATCAACTGTTTTTTATTTAAGTTTCTTTTATAGCTGTATGTTAATATATATGTATATATTTGTGGCCCGAAACCAACATTTAAAAAATAACAAAAAAGTAAAACCTGGAATTTGGATTTAGATCTCTCTAAATCTAAAGTAAGAAAATAATTAGAAAAAAAAAAGATAACTGATCATATTTGAAACTGTATCAATTCGAATTTAATGTCCCAAACACTAAACATATATAATTCGGTGCGTCGTTCTTGCTGAAAAAGTTACTGCTCTGTATTTGAACAGAGTGCGATAACAGGAAAAGGTACTTTATCTAAATGGAAACGAAATTCATTTTCTATGAAAATTGTTACTGTTTGATGTTAGCTTAATATAAATGAAAGATATTAAAAATAAATAAATATCACTGGAAGACTTTTTTTTT
>JAPMOR010028124.1:0-10326 GCA_026543865.1 Argiope aurantia
AATTTCATTGAAAGGAACTTTTATCTTTATCTTCAAAACGGAAAGAAACCTTATTGACGAAAAATGTTCAGGACAAGAAAATCTATAAAAGCATAGAAATAAATCCCTTACTCCAATGTTATCTTCAGAAAATCTCGTTTCGTATTATTTACTTTACTAAGCAATAATTTAAATTTTAATAAACAGATATATTTATTTTAATAAATTCACAGTGCACTGTAATTACTGATTTTTAAATGTCCACTTTAGATCAGCAAATTGATTCATTTCTTAATGAGTGTACAATGATTGTTTTTCTTTCGTTTCCTAAAATCGACTCATAATTGTTATTTAACTAAAGTCTTTATGATAATTTTGAATTAATGAAGCTTCAGTTTATGATATATTTCTCTTTATTCAATTATTAATTTGCTTTAAATTTCGATTATTAAATATGTAGAAATGATGGGACTTCCAAAAAAATTCCAATTAAATGAGAAATACTTGAAAGAGTAAAAGTCTCTCATTGAAGATCTGACTTTGAATGAAGAGTGAGAAGTATTTGGCTGTAGGAAATTTCTTAGATTTGAAACAGTGAATTGAAAATATATTTTAAGTATCTTTAGAATAATTACAATGAACTAACAATCGGTAAACCTCGGTGTATTTTAATTTATATATTATTGAAAGAAAAGATTAGATATTAAATCTCATGAAGACATGAAAACTCCTCTTATAACCTTGGTTATCTGAGTTAATTCGTACTGGAAAACCAAATACTTGAATGTTACGAGGCAAGTCAACGATTTATGCCCTTATATCTGATTAATGAATCAGCATTACTTTTGTATCTAGATGTATAAAAACTGCGTATTGTCTTTTAATAATATTTATTCTTTTCAGGATATAAATGTACATCAAGTTAAAATGAAATTGATTGATCATAGAATTAGATGATTTATTAGTGGAATAACTGGTCCTTTTGGCACCTACCTCTATTTTTGATATTGTATTTGATTGATATTAAGACTGCTAAACATATTGGTCATGTGTGAAACGTATTTTAAATCAGAATGTTGATACTTATGTAGTACAGTGCAATAAGAACGAAACTAGAATCACATCATTGATTTGTATGATCTTTCCCTTCAGCTGGAAAATCCATTCCGACAAGCGGACATATTTTTTTATGGTAATAAGACACCATATTTGAATAAAACTTGTTAATTTTATTAAAAACTTATTTTCTTTATTTTACGAAGAAAGGAATGAATTTTTGAACGTATATGATGCATAACACAATATGTATGAAATTTTATAAATCTTATTTTTCTCTTCGATTGATTTCAGTACACTATAGAGTTGATGAATTACACTCATAATTTTACGGACTATTTGAAAAACTATAAATTAATTCTATACTATTTGATATTAATTATTTGTACTTCTTTATAATTCATTTTTCATTTATTATAGTTGTAAGGAAAAGAAGCTAATAAGGTAAATATTCGCGATTTCAGTTTTATTATTTTCTCTTAAGTATCAAGAAAGTATTTTGATTGCCAAAATTTAGAACAAATCCCCATGTTTCAAATTTTCTGAGTTCGATAATAAAATCATGTATTAGCATTATGGGCTTCAGTCTATCTGTCTATCTGTTTATGAACGCGATAACTCAAATACGCTCGCTTTGAGTTAAATGCAAGAAATTTGATATATGACCTAATTTGTGGATCTCTATCAAATCTGGAACAAGATCCATTCAGAGAAAGGTTATCTGTCTGGCCTTCCAAGTACAAGTGAACTCAATAACTACAAAACGATAAAAATTGGCGATCTGGTTTAGTAAATAAAAATTAGATTCATATCAAATTTCGAATCAAATGTGTCAAACGTTACCCACCTGCCGGTTTGTACTTTCATATACATGCAAATTCAATAAGCCCAAAGCATACGGACATAAATCAGTGAAGATCGGTTATGTGAGTTTGTAACTAAAAGTCTAGATCGAGTTCAAACATTGGTTTCAATCGATCCAGAAAACAGGCTTCCAAAATATATATTTGAGCAATAAATTTAGTAAAATTGCTACCTGCATTTCAAATTTCTATATTTCATAACTATGGATCTTCATTGTTAAACAAAGCCTTAACCAAAATCCACCATTTTACCTGAGAGGGGGGATTAAACCTTAACTGGAACTTATTCGGGGCAGACAGATTCACTGGTTTCATTTTTAGAATCAATTAAATAGTTGTCCTAGTAACCATACAGTTGTAACCAAACAAAAAATAACATTTTATTCTTTTGCCTGTCAGATTAAATAATATTACAAGATGAGAAAAAAAAATTACTAATTTTAATAATGCTTTACTATTATAATAATACAACGCAAAATCAGCCACGAAATATTTATTTTTCAAAATACATTTGCAAATTATAATATTTGTAAAATATCCTTTAATTATATAAAATTTTTGTTACAAATATTTCAGTATGAATTAATTAATTGTTTAATTAAAAAACTGAAAAAATAATTTGCAATGCTGCGAATAAGAACAATAATGAATATCGATACGAATATTGATTTTTTTGTTGTTCTTTTATTGCTTAACGAATTCACAAATAAATATTTTCTGAAGTTCTTAAGAGAACATTCTCAAAAGTTGAAATAATTTTATCATTATTTTATTTATCTTATTTATTTATCATTCCTAGAACTGTTTCAAGGAATCTTATCAAAACATAAAAGAATGTGTCAAGTGAGGAATTTGAAAGAAAGGTTATAGATAATTGCTTTTAGTCGAATCAGCAATAAACTTCTAGACGATTACAATTTACTGATTTTACCAGATGTAGGGGGTTCTACCAATTTCCATTTGTCATATCTTTTGTCATTTTTTCTGACTCAGGAAAAATATTTCTATTTTTTAATAAAAAGAGAAAAAATATGCCTGTCTATTTCCGTTTTCTGTAGACATCACCACATTTCTTGGAGAATGAAGAATTGTCATATGGACATGTCTCCACAGCCACGGAACTATTCCTCATTTAGATAAATGAACTGAGGTATAGAAAGGACTTTATCGATTATCTTGTGGATTTTTTTTACTTCAATTATTTGTAAGTGAATAAAATAGAAGCTGAGCTTAAATGAAATCTGGAGAAGGGGTTTTTTTATCCTCAGAATTCAAGCTTTGGGGCTAGAATGGTTTGATTTAACTCATTCTTATTAAAACAATGAATATAAAACAAAACCAGAAATAAAATGACTAGAAAGCGAGAATGAGGGACATTTCTTTGTCTTATTTTGAATATTTTTTCCTCGAGGATAAGTCGTTTTGAAACTGAAAGTAAATAAATAAATCTAGCATGAGCACTTGGAATACTTTACTTCGAAAAAAAATCTTGTCCACAAGATGGGAGAGATAGCATTTTTTTATTTGTCTTCTTTAAAGATAGTAAACTGTTTGGAATCGGCATATGAAAACAAAGAAACGCCGTAGAATCTTAGATGAGGTATTTATGTTTAATTTTTCGAAGTAAAACGAGCCCTACTATAAGAAAGATCAATAGTCTGATGGAAACAATGGCACCCAATGCGTCACCTTTCTTTACTAATTTCATCATTATACCAACGGAAACATTGAAATTGCAAAGACATTTGCATTTTTCAGGATCATTCACAAAACGAATCTTCCATAGAATAAAATCAATGGCCATCCGGGTTCTCGAAGGCGTGATTTTGCAAATCATTTATGAGCCAAAAGATATTAAAGTATAATGCAATTTCTTTATACCGGAATAGCATTATCTTCTAAAGTGTTTAAGATATCAATCGCGTTAATACAAAAGATGTTCATTATAAAGATATAGATACTTTTCTAATTTATATAATGATTTTACTATTAATGATTAAGAACTTTAAGGGAATTGAAAATTTCAAATCTTTACTATTTCGAAGCTATGTAGTTTCAGTTTCCCTTGAGTTGTATAACCCACTTACTAAATAATTTCTTTCATCCTGTCTACTATGTTTGAAAAAATATATAGAAGTATTCTGGAAATCATATCATAAAAAACAATTGCAATTAATAGTTTCTCGAATGGATTTATCTGAAAATTCAATTTATAATAAAGATAGACTCTCAGATTTATTCTAGATGAAAGAAAATGTAACCTCTTAAATATAATAATAATTAAAATAAAAACTTCAGAGCAATTTCTTTAATGTTATGGAATTTTGGGATTGAAAATTTTTTTACACAAACACATTGGAGAAGCACTAAAAATGTTAATGGTCCTAATGCAGTTTCTCAAAATTGATTCTACAAAAAATATTCTTTATTAATCATAACTGCTTTCGTCATGATTGGTAATAAATTTTTCATAAATTGTGCATAAAATTTTCTAATAAATGTGAATTTTAGTTCTATAATATAAAATTATAAAAATTTTCATATGAGGAATTAAAAAAAATTTTTAATCCAAAATCAACTGATATGTAGAAAAATTTTAACTTTAAAAATATGAAGTTTTTGTTAGTCCATTTCAGTCTCAGACCGATTCTTTATAACTTTTATTGCATAAAAATATGAAGTCTCTTCTGCTGCATCTAGATTTGCTATATATCTATACGATTTGCAATCAATCAGATATAAGAGTGCAAATAGAAAAGAATATGCAGTGTTCTTTAAAATAAATTTGCATAAGATTAACCATAATAATCTGAAGAAACTTACAGAATTTGTATGTAGAATTTCTTATGTAATTCTGTATTTAAATGGTAGTTCGAATTTTTAATGTATTGCAAAAATAGAAAATGGACAAAGGTAGGTTATTATAAGATTGGTCCTTAAAAAATTGCAACTTTTTTTTTGTCTTTTTTTTAAGAAATGCTTCAAAAACTATCAAATAATATTTCAATTTTTTTAGAAATAAGAGCTCAGATGTTTTACCAGGAAAAATATTTATTCATTTATAGGAAGTAGCGATGCTACATCAGAAAATCAATATGATTGCATTTTCAAACACAGAATAAATCCTCTATATTATAATAAATTCTATAATTATCTCTATATAATAATTCTTCCAAATATTCTACTTTTATATTATCTGTTATTTTGGTTTGCTAAATTTATTGCTAATGTGGGAATACAAGAATTGATCAAACTTATGGACGATTGAGAATTATAAAACAACTTATATTCTAATAACTTAAAAAGTTGAGAAAATCGTATTTTCCACCCATATCTTTGGTTTGAATATAATTTATAAGAAAAATCATTCCAATCTAGCACTTCTGGTCACGACAAGGAAGTCTTAAACTCGTGTCAAGCCATCTCACCTAGTAAAAGGGATATAAATTCAGTTATAAAATCAAAATCACATCCACATACCATTACATCTTTTTGCAGGAGGTATGCCACATTATCGGTATGTGGTCAACTTACAACCGAGGTCTACACTCTTCGAAGAAGTGAGACTCTGCCATTAGTCCGGCTGCTCCGCATCCGCGTACATGTGTTACAGCAGCTATATAGAAATGATTTTGGAATGCAACTATGGAGATAAGCCCCTGGCTTAAATTAGTGTCAAAAAAGAAGTAAAATTACTGCGACAAATAACATCGCTGGTTGGTAGGAGTATAAAAGCAATATTACTAGCTGTGCATGTGTAATACATAGTTTGGTTTTTGTTTTCTGGCGAAAGAGCCATCCTTAGCCATACTGCACTAATGTGTAATACATAATTATAACCCAACTTCAATGATGAGCCCAGAAAAAGTCACTATCACTTTTGCAACCACTAGTAAATTAAAAACCAAGCATCATACTAAAAGCCTCTCATCTCAGCATCCGAGCTCTCCCCTCCTCCCCCCTTCTTATGGTTGGTTGGTTTAGTTATATTAGCTTCCCGTTTGAAGCAACACTAGGGCTATTTTGGGACCGACCTCGTAATTTTGAACCGCGGTCAGATGACGAGGACGACAACTGATCTGGCACCCCCCTCTCTACACCACACCAGCGGGAGGACATTTGGTCAGGACGGATTTAACGTGCAACAGACTCCCTTACACGACGGCTCTTCGGTGGAATCGGGTCTCGAACCTGAAACCCTCCGGTTCCGAAGCCGAGACCTTACAACCAGGCCACCGCGGCCCTCCCCCTTCTTATGGAATGAGATTTGAAAGTTAATTCTTTAAGATTCATTGAATAGGTTTATATGTGACAAAAAATGTATTATGTATGATGTTATTGGTACTTAGAAATACAATATCCGCAATATCTTGACAATCAGAGAGGAAAGTTTATTTTCGAACACAACTTCTTTATTGTAAATAGCTGGTGCCTTTCATATGGCTTTAATTTATAAAGTGTCGAGCTGAAAGTGTTTTTGACAGTATTATGGATTGAATACATTTTTATTATTTTGAATTATCGAGCAAACAAATTTACTATAAAATTACAACTAAAAGACATCTTTTTTTGTTTAAAACAATTCACTTAATTTTAAGAAATTCAAAAATAAAAATTAAAAAATAATGGAGAATTCATTATTTCCAGTTATGGAAGAAAGTAAATACAATTTTTTGGTCATTTCATGTAAACTTTCATATCATGTACATTTTAATTCAAATATTCTGGATTTAAATAAACTAAGCTTCAATAAAACTGAACAACATTGTTTAAAATGCATTCCAAAGATAAAAGTGCATGTATCTTCTTCTAAAGAGTTGAATTCTACTACAAAATTCTCTTTGGTTATTTATCCTACATCCCTCAGCATTAATTTCTTCTGCAGATCTTGCAACAAGTTTAATCCTGTCTTTAGCGATTACATGAAATTAATAACTCCTCCCAGTTTATAAGGTTTCAAGAAATTAGTTTGCATTACTTAAATTATCGATCGGAAAATATCCAGCATATTGGAACAGGAGATAAAGAGCGCGTTCTGAGATTATTTATGTTCTTAAAGTGTTAATATAAAAGTTCCATCCTCAAGGAATATCATCAATTATTTAAGGAATTCTAACAGCAACTGTAACCTGATTCGTTAATCTTGCTTTAAAATTTAGATATGATAAAATTTATAAATATATAGGTTTTAAAAAATTTGAAGTTTTGGATGAGAATGTTTCATAATTGAGTTTCTATTTATAAAACAATTTTATGCTCTTCAAGCAGATAATTAAAAGTTTTTAAATATTTAATATTAAAAATATTTAAACTTTCTTGGATAAAATAAGAGGTACTAGTAAAATGTCTTTTATAAGAATAGCTGTTGAAAATATCCATCATTTAGAAAACGAGAAAAATCTTGTGAAAAAAATTTTGTAATTGATTCTTAATTATATAAATGGTAGTCTGTTGGCAAGGATTTTAGAAAATAGGCTTATTTCAGACACGCTTTCATCAAGGATACGTCTTGAGTTTCAATGTTCGTGAGTGAAAGCATTCAACAATTTTATTGATTTTATCAAAAGAAACATTTTTAGAATTTGTCAGCAATTACAAATTCCCTCGGACATGGGGCAAATTGCAGCAGATGTAGAGAAAGATATAAAAATAAAACTTGAAGAATCAAAATATTTACAATTATTTTCTCTTTACTATTATTTTATTACTACCCTTTATTTTAAAATGCACAAAACATATGAAAATCTTATTATGGGGATAATAATTGTTAACGAATGAATAACAATAAAATATAGAAAAATTACTAACCAACCAGGTCTATATACAGAGTTGAAGGCAGCGAAAACAAAAGATAAAGACTCCTTCGTATCGTTCACATTTTGTTTCTAAATTCTGAAAATTAAATTTCATGACACATTTTTTTCTTCATGAGAATAAGGCTACGAATGTCTGTTTTTAATATTTTGGTTTCGGAACTGAAATAGTTTTGGTTCGAGACTCGATTTCAAAGAAGAAACATTTGGTCTGATTAACGTCAAATATATAAGGATCAAATGTATTTTAGCTGGGATGACGTTAAAACTTAAATAAGGGATGTCAAATCAACCATTATTTTCATCACCTGAATACTGCTGAAAATTATGCAGTTTTCCCCAACCCTTGACATAGCTTCACAGTATATTATATCATATTATCAGAAGTAATATATTATATTATCAGAAATAATATATTATATCATATCATCATACATATCATAATATATCATCAGAAGTAATCCAAAAGTGTAACATTATTGCTGAAGTAATATATCATCAGAATTGCTCTCTGCATTTCCGTAAGTTAGGAAAAAAACATTTTCTATTTCAAGATCTGTTAAATAAATCTAAATTTTCTTTTGGCACTTTTTTTTTTTGATTTTTCAAACATTTAATTTTTCCTTATAAGTTTTCTTGTTTTCATCTCTTACTAATTATATCGCTGTATTCTTTTACAATTGCATATGTTTCAAGTTAATCAGTTAGTAAATGTGGTGTTTTTTAATAATTTATTTTTATATTCTTTTTTAGATCCCTTCTAAGGTAAGTTATTGGAAAATTATTATTATTATTATTATTATTATTGAGGAAAGATGCATTTAAAAGAGAAATGCATTTAAAAGAGAAAATCGAACTCATGATCAAAAACAAATCAAGATGAATTTCGCAACTCTTAATTTGTTACAATTTGCCCCATTCTATAACTTCAGTCATTTTTATTGATTAATAGAAAATATTGCAATAGAAAAAGAAAACGGTTTTTTAAACTTAATACATAGAAAACTAAATAAATATTCGATTTTTTTCAAAAATATATTTAACTTATCTTAAATCTAATTTTACGAAATATTTTTCCTATTACTTTGCTAGAAGGGAACAATTGTTTATAATTTCTCATTACCACTTGGGCATTAACTATGCTGATGTAATAGAGACTATCATCAGATTAAAAATTTTAAAACATCTTCTTTAAATGTGTGTTACTATTTGTTAATATTTAAAATAGCCACGCACTCTCCTACCATCTAAAATTAAACACATTGTCTATGTCAAGATGTGCTAGTTTGATTGCTCTCAAACTTTCTCCTGACCACGATTAACAGTTACAAAACGGGATTTTAATTTACTTCATCATATTTTTAAATGAATAAATGTGCAGCATATACACTCATACCAGACTTGATAATAAATTTCTAAACTTTCAAAAAAAAGTAAACAGTTTCATTTGCAATTTTTTTAATGATATAGAAGATATTTTAAGTTTTTTATTCAGTAAATATATCCAACACTACTAAAAAAGGTGAAATTAAATTTTCATACAGTTTTAGGTTCTATACGTCACATACATTAAAATATTTTTGAAAAGCTAACAATTTTTACAAAATTTTCTGTTTTCCTGTGACTAAGATTCCAAAGTTCTAGAACTTTGGACATCAAATTTAAGATGAATTTAACTATTTTGATATCTGCCTCGTTCAACGATGGACTTCATTTTCTCGAGGTGCCCCTTGATTTGTCGAAACTCAATAGGTTTTGGTCGCAAATGAGTGAAAATTTTGTTTCAAACGTGTGTATGTCAAGAATAATTTACTAAATATGATTAATATGACCGAAAGTGTACATAAAAATATATCTTTCAGAATTTTGTAATTATTATATTAACTGAGATAAGAAAAAATGTGATTCTTTAAGTCACTAAAAACATTTTTCTAACCATACATGCCTACGTCTAAAGGTTTACAAATTAACTTTTGGTTATTAGTTGAAGCTTTTTACGTGTACCATGGAAAATAATATGCCCTGTACTTTCTAACTTTTTTGAGAACTTATTTGTTTCATTTATAATAGACCAATACATAAAGTATAGTTATTCATAGAGTATCCTAGATCTTTAAATTACATTTTTTGTATTCATTCATTCTTTTAGCATAACTTGATCAGTACTTGCTAAATAGAATCAGTCAAATAATCATTAGTTCTTTTGCATAATATTTAAATTGCATATCATTGAAAACTAATTAGGGAAATTCATTTTGTTTCGTTTTTTAATCTGTACACAGGAAGAAAAGATGCATCTCAAGGATAAGAGAACAAAATGGTGTTCTCCACAATGGTAATAGAATGGAATGGTATTAAGCACAATGATAACAGAATGGAATGGTGTTCAGCAGAATGGGGGCTTACTTTTGGGTTTATAATGCACAAAATAGCCATTAATAATTCTAGCATAATTTTGAAATGCTGTGGTGTTGTCATGTGTTGTTCGAAGTTATGAAAGTACATAAAATGTATTCAATTGAAGACATGAAAGGCAGTGTTTACTCGAAACATATAATTAGACAGAAGTTATTCTTGTGAAATTAATGTTCTATTAAATAATTGTTAAATAATCA
>JAPMOR010028131.1:0-22836 GCA_026543865.1 Argiope aurantia
CCCAAGTTTATTTCAACATCGCTTATTCCATTTAGGAATTGAAAAGAGTAGTTCCCATTTTAGTAATTTTTATCTCAAGTTTATTTTAACCATCTTCACTTAGTTCCATTTAGGAATTGAAAAGACTAGTTCCCATTTCCCAAGTTTATTTCAACCTCCGTCACTTAGTATGTTTCGGAATGAAGTTCAGAAAATCTAGTTACTTAAGCTATAATTCAGAAAATAACGTTAATATAAATAATTACCAATAAAGGACCTTTCAAAAGATCATCGATGTTTTTAAACGAACATATTAACTTAATCATTGCATTATGATTATAAAAAAAGAGCAATGAATTTATTTTTTAAATGAAAATATGCTCAATAATTGTAATGAACAGGAATTGGATTAATGTATAGTAATGATAATAAAGTAGAATTTATTTTTTATGAAAATAATCACACAATAACGTAAGAGCAGAAGTTCAATTTATTGGCATTCGTTTAGATTGCTAAATATAATCTTCTGAATTTTCTGCTTGTTTTAAAATGATTTACTCTTTTGTCTTCCTTTTATAAGCAAAACTTTTAAAGTCTCTTGTTTTTGAAATATTATTTACCAAAATAACACCATTGCTATTTTTTTTTTTTTTGTATTCTTCCTTCAACATATACACGTTTTTTTTTTTCACAACGCAGTGGGAGTTTCCTTTTTCTTTCTGTCTTTTTTTTTTAAATTTCTGCATGCTAAAAAAGAAACTGGGCACGCATGAATCTTAATGCTCACCTTTTTTTTTTTTCTTCATCTGATGAAAATCTTTGTTCTGCTAACGCTTCTTTGAATGGTAGTTCGAAGGTGTTGAGTCCAGACTAAATTAAGCATGTTCGAGTGTTGTCCAGTGAAGTTTTTGTAATTTTTCTTGTGTTAGATTTGCACTTTATAGGGCACTTCATTGTCCAGGAGAAGATAATTAGGGGGTCGGAATAAAACGTCGTTTGGACCTACATAATCTTTTAACTTCGCTGCAGTAGTATATTGCAATAATTATTTGTTGCTCTTGATAGAAAAAATAGATCCATTTAAAAAAAAATGTTGAAATTTTTTCCAATAAATAAGAATTCTTGCTTTGCAAGAAGTATATTCATTTTTGTTGTGACTGATGGCACTTTACAAGCCCACTGACAGTTATCTGTCAGCAATTTAAGCCGAGTGAGCGTCTCCTGTTTCTTCAGTAGCGCCAACTAGGGTCAAGAGTACGACTTAGCTACTTCATGCGTCACATTCGCTTGCACAACCCCTTTTTACAGGAGGGCACATTAACACACCTCACAGATGCAACACAGAAGAGGAACAACCATGCCCGAACCGGAACTCGAACCCGCTAAGATCAAGGGGAAGACGCGCTTACCCTTATGCTAGGACGTTGGCCTTCATTCTTAGTACGCCACTCCATTCTTTATGCAGAGATGCAATGATGTATCTAACTGCTTTATAGAGATTCAGATGTTTCTGACAAATTTTTGTTCGTGTGGATTTTTGTTTTCATTCAAAATTCAAAGCACCCACTTTGCTGTGATTTTTTTTAAAACTGCAACTTAGTCCTAATGTTGTATTTCATAATTCCATAATTATATCTCTTTTGTTTCTAATTCCCTGAATTGTTATTATTTGTTCATCAAGAATAAGACCACGAATTTTCACTCCAGCTACAATTGTTCTGGGGGATTACTTTTCAATTTATTTATGCCCATTTTAGACAATTTGTATACTCAAGATGGATGTTGTTATGGAACTGGACTTTCTATTTATATCAAATTTTGATAAACGATATTTTCATTCGTTAAAATGTAGTGATAAATAAAAATTTAATCATACTGGACATTCTGTGCAATTGAGTTTTGCGCTCATTTGGCTTACTAGCGAATAAATAAATGAACGCATGAAGAATGAAAAAACAATGTCAAACGAATATTTAAGCTTTCTATTTATAAAGATCGCAGTAGCAACATACAGTGGCTCCCAAAAGTGTTCGTACACCAACAAGAATCAATTAAAAACCTCATTATTTACCATTATATATTCTTATTTTTACATGAAAATTTTTTCATAGCATATTTTTACAGTTCTTAATAAAGCAGTGAAGAATAAATTTTAATTACGATGCAAATTATTTTTTTAAAAATGACAGTAAATAAAATTGCACAAAAATAGGACACAAAATGATCATAAACTTTAAAAAAACATCACTAAATATAAAATTTTCTAAATTTTTCTAAATGTTTAGTATTTAGTAGGATATCCTTTATTCTTTATAACAGCCTTTAAACGTTTGGGCATAGATTTAACTAAACGGTTGGTTACTTCTGCACCGATCTTGTTCCATTCTTCGATCATTACTGCTTTCAGTTGAATTTTCGATTTAATGTCGTGACTTCTTATTCGCACCTCTAATTCTTTCCAAATATGTTCTATAGGGTTTAAATCCCGTGATTGAGCTGGTGTTTTAAGGGTTTGAGGGCAATGATAGAGGCAAAAAAGACGAACATTCATAGCCGCGTGCTTACGATCGTTGTGTTGGTAATACACAAAATTGTTTAAAATGCCCAATTTTTGTGCTGACACTTTTAAATTATTATTGAGAATATTTATATAAACTCTATGATTCATTATACCATCAATGAATACTAAATTAACAACTCCAGTCACTGACATACCCCCCCCCCAAACCATGACACCTCCACCGCCATGTTTTACTGTTCCAACTAAATTCTTGGAATTAAGTTCTTCGTTTTTTTTCTCTCCATACAATGATTCTCCCATCCGACCCAAAGATGTTAAACTTACTTTCATCTGCAAATAAGACACGATTCCAATAGCTCTCTGGCTGGATTATCATAGATGTGGCAAATTTAAGCCTAGCAATTCTGTTCTTCTGACTTACAAAGAATTTTCTTCGTGCAGAGCGGCCATGTATACCAGCATTCCGAAGAATTCTACGAATAATTTCACAGGAAATAGAAGTTCCATTTGATTCATTATATCGTGAAGTAAACTTTATTGTACTCAGACGTGGATTTTTTAAAAATTTACTCACAATATTTCTTTGACTTCTAGCTGACAGAATTTGAGGGCGACCATTACGAGTCTTGTTTGCAATCCTTTTTCCCTCTCTGTAACGTTTTATTATGCTTTGCACCGTTTAATGAGGTAGATTAGTTATAGTAGCAATGCCTCTAGTTGATTTTCCAGCTTTAAAATGAAATATAATTAATTTTCGTACGTCTAAACTCGTTTCTTCCGAATGCGCGTCATATCTAAGAATAAAGTAAATAGAATAAATAATTGTGATATTAAATACTGAAATCAAACGATTTTAGTGTATTCTTCAATTAGAAGAAAAATAAGCCGCAAAAGATATTCTTATGATGAATTTAAATAAATAATGTTTGGATGTACGAAGACTTTTGTGTTCTAATTTTGTGACATTTTTTATTTATTTATTTTTTAGAACAATACTACTTGATTTTTTATAAAAAATATTTGTTCAGTTTTATTGAGAACTATTTAAAGATGCTAATTAAAAAACACCAACTAATAAAATGCTTTATTAAGAAGTATAGAACACAATTTCTGCAAATTTCTTTAGTGTACGAACACTTTTGGGAGCCACTGTATATTAAAATCGTCTGTAACTCTTAAAAATGCTTCGTTTATAATTGATTCATCTTTGTATATATTACAGAAACTGAATTTGGTGGATAAATTTTCTCAATCAGTCAATCAGTAGTTTGAAATGCATCTTTTGAAATATACTATGAAATTTGCGAATGCGAAGAAATCGGTATGTAGATATACAGTATTCTTATTTAATGTTCTTTTACTTAGTCGTTTAATTTGTTCTACAAGAACAAACGATTCTTTTTCGTTTTCTTTTAGCGCTGAGTCACATTTTCATGTATAGAGGAGTAAGCATATAACAGGAAGTAAAACAATACAAAATTTTTCTGATTTAATATTTTGATATTCGGCGTATTCTAGATACAAAAGGAATCACAACGGCTGTTACCTTTAATCGTGCTTTCACGCTTAATTTACACAGCTGCTCTCCGGGTGCTTTGTTTCGCTGTATACCAAGCCCTGCAGCTTGCTAAAAATCACAACAACCGGGTTGTTCAGCGTACCATTCACTCGAATTCAGTCACGATCTTTTGCTATTAACTTGTCTTGGGCATGTCTGCAAAAGGTTTAAGCTCTTTCTCGCCACTTTCTACTTACAGTGACGGTTAATGACCGAACAGAATAAATATCTGTATCATTTAGCGATCGAGGTATTGTTTAGGAACTACAAACAGTTGTCTATAGATAAGTGGGAGACGCTATTAAAAACTTTATTTTAAGATAGCAACTTGCAAATTAAATTAATTTCAGATCTTTTATGATTATAAACCTAGTCGATAAAATAAAAATTGCTGTTTAATAAAATCACGCTACAGATGTTATATATAACATCTTTCATATCTTAATAACATGCTAAACATTAAAAAAAACCGAAGGGATTATGATATAAACTATGTATAGTTTATACCATAAACCATTTCGTTTATTGGTTTATCGAATAAACTGACTCGACTCATATAGCCGCACCACAATATGCGTCAACGTCCCAGTGTGAATTTATCAAGGAGAAATATAGGTCGCAGACGCCAATTACTTCCTGTAAAAGGATATAATGATAGATATTTTCCGATTACGCAAGCCCTGGAGTGCTTAGCAGTTTGACTTGCATGACTTCTGTAGAAATCTAAAAGCAATGAATGAATCTCTAATTATTTTTTAATGTAAATTCAATAAAACATAAAAATAATTTAAATTTTGTAATGAACATTGCATTTATTTGTAGATATAAAAAAATAGAATTTAATTCAAATTTCGAAACTTTTAAAAGAGCGAGTAATATCTCATCCTCATTGTGCATAAAAGTATGCTGTGTATAATACGTACTACTGCGAAAAAAATTCTAAGAATTAAAAAAAAAATCGGATTGTAACAACTATTTAACAGTAACTACGACAATGCAATTTTATAATAGTTCTTTAGATTTCAAGCCCTCAATAACAATGCAAGCTTCATAGTTGACACCTACATGCTCTGATACTCTTGTAGTCATAGTGGTGGTTCTTGTGGTTATATCAGTTCCAAAATTTCGCATATATCTGCGGTTTTGTGGTTATTTTCAGGATATAATAGGTAATTCATATCATCATAATGGTCAACACAAAGAGCTCATAACTTATGCTTTATCATTTGTCTGCCTTAAAACATTCTGTGACACATCACGGTGATTTTCACTCCATTCACATGTCTGCATTAATATGATCTTTATGTCTGTATGAAGTATATGTAAATATGTTCACGTTTGGTTTATTCTATGTGTTAATGCGCCATAATATAAGTTAAAAATACTTTTCTATGCGACACGACTGTTTGTGAATCTCACCCGCACTATTTTTAGAATAGCATTCTGTAAAGAAGTTTGCTTTAATTTTTGAAAATATTTCTTCATATGATTCTAAACGTATGGGCTCGCAGGATTTTATGTGATTTAATCTGGATTTTTCAAAGTATTAGAGGAAGGAGATAAGGGATTAATGTTGAAAAAAAATACTAAAAATTGGCTGCCTTTTTCAATCTAGATGCTAATTATTTCAATATTTACACTAATAATAGCAATAATATGTAATATATATAGGAATTTTAAACATTTAACTTTTACTTATAACAAAAAAAAGGGATAATCGGGCCATTACTTATTTCAACATTACAAAATCCGTAACTGTTCCGACTAACACGAGACTTTGTTGCTCATTACGTTTCATGATGATATCTTAGATGATATAAGACAGCACTTCACAAATTGTGGTATTTGTATCATTAATGGTATATTGCATTGTTTTGGATAATACATGATTTATCTTTAAAAATTTTAATGAATGTGAATTCGAATACCTTTTGGCACAATTGTATTAAATGGCCCATGAAATATTTGTATAGAAATACAAATATGGAAATGACTTACAAATTTTTTATTTTTGTTTATGTGGTACGAAATTTTAAAAGTTTGAGAATACTTATTATAAAGATATGCAAAAATCCATGTTAGATATAACTAAACTAGAAATTTTTCATGAAAATGTAAAATTTGTTAAGAAATTCATAAAGTTCTAATCTTTCTTTTAAATATTATTTAACATCTTTGCATTAACTGCAACACTCAGACATAACTCATTCAACAATAGATGAAAAGAAGAAAACGACAGACATTACAAGGTAGAAAAACAGAAGCATAAAATTGAAAATAAACTATCGCAGTTGAATTTTCTTTTGAAATATTTTGATGGATTATAATCGCTTCCTGGTTATTCAATAAGAAATCGAAATTTATCCTCAATGTTTTTCACGAAATGAAAAGTAATGTCACTTTTATTTCAACCCCAGATATAAATCCAAGGGCATTCTTCCCATTGCTTGCGCCTGTCTGACAGGTAATACTGTTTATTACAGCTTTTCTATTGATTGTCATAATAAAACGTGTTGCATTGATGATTCATATAAAAACATTACTAATAGATTTGTTTTATATATCATTACAAATGAATACGTAGACTAACTAAATTGAAGGCTGCAATGAAATGAATTTATAACAATTGTATGTGATTATTAAAAAGAAAAAAAACTAAACGACTAAACTTAATTAATGGAATAGAATCTATTTATTGGAGCAATAATATAATTATATATTTAACGGATTATTAATATAGTTGCTATTTTATGAAGCTTCAATTCCTTTTCTTATTAAATAAATTTGATATCTGATAGCTTACTTTTGAAGGACACTGACTCCTATCCCCCTTCATTTATATTAACATTCTGTTTTAGGAATATTTTGGGACGGACCTCTTTTGAACAGCAGTCAGATAACGAGGACAAATCTGAGTTGGCACACGCCTCTCCAAAATTCCCCATCGCAGCAGCGGGAGGACGTTTGGTCTCGACGGATTTAACGTGCACCAAACTTGCTTATAAGACGGTTCTTTAGTGGAATCGGGTCTCGAATATGAAACCCCCCAGTTCCGAAGTCGGGGGATTTCTTACCACCAGAACACCGCCCCCCCTCAACTCCTGTCCCCAAGGGTAGAGTCTAATGTCTCCGATTAAATAGTTAAAATATTTAAAAAGAATTTAAATACCTATCGAACTTGCCGTTGTGTCTCTCAACCTAATCAATTAGTATATTAACATATTACATTTACATGATAAATTATTAACATATTACATTTACATGATAAATTATTAACATATGACATTTACGTGATAAATCTAACTGTACATGTCATATAAGGCCTCTAGACATTTATGTATATCATACAGGATGTTCATAAAATAACATTCCTTATTTGGAGATATATGCAGTTAAAACTAATAACAAGTGGAAACCATCTCATCAAAACTATATGCTTCTCATCAAACAAACAGATGACAAATCATATATTGCGCAGCACATGCCTGAAATATTTCAGGACATGGATACGCGATTGTAGATATTTCTCTAAAGGATGAATTGTTAGATATATAGTGGCTGAAAATATTACTTTTTTTTTCACCTACTGTGTGGATAGTGTAAAGTTTGTAAATTTTTGTCAGATATCTTGAGATAATCTTTAATTTTCCAATGGTACTTTTAATTTTCCTTCGCTGGTATTGACTTCCTTCTGGCTGGTCTTAATTTCGTCTAAATTTACGGTGAGGATGATTGAGGATTACGGAACTCAGCAGTCATTTCCCGCAGATATCTCGATGCTTGTTTGCCAATATTTTTTCGAAGCACTTGTCGATTCAGGAATTCTAAGCCAGCTGGGTACAGTGTAAATCTGACATAGGGAAATTCATTAATCATCCAATACCTCTAAACTGCGGTATAGTAATACTGCTACTAAACTGATAGAAATAAATGATTTCCAATCGAAAACACGACTTAAGAACACAAAGGAACTGTCGTATTCTACACTTATCAATGCAAGATTTGTTTCGGTGGTATGATAAATATTTCAATTTAAAGGATATATATACTGTAAAGCATTTCAAAGATAGTTGTATCTGTTACAATATATGTTTTCTTTAAGTTTACAGTCATTGGAAAACTTATTTTCCGGATAATCCAAAAAGTTTATTGATTAACACTAATTGTAGAAATCATTTTATTAGCTCAATTTAGAGATGTTATTACTTTCCAGAATAAAATATATTACACACAATGTTTTGTCCATTCTCTCATCTTTAAATGATCTTTAGGAATAAATTCAAATTTCGTTGAGCTTTTTTTAAATTTATAAATAGACAAGTATCTTCTAGTTTAGTTTGATTTTCCAGGATAGACAAATCCAGTTTTTTATTTTCTATCTATTTCTATTGTTGAAATATTCGAATGTTTCGAGATATTTAGCATTTGTGAAAAAGAACGCATAATAAATATTCAAATGATCTTTTATGAATGTTGCAGCATTTCTTACGGCTTTGGCTCTGTGTTCGTTTTGGAATCAATCAAAAATGACTAAAGTGAAAAAAAAATTAAATATAATGAAGGAAAAAAATTACATTCTCAAACTTTATCATTTAAGCAGCTGACAAAATTATTACTTTATTAAGATATGCAACAGAACAAACACTATGCATAATCAATTAAAATCTAAAATTCCTCTTTTTGCAATTTTTAACGTTTAAAAAAGCACTTTTTTTTACTCAAAATAATTTAAAATCATAAAAATAACATAATAATAAAAATTTGGTGTAGAGAATATTAAATACGATGTTTTAAAAAATTTTCGAAAAAAATTATATGTACACTGTTAAGAATTAATACTTGAATAAATTCTTAAAAGCATTTACCCTTGAAACAATACGATGCATTATTTCTATTTTTCCTTCTGAACCTTAAAATAAACATGAAGAAAAAAAAGCGTGAAATAAAATAAATTTATTGAGACTATTAATTTTATAGAAGATATTGAAAATGTTTTATCTGTTCTTTCATAGGGGAAGGGAGAATCTTAAAAAAATATCGAATACTTGATTTAAAAAAATTTTTTTCATCAAAAAACATTTAAAATATCTAAACATTGACCATAAATGCTATGCTTTGGTTTAGATATAGATAAGTTCAAATTTTGGTCAAAATTTAAATTTTCGATTCAAAATCAACACTGTATTATTGAAATATGAATTTCACCTCAAAATTCTTTTTGAAACAAAGAAACATTTTCTCCCAATATGCCTTGAATGAACTGGATTTAGCTCATTTTCGTTTTGGAAATGTAAATATAGACCACCTTGTTCCTGCTTACGGTTGTGTAAACATCCCGTTTCGACCTCCAGAGCATAGACCACTGCTGCATTTGAATTAATACAAGACCATCCTTCAAAAAATGTAAATCGAATTCGCGTTGTCTGGCTCAGGTAAAATATACCTCTTTCATTCTTTACATTTGTATTGAGTATACGTACCACGAGATTTCTCAAAGCTTGCATATTTATGATGCTCAGTTCAAGGTTCAGACTTGAAAACCACTTCTACCTCTCTTCTGGCATTGTACGCACTACAATATTATTTACCTTTCATTATCATATCGTTAGGCATATAAATTTCACGCTGTTCATCATTTAATCCTAATATGTAAATGCTAAGAAGGATGGTTTAGATCTATGTACATACAATGCTTTCAACACAGAATTTATTTTATAGATCAGTCAATTTACTGAAAACATTGAGGAAAGCTGTAATACAGTTAATCTTGAATTAATCATTTATTGTATTTTTTCTTTTGAGAATAAAAAGAGTTATTGTAATTCAGAGTAGGGTTTTGTTAGCGTCATGTTTATTTAAATTAAGGGTTAGTGAAAGCACATTTTCTATGGAGAAAGGCTGTTGTTGTCTTTATTTTTAAGTAGTGCATGTAAGGATTTAAAAATGCGAAAAGAAACATATGATAAAATAAATTCCTTTTTGCACGGACCAAGATATCTTTTTAAACAAAATCATGAGCGTAACAGAAAAAGAAAAAAAAAGTAAATATTAAATGTTCCTAACAGTTAATCTAAGAAATGAAACTGGTTCTGTCTTGAAGTCCTTTTCCTCTTTTTTAGACCATCTGCACTTTTAGATTACAAAAAATCTATATATAAAAGACAATATTCGTATTATATTCTTTATTGACTAACAAAACAACTGGATCAATTTACACTTGGTTTTCTTAGAAAGTTATCTGCATTGTCTTGTTAATATTTAAAGTTATTGAAATCCACTACATTACCAGTAGAAAGAGAAGCTTAGTAATATAATGCCATTACAATGGTCAAACATCACTTCTATTTTGACCAAACCTAAATATTTTGAATGTATAATAACGGAAGATCAAGAATATAAACAAAGATGTTTTAAGTTCTAGAAGAACACATAAAATTTTAGTTAAAAATCATTATTTGCTCTACAAGTAATTTTTTTCTTTTCCTCCGAATTCATATTAATCTATATATGTATAAAATTACGCGTGTTCCTTATAGATTTAAAAAACTGCTGGACAGTATCTTAAGTACTTCTAACCTTGAAATTCGTAAGGTAAAAAATATTTTCGCTCATGGGTAGAGGTAAGCTCGGGTGCAATTACATTTTGACTTTATAAACGTCAAAATGTAAATGCGATTCAATATACTAATTCAGAGTGAAGGTTAAATTTTATAAAGTTCGATAATATTCAATTTTTTAGTGTTTTGTTTTTGATGTTCAATATTAATCGTGATGATTTTGCTGCGTTATGAATTGAAGTGAGTCACAAGGTCAGCCACTATTATGTGAATTAAATTGGAAGAATCCATTATTTTCTCCGAGATAATATATGTTATATGCTCTTGTGTACGCAAAAAACAAGATATTTGTTTGTATATGTGCCAAGATAGAACATGTTATTGCAATAAACAAAAATTTATTAAACGAATTATAGTTTATTGCAGTAAAACATTGTTTATAATTAGACACAATTATTCATTAAGGAACTAAGCAATGGCAAATTTCCAAACTAGATATTTGCTAAGGGACTTTTGGTTGAGATGGGGTCTCAAGCAGGTGGATTAAAAAATTATTCTTTGAATGATAAAATATTAGATAATTTTAATTATTTTATCAAGACTAATTGACTCGGTTGCTGTGCAGCTAACTATTCGTTATGCGACTGACTAGTCGCATAACGAATAAACTAGAATATATAAAAAATGATACCCTTAACAAATGACGAGGAGATATCATGGCATCATTCTTAAGATCTTGCCTGGTTCTCTTGGTCTGTGTTTAGCGCTTTTAGTTGATATTTTCATATTTTTTTTTCAAATTGGTGATGGAAAAATAAAATATAAAAATATTGGATCAGTAAAATGTTTGGTTCGCTCGTAAAAAAAATATCTGAATAAGATGATTCTGCCACTCCGTGCCATTCTTGTTATGGACAATATTCTTGCACATCTTTCAGGGCTAGAAGATAAACTTCTTGAAGAATTTAAATTCATCAAAATTCTGTTTTACTGCCTCCCACTACCACACCTTTAACTGCAGCCGAATAAACCAAACGTCCTCAGAAATTTTAAAAAGCTCTACTCTAAAGCTCTTTTTGAATTTTGTTTTGAGGTTAACTGAACAAATCAATGACATTCTCAGAAAATTTTGGAAGCACCACCTTTACGTCATTGAATGCCACAAAATGATGGGCAAGACATAGAAAAAGATCACCAACATAATCCTTATTTCTGCATGAAAGAAACTTTGGGCAAAAATTGTTGTCGAACGCGACTCCGAAATGATTAAAAAAGTGCCTGGGGAACCTGTAATCTGGGGATTGTGTCTCTGACCAAGATTATGGGGTTAGAGATAAATAGCAATGGCATCAGTGAATCAGTAGAACGTAGTCAGGAGTTGACAACTATGGAGCTTATGAAGTGCTTTCTGTATCACAACAAGAAGATGTGAAGATTCCGTCAGGATAAAAAGAGATAACAGTTTGAATAACTATCTTCCAATGAAATAAGGGAAAAGCGTAAAGTATGGGAACCTTACATCATACATAACGACGTATTACTCTAATAAGACAGTAGCTATAGGTAATTATTATATATATAGATGATAGTTATATATATAGAAACATTCTATAAATTTATTTAATGCTAATAGAGTATCGCATATGCCTCAAGTTTTGAAATTTAAACAAAAACAAATTTCTTTAGACAATTTTCTTGTAAAAAATGCATGTATTATAAATAATAAATTGCAATATTATAAATTTGTTAGGGAATTTTTTTATGAATGGAACATATTATCTTATTTTACATTGATCCTAAGAAAAAAAATCTATTTCGCTTAATGAATGTTTTGCATTGCGAATAAGATACAGGAAGTAATTATGTTCATTAAGTAACGTTCTATTTTATTTCATTACATTCACTTTATGATTAGATTATTCATAAAATTGAACATATTCTTTAATATTATTATGTACAAATATTGGTGGTAAATAGTCTGGAATCATGATAAATAAATAAAACAAATACATAGTTGATAAAATAAAAAATATTCTTAAACTAAATCATTAAAACATTAAAAATATGCTGAAATGTGAAACTAAATTGACCACCTTATTAAAGGAGGGACCTCACGATGCCTAAGGCCAGAAATTACCTAAATCCGCCACTGTATCTCGAGATTATTACAGCAAATTGAATTGCTAAGTAAGATAATTCCAACTACAATCCTTTGCATCGCAGATTATGTATAATAAATCAAATTGGAACAATACAGCATTTTTATTTTGTTCCTGTCTCTTTTTTTGCTGAAACAGTTATATCTTAAAAGAATACTTTCCATTTTATTCCCAATTACTCAGCTGCATTTTAAATACATGTATTACAGATAAATAAAATTAAACTACAATTCTTCCAATTATATTTCTATATCCATCGTAGCGATGAATTGTCTAAAAGTTTTATCGCTGGTAGTTTGTACACATTTTTATATATTATTAGAAGCAATTTTTATCAAAACTAGGAAATAGGGTTCTCTCCTCAAAGTTATTATTATCGCTTTTTATTACACGAAAAAGGGCGAAAGTTACTTAATTCTTTCTTTTTTTATTTTTGTTCGTCTCTATTCCTCTACTATTGCTGTTATAATGTCTCGAGTTACGTAGCAAAATTCCGTTTTGAAAGAAAGTTATACGTCGCTGAATCTGGAACTGCCCACTTTGCATAACGACCTGAAAGAACGCATTTACCATTCAGAAAGAAGCCGAACGTGAAAAAGCAGTTGGAGCAGCACGAAATCAACCGTCATTCTTTGAATGTTAGAAAGAAACCCAAAACTAGATCTTTTTTTAGAGAAAAACATAAAACTAAAATGCTGAGTCGGTCAAATGGGTTTTCAGGAGTTATTGATTTCCCAACGAAGATTAGGAACTTTGTATATTCGAAATCAAATGCGGAAGGAAAAAAAATCGAATTTTGTATTTTCTAAACAATATGCCATCATAAGAAAAATAATTTAAACGATATTTTTTATATTTAAAAATATTTTTCTTCAGATTGAGTGGACTTAATGCCATGAACTTGGTTTGAATTAAAATTAAACAATATTGCTTTCACGGTTTTCTATCTTTTATATAAAAACAATTATAAGTTTGTATTTTACTTCAAATTTTGATATTTTTTCATTAAGATGGCATGAAAAAATATGAATTATTATGAAATAGGTGACAAAATAAGGCTTATATTTTTATGTTTAATTTCACATGTTACCAAATTTATTCATAATAAATTCAATAAATCAAACTTCTTATTTACTTATTTAATTTCATATAGAAAATAAATGTTTTTATTAAAAAAATTAAACGATTATTTTAATTAATTTTGTATGTTTAATTTGTTTTGTATGTTAACTAATATATGTTTTTGATTATTTGGATATAAAAATAATTTTAAAATTACAAATATTTTTCGAACAGTTATTAAGTCTCAAATGATAAAAATTGCATTTTTAAATATGCCGAAGATTCTTTAGCATCAAAATAGAATCCCAGTTTTAAATATATAGTTAATGTTATACATGAGAAGCACATAAAATAGAATATAAAAAAATCTGAAAAATCTGAATATTTTGTAAGGTATATTCTAATACTTTTGTAAACAGAGCATATAGAAGTTTTCCAAATAAATATATTTTTCTTGATTAAAAAAGAAAAACATTAGCTTCGATTTTCTTCAATTTATAAAAGATTCATAAATTTATAAACAACAAATCCACATAATCCCTTATCTATCAAATTTACTTTGCATAAATCTGCCAATTTCGTGCTATTTCGAGAAAATCAATGTGTTAATACTAGTTCGTTATATATATATATATATATATATATATATATATGAAATTTATCAGACCAGAAATACAAATGGGTAAAATATATACATGGATGTGTTTTTAAAAACATTCATTAATTACATTAAGAATTTGCTGAGTAAGAAAGTATAAAAATTTTATATTTATGTTTCACGATAAAATTTTGTCCCGTTTATTTCTCTTGGGTTTCTTATTCCTTATATACTTAAAGGAATATTTCTCTACATTATTACAAATAAATATATTTATAAGGGCATACATGTCTTATAAATTTTTTCATAAAATAATTACAAAAGAAAACAATCAAAGAAATGGTCCAACAATTACTTCCATTTCAAAATTTCTTTATATTACTGGTTGATAGTTAAATGCATGCAGATGTTGTTAATAAAATTTGCTTCATATATAATTTGCATTTAATTCTTAATTAAATTTAAAAAAATTAGAAGCATCATTTAAAAAATTTTCTACATTTATTTCACAATTTTGTTTTAGTATTTTCTGAATGTAATGTTGATAAATAATTGCAATGATTGTTTAAATTTAAATCCATCATTGTTAATATTTTTAAAAATTATTTTCAGAAAAATTAAAATTTTTAAAATCTATTTATACATAAATTTCCACTTTCTGTTTAAGTTATTTTCATAAAATTATATATTTTTTATTTAAATTAATTTTTATAAATTAGTGTTTATAAAAGTATTAACACCACCATATACCACTGTATCTAGACACTGTGGATCTTATTTTGAAGAAAACAGATTTTCTAAGATATCGCTTATTCAAATTATTTATGAAAATAAATCTTACTTAAGTAGAATACAGGTTCTTGATAAAACATTATCTTATACATCGTACGATGAAGAAGAAAATAAAAAGTAAACCTCGCTGTGGTAAATTTAAAACCGCATTTGAAGACGATGTATGGTGAAGTCTGTATCTCAACTCCTACCTGCTCTACCTACGCCATTGATTACGAATAATAAATATTCTTACTATTCTGGAACTAATTTTTTTATGAAAATAGCATCATATATAATTATTTTCATTGATTACTAATGTAATATTTTTAAAAAATTATACTTTTGTTATAGTATCGAAAATTAAGACACACACAATTGTGTATTGCTTGTCCATCAAATTGATGCGTCATCTGTTAATCTTTTAAATGCTTTAATTTAGATTAAATGATGATTCAGATAAGCATCTGAATAAAATTATTGAAATACAAGGATGGTATTAGTTGCTGCATTTGCCCTCTTCTTAAATTTCGCAAATTTATAAACTTTTCTGCCATTTATTATTAAAAAACAGAAGTAAGAGCTGAATCAAATTCTTCTATTATCTAAACAGTGATTTGTTTCTTACAAAAATTTTAAGATGTTTGGTAAGTTCTATTCGATCAGTAAATAACTTGCGATCAATAATATTTAATGAATTCGATCAATAAATGTTTCGGAAGCAGATGTTTGTATTAATTCACAAAACCATTCTTTTTTTTTCCTTTTTTTTTTGTTTAATAGATTTGAAAACAACTGTAAGTAATAATTTGTAAACAATACTAGATTTAACATGAACTAATTTTCAGAATTATACTCATTAAAATGTTTAAGTCATGCGAATTTCGAAATTCCAATTTTTTTTCCACCAAGCGTGTCATTGGTGAAATAAAAATTTACTTACCTTTTATCAAGTTTTTTAGATTGTTGTTTTTGAAAATACACGTGACATTATTTGCCTGCGAAGTGGGTGGTCAGAATATTTCATTGACAGCGGACATCGACCTGAAAGTGATGACTTCGATTTGTGAAAGTGAATCTAAAATCAATAATTAGGATTCTTTCAAATACCAGAGAAATCAATAACAAATTATAAAAATAAAAATAAAAGTACCCCCAAATCGTAAAATCTTGAAATGTAATTCTACTGAAAATATTTAAATTTTGCTTGTTAGCGTGAAATGTTTTTCTTTCATCTTCAAGAGGCGATATAATGTTATTTTAAAGACGAGTATAATATCATTTCATCTTGATCTTTTTGTCATGCCAGCAATTTTGCAAAATTGGTTTCATTTCACAAAATACGTTAAAGAATATTATTGTTTTTTTTAATGTTGTATTGATTAATGTAATCAATACATCTATAAACCATCAAATAAAAGTAATTTAGAATAATATTCAGACTGTAGAATAGAATAACGAGATTTTTAAAAATAATGTTCTTGTTCTGATAAATCTAAGCAATATGACATCAAACAAATAAAAAAAAATAGTAAATAAGATATCCATCAATGCAAATTAAATGTATAAAAAATTAAAGTGGGATCTATGATTGCAAATTTTAAGTTATCATGCGAGAACATTATTATTTTAAGTCATTATTTGTCTTAATTAATTTAAGCCATTAACCAGTTTAAACCGGCTTAAAACAATCATGAAACTTCACTATCGGTTTCTATACCTCTCTCTCTCTCTCTCTCTCTATATATATATATATATATATATATATATATATATAATTTTTTTAAACTTTCATTTTGAATTTTTCTAGCAGGCAAACAAAGTTTTGGAGCTTGACCGATTTTGAGATGAAATAACAGCTCTGATGTCACAGTTCTACGTAAACCTTTCAAAAACGCATCTGCTGTCGAAGAAGCATACGTAATAATAAAGCTATACTGGTAAAAGCAGATCAATTAAAAACGCATCTGCTTTCAAAGAAGCATACATAATAATAATGCAATACTGGTAAAAGCAGATAAATTAAAAACGCATCTGCTTTCAAAGAAGCATACATAATAATAATGCAATACTGGTAAAAGCAGGTAAAAAATATATGCGATTATATATGCGATGATGATGAAAATTGCCATTTATGCTTTATTCACTGCCTACGCTATTTCGAGCTTCAAAATCCCCTCACCAAAATAACATCATGCTCTAACATGATAAAAATTATAAACCATGCAGAACATTTATAACTGACTTGCGAGATTTAATTCAAATTTCAAATTGGAAATTTTATAAAAATGCCCAGTTGACAAAATTTAATTGAAAATTAATTTTTTTTCTATGAATTCAAGTTTTTAATTAATTTTGAGTAAATAAGAAATTAACTTTTTTAGTCATTTTGATAATTTAGAAATTAAACATATTATAAAAAGATTAATTTTATAGAATCTAATTTTAACTTTACATACAATAAAATAATAAAGTTTACATGCAAACGACAATAATTATAGAAGTCATAATTAAACATTTTTTTTCTGCGTGAAAGAGTAGTAAAATGTCCAAAACATTTAAAAACTTTTAAGCACAAAAATCTATTCAGATAGACTCGGATAGATAAGCAATTGTGAAAAGTTAAACTTTATCAGTAAGATTTTAAATGGAGTAGAATCACATCAGCAGTTCCATAGTTAAATAATTACAGCAATTACATAATTAAAAATATGAACCGCCATTGTTCATAGTTGATTCTTTAGTATTTTATTTTAAAAGCTGTGGTTCATGAAGAGAATCTTAAATATATTATTAAGTGAATAAAATAATAAAGATTAAGAAAAATATATATTCAGTATAATTAAATTTTATGTTGTATTGTATCAATTGTAAAACTTTTTTCTTCTTTGCCAAATAAGGCTTGGTTTCTATATTGAATTTCAAAATAATATTCCGTAGTATATTATGTTAAATTATAACGAAAGACTATATGGCAGAAATATTTTTAACCAATCAATTCTGGAAGTTAAAGTTTTATGATTTCAGTGCATAGTATCGTCTGCAATATTTATCGTTCACATGTAATTCTCAGATAATAAATATTTTTTTTTCTCACTGTCGCACTTGCTAAAAAATTGCTCATCTTTGAAACTGATCCTGATATACCGCTGCCGTTAATTTTTTTCAGAGGTTTAATAACCTCTTAATGACCGATGCAGCAGCCGAAATTTTTTCGGCGGAAGAGATACCAGCCGAGGAAGATCTCACATTACCTCATCAATGGAGGCGTCTCATCCTGCCTGATTTGAGTGTTTCAGGTAATTGAGAAAACGAAAGATTATATGGCAGACAATAATTTCGGAAAGCCATGATGTGTGGCAAATGACATAGAAAAAAAAAGGGGGAGAAAAAAGAAAGGAAGTAATAGAAGAATAGTTGCGCAACTACTTGTTCTACGTCAAAACCTTAAATCTTTTGTAACCCTTTTACCAGGAGGATTTTATAAATTCAGACTAGCCGGCGCGTGCGCCCACGCTTCTGAGCTGTCACACTTCCTGATGACACTTGCTGTTCCGATGCGGTTAAGTGTTTCGGTAATTTATTTTCAGTTACTCGGCAACGCCTTGAGTGTCACAGAATTTATCAGCTTAGAAAACAGTTGCTAGGTGGTTGTTTCGCTGCATCTGCAACAATTAGACATTTTCAAGGATAGGGGAAATGAAAAAAACAAAAAACAGTTGGTTATAAGAATTCTCTACAAGGGCTAGTTTCGATGACCGGACTAATCACACCTAGACACTTTATCTTCCATTCCGTCCCGAAGGGAGCCCAAAATGTCACCCCTTTCAAATTTTCCTTTCCACTCCATTAAGGAATAAGTTGCAGTCGAATCTATATCTTAATTGCTTACTTCATTATGAAGAATATTAATTAAATGGAAATTTGATAGTTAAATTATAAAAACGATTAAAAAAAGACTGAAACTGACCAATCAAAGTTATTGATACAAATGCGCATCATGTACGGCGAAATATTTATAAATTCAGCATTGTACAAATTTAATATACAAAATATACCTCTATATATAATAAAGATGAATATGCGAGGGAGAAGGGGTTGGGGGTTGGTGCTCTACAAGCCAGAACGTTCGATTTAGAGTACCTAATTTGATACATGTATATATTTTGGAGGATGGCAATGTGCACCTCGGATCTACTTTTTAAATTTGAATTAATTAAAAACGAAGCGAAATTTTGGAGTTTTTCGAGATAATATTCAAAATATCACAGCCAAAAAAGGGTTTTTACCTCATCCTAAACTTCAAAGAATAATATTTTCAACAATATTAATTTTTTTTGCTGCATCACTTTTTTTTTCAATTTTTAATTGATTTTCAAAAAATATTTTAGGCGTATTTTTCAACTATACATTTAATAGTAATAATACATTTAAAGTGAAATTCAGATCATTTTCATTTTTGCTACTAACATTTCATTCTGACTTTTTTACCATTATTAATATTCAAAATATGAAAATTCGACTAATTTTCCATGTTGAGAACGTCGCAATAATTTTTAAGAATTTTTGAATATTGTGATAATTGCAGGTATAGTTTAATTTCTGAAGAAAGCAATGATGAATACTTTTTAAAATTTGTACAGTTTTAAGCACTTTTAGAGTTTATTGCTTCACTTTTTTATTGTAGTTCGCTGAATATTTTTTAATTAAATCATATATTTTTATTCATCGTGTGTGTGCGCGTGCGTGGGTGTATGTGTTTGAGTGAGTGAGTGAAACATATATATTTGAACAATTTCGTGACCGAAGAGAGAGAAGACACTTTGAATTTTTAAACTTTGCTTTTATTCCATCCCGGGAGTCTTAATTTATGTACAATCAAACAGCGACGAGGTACGTCAATCTACATCACAATACAAGAGCAAAGAGAGCGAAGGAAAAAAAAAGACAGAAATATTTTTCCCATGATTTTATACTATGGGATTCTGATAGGGATTTCTTTACACGTATCGATTTAGGTAAGTTGAAAATAGGTATCTTTTAAAAGAATTTGTTTAGGTTGACAGATTTTTATCCTTTCACTCGGGGTAAGGAAACTTGTCGATTGCAGCAATTTTAGAACTGGTGTAGCATTAATTAAATAAAAAATGTGAAATTGGATCAGGAAATAAAAGAACATTTTACATTTAAGTTAATATGGATTAAATTAAGATAGGAACTAGGAAATAATTAGGATTTAATTTAGATTTAGAGCTATCATTACACACCGCACACACACACACACACATATAGCATGTTACGGATTGAATGATGCTTAATAATTTTCTTTTTCAAATGATGTTCGTCGATATTTTCATAGTTCTGCGTTTTTCATGTACTGATTTTTTAAAAAATTTTTATTTATTATTTCACTGTGATAATTTTCTATCCCAGGCATCAATTTCTTTAAATCTTTTATTCTCTAAATGCCAATTATAATTCAAAACCAGCTTAATTAAAATACCCCACTTCTCCAACTACTGCCATCATTAACGAACACCCATACCTTCAGAGTTTTTTTTATAAATTTCGAAATAAATTGCGAAAGCTACAAATTTTTTTGAAATAGCTTTAAGAAGTGAAGGACTATTAATTAAAATAAGATTATTTGATGATGGAAAAAATTTATATCTTAGAACTAAGAAATATTAATTAAAATAAATAAATAATTCAACTTAATTCGGTTTGAATGCTATGTGATTTCCATGATAAAATTGGATTCGATGGGAATCGATGGGAAAACAGGGCGCCATCTAGTTGTGATTCTGCTATGACAGTCTGATCACGTCAAAGGGAGCGAAAAAATGAACTCTAGGACGGATGAAAATACATCTTACTCCCTTCTGGTTTACTTACTGTATTGATCGTGAATGAATCGCCTTGGAAGTCTTCTTCACTGGATATTACAGAGACTACTTACTGTTCTAAAAGTTGCTTTTCAGCTGCTCACATAATTGATGACGTCCTATCTGTTTTATTACCCTGGCTTATTTAGTTATTACAATATTTATAAATACTAAGAGTCTACTGGAATAATATTGTGTATAAATATATATCCGTCAGTAATGAATAAATATAAATAAATAAATAAAAGTATACACTTCTCACAAATTATTAAAATAAAAAGTTAACTTAAAATAAACCATAATATGTTGATTCAATTAAAAAAACATTGAAATGTTAAACTGCTGAGCTGATGTGTTTAGTAAAGAATGGACCTCTTAATATACTTACTTAGGACTATAAGGTGTCTAAAGTCACCACTGTTTCCCATAATGCTATAAAAATTATTATAATGCATTTTTTTTTCTAAAAGAAAGTATTCTACATGGCTTTTTTCCCCAAAACATTTTTTTTTTATTTTAACATTTTTTATTATATTTTATTTAAAAATATGCGTCTAATATATTTAACCTTAAATGTGTTTTTTTTTTAAATTTATGTTTCACATCAATGTTTGCATTGATTGATATAACTGCTGCAAACCCTTTCGGTCTAGGTTTTTCAATAGAAAATTTTTATAAAATGTATCAGTGACAACAATACTATTTTCGGATTCTTGATTGGTCTTTATTATTTTATGTTCTAACACAAGGTTGTCCTCCTCTTTTCCCTTCGCAATTCTATTTCCTTTCGATATATTTTTTAGCGACTAAATGGGCATTAATTAAAGAATTGAAACTTATTCAGCAAATTCTAACGAAATGTTTTAAATCAAGATTTTTTTTTTTTTCTTTTTTGCACTATTTTCTTCAACAAATTTTGAAGACTGTCAAAGAAATTGGCGCCCATAGTTTATTGCCAAATAATATTGTGCGCCAAATATTTCTACTCGGTGATGAATGTACCTTTAATAGTAACGCTGTGGATTAATTAATTAGATGTACGGATAAGGAAGGTTGATAATGACAGAAAAAATGAAACTTAAGGGATAAATATGAAAAAAGAAATCGCTGCAAAAGATTTCACAGCACAATGTTCATGTTAAAAGTGGAAGTTATTCTAGTCCGAAACAGTGAAAGAAGTGTACCAGGAACTCAAAGGAATAAAATATTAAATGCTTTTTATGAAAGCAGAACATATGGAACGGACATACTCGCCCGATGCATGCATTAATAAAAATATCGAGGAAGCTTTATGCACTTTAGACATGAAATTATATTTTTATTTAATTGAACTAATTTTGAAAATTCAACTTCGTGGAGCAGCTCAGAAACGCATTGAAATTATTTTCTGTTTGAATAACTGGTTTTCATGATTGTATTATCTTATCTTTGATCAAATTTTGCCCAGAATTATGCGAAATGATACTATGATATTATTTTTAAAATGGAATAAAATGTAAAAGAGGTGATTTTACCTCTTGTTCCCTCTTAATCAGTTTTTTCTTCTTTAGTTTGGAAAAAGAAATTGGAGTGGCTGCTTTACTCAATTTCACATGAATGCTTAATTCATAATTTAAATAACTTTTTCTAACAAGTATTGTAAAATCTTCAGTTATAAATTTTTAAATTCATGAAACTTTCTAAATGAAATATAAGTTTCGCATTATTGTAACTTCAATTTTTTATACGTTTCTAAGATATATAGAT
>JAPMOR010028133.1:0-12162 GCA_026543865.1 Argiope aurantia
CGATGAAAGATAAGATTAAATTTTAAAACAAAAAGATTTTGGCTGTTGCTTCATAATCTTTTTACTTTCTCATATACGAAGTATAGAGAAAATATTGTAACTGTCAAAAAATTCGAACTTCACATTTCGACAAATCGCTACCTTTCAAACCTCTCTGAGTTCGAAAAATAATTTTTGGAGTTTCTCTCTCTTACTCTCTCTCTATCTCTGTGTCTAATTTATCTGTGAATACAATAACTAAAAATTCTTTGGTCTAAATAGATGAAATTTTATATATGTATTTGATACTAAATTTGTAGATTTATATAAAATTTTGAACAATATACTGCACCTGCTAGTACTGCAGCCCCCTATATAAGAAGAAATTTTTTATATAATAGCTGTAATTTTATATAATACTGTTTGATATATTTTTTTCTTTATAAATTTCACTAAAAAAAAGAATTAAATTACCTAAAAATAATTGAGGTGCATACAGTTTGAAAATAGAACAGAATAATTTAATATATCAAATATGCTACCCCCCCTTTAAATATTACCACAAAGCATAATACTATAAAATTTTATCGATGAATATCTGGGATTACAGCACGCAATTATTATATTTACATTTTCCTTCAATTCTTTAAAACAGCAATTTGCATTATCAACAGAAAGCCATTATCACCTCCAGTTCCTTGTTCAACATCGAAGTTCTGCTTTCATCTCTTTGCATGTTTCCGTTGGTGATAATTGCAAATTTTATGGTGGGCGGTTGAAGGAATCTGACCCAAATTTTGTTGTATCGACGAGTCCTTGGTCTACATCGTAAAATGGTCATCAAACATTCAGCCCATAGCTTGGAAAGCGGTTTTTTTTAAAGAACCATTTTTATGATAATTCTAATTCGGAATGCATATATACAGGTACAAAGGCAAAATGTGTTATTACAAATCATCAGATAAAATGTACCAATTGGTTAGAATTAGAACATCTGTTTAGAACAATGCAGAGCGAAAACAAGAAATAATAAATAAAAATACCTCTCTGCAAGCTAAAAGGCAAAGGTAGATTCCTTTACATCTAAGTTACTAGCTGGCAAAATTAGAGAGTGAAAATCACTTTTAAGCCTCTAGCCTCTAAGATATTGCAGTTATCGAAAAACAAATACAAAAATTGTTCGCTTTAATGAAGTGCTAATTTGCTTACATACTCTAAGTCAGTTGAAATTCAAACAAAATTACTCTAATTTTCCTGTTTACAAGATAACATAAAGAACTGAAGACATTTTTCCAAAGTCTTATCATGAGAACCATTGCACTATGTAATCTTCCTATAGGAATCTACCTAAAGGTCATGATTTCTGGATGTCTGTACCCATTGTTGTGGGGGGAAATGGTAGGGGTTGGGGTATGGGGGAAAATAGTTCAAAATTATTTTGAAATCTAAGCTGTAGCTGGTAAAATTAAGAGAGTGAAAATCACTCTCTGTTTGGTAAAATCGGAATTCAAAGACCGTCGAATCATAATTTAATATTAGTGGTACTGCATGTTAATTATGAATTATAAACAAACAATGTAGGATTGATACTGAGAGGATTATTAATAGATTAAAATAAGTTATTGATCAACAGTTCTTCTCTAACGAGTTTTTCCAGTTTTCTAGGTGCTGCCTTATTTTCTGTACCCATTGTTTATAAATATTCATATGATAACTATAACTGCATGCTGAAGCTCAAATGAAACACACACACACACACACACACACACACACACACACACTAAAAATGCATTTAAAATATTTGTGTCCTCCCTAAACTACATATAAAAATATCCAATAGAAACTCTCCGAATGCCATGTAGTTATTCTTTAACTTTTCACTACTGGTCAGGCCCAAGAGATCCTACAAATTCCATAACAGGCGGGTAGGTTCTGTTCCAAACGAAAGGTGCAAGATGTAAAATGAGTTATCACCAAAGATGTCCACGCCTTACATCTTGCAATCCTCATTAAAAACAGAAACTGGCAAATCAGTGCAGAATTAGGGTGATAGGTTAGGCTGGGTTAATAGCGAAAGAATTAAATCATATTTCGGTTAGATGAGACAGAAAGTCCATTTTTCACAAGAACTTTCGATTTTAGAGAAAGCTACTTTTGCAATTAAATGACACATTTGATAATAAATAAAGTATCCTTTAATTTTAAAACAGATATTGTTACAAAGTGCAGATATGCTCTAGAGCTTTATTTTCACGGCATGTGATTTGATTTTGCCAGAAGTCATACTTGGGGACCAGTGTTTGATTGGAATCCAACCAGTGGCGCTATTCCCTTGGAGCATATATCGTGAACAAGTATTTTCACCCACTTAATCAAGTCTCTGATATCCGAACATTGTTTTTTGTGGGAAAGACTGGACCCTCACAGATTTCCGGATGCAACAATGGATTGTAGAATCCCCACGATAAGAAGAATGGAGCCTTTGCAACTAGATCTGCCGCACCACAAGCGATGGGAATAACGTTTTTTAAGGAAAATGGCATGACATCTCAACATGGCATAAGTTAGTACTTGAAGTTTCATTTGTCTAATGATATGAATGGGCTATATGGAATTGTCTTTGTTCATAAAAGATGTGGTTATTTGTATTTAAAAATCCTATTTATCAATCAAAATAACTAAATACAACAAATGCATTAGAAATAACAAAACGAATTCATAGAATTTGCATATATTCTATTATTGAGTTCAATCAATTTTAATTAATCAATTCAAGTGAAGACACTTCAAAGGATTCTTTATCAGATCTTCAATGCAGCCGAACAAGAAGTTTTACAGCTGATGTTTATTTCATTTTAAACCTATAATATTTCTTCAGAACCTTAAGATTGTATTCCAAAAGAAAACTGATTTAACGATTAAAATAACTAAATATAGCAAATGCATCAAAAATAACAAAATGGATTCGTAGAATTTACATATATTCTGTTATTGAGTTCCGTTCAATTTAAATCGATTCTGAGATCAAAAATTTCCGGAAAATGAAAGACACTTCACAGGATTCTTGATCAGATATTCCAATGTACAATGCAGTCGAACAATAAGTTATACAAATGATGTTTGTATCTTTTTAAACCTATGGCATTTCTTGATAACCTTAAGGTTGTGTTTCAAAAGAAAACTGATTTAACGATTAAAATAACTAAATATATCAAATGCATCAGAAATAGCAAAATGGATTCGTAGAATTGTCATATATTCTGTTATTGAGTTCCGTTCAATTTAAATCGATTCTGAGGTCCTAAATTTCCGGAAAGTGAAAGACACTCCACAGGATTCTTGATGAAATCTTCCAATCCAGCCGAACAAGAAATTATACTGAGGATTTTTGTTTCATTTTTAATCAATAACATTTCTTGATAACTTTAATATGGTGTTCCAAAAGAATTTTTTAATAAAACTAAATAAAAGTTGACAAGTGTATTCTGTTACCTTTTGTGAAAGAGCTTTCTCTGGGAAATTGTGAAGTTCAAGAACGAAAACATCGCCTTATACAGATTTTATTCATTTCGATTCTTTCGAAAGAAGAAACTTTTTTAGATATTAAAGCCAGTCTTATATTGACGAGCAGATGACGCAAACAGGGCAGTTCAGTGTTTGTGACTCAATCGTCACACGAACAATAATACACCACATGTGGCCTTCTCCACGCTGGTTGAATCCATTAAAAAAAAACCAGGACACTCTCTGGCTTGTGTCGCTAATTTTTAGAAATCTCAGAAAATATGATTCAACTATTCTGTAACTGCCCTACTACACTGCACTATTCTATAGATATGAAATTAAAGTTAATAAAAGAATATCTGGTTCTGAAAGGGAGGAAAGGGTCCCTGAAATCTTCAGAACTCAAGGGTTTTCTACATTATTTAACCAGAATTTGTTACCCACCATTAGTTGCGCCTCTACTAAAGCAGCCATTGTCCAAGGATCAACAAGGTTATTGGTGAACCAGTGTCTTTGTTATCGATCATAGCATTAAGCTATGTGAAGAGATAATTGAGAAATAAATTTTTAGTTGTCCATTATGGTATTAAGATACACAGGAGTACACTATAAGCAGAGTGACAGGGAAATCAATTTTTCTGTTGTATAAATGTATGTTGAAGAATACAGCAGGCAAGGTAACAGAGAAATCAGTCTTTCGTTTGTTGATGTAGTATCAAGGTATGTACTGTTCAGTAACGGATTGTAAAACCCTCCGCGTTTTTGCGCATGCGTTAGGATAGGTTTAATTCGTCAAAATATGGGTGAAAGGAAAGATGAAAGGAGGAGATGTTTACATTTACTAGTATCTAATAAGGGAAATCCAAGGTCAAAGGGAATACCGGAAATGCACTCATCGTTCCGCGTCTCACCCCTTAATGAGATGGAGTCGTCGAAATGTGGTCGTTTCAGAATCCGTTGACGAATAGTAAAAGGATACCGCAAGCAGGGTTATAAGTGAATCAATCTATTATAGATGAGGATTTTAAAGTATGTGGTAGAATATTTCATAGTAATTTATTTATAATATTAAGATTAGAAAAATTTAATGTAAAGTTGAAAAACACAGTCATTTATAGGATTTTCGATTAAGATGAAACGATCTTTGAGAATAAACATATTACGGTCATTTTGATAGAACAGTCAGAGCTTGAATTTATTTAAATATTTTATTTTAACAGCCATTCTAATTCGATGCGGAAGTGTTCTCAGCTGCGTACATGTCCTGATCGTTACACACACCAACAAAGCCCAACCCAGGTGTTTGTGCAACCCATAGAGGCACCAAGTCAAACCTTCTGCTTTCATGGAATGAATGCAAATTACAGATGTTTTTAACCATTTATCAACAAACGATTATTCATATCAGCAAGTGACGAATAACAATCAAGGGCTGTTTTCCACTTAACCATATTTTGACAAGGATCCAAAAAAAGAATAAAAAGAAGACGCTTGCTGCCAATTGAATTCGAATGCGTATTAATGACTTCGTTACGCGTTGTCTTTCTTCTGCTAATGAACTTGAATGATATGAGTCATAAAGGGGTTAATTGCATTTTCTCCCGGTAAGGTTCAAAGGGTTAGTTGGCATCCTCCCCCGCAGGTGGCTTGACAGGTGCAAACGAGAAATGACGTCAATCAAATTCGGCTTCCTCTTTTAGTTTGAAAACGTTCTTTCTTCTGTTTACACCTTGAGTGAGCCGTAGGAAACGACATGCTTCCTTTGTAAAGGCATTATTCATTCGTTCAGAATCTTATTTCGTGGAATCCTTAAAATTTCAAGGCATGGTGCAGGATAGTTATGCAACATAATGATGAATTAAAGAAAAAAACTTTTATTTAATATTAATGATAATAATATATTAGAAAAACATTTGCTTCGTTTAATTATTATTATTAATATTATAACTAGTCACCTTCGATAACCAGCAGTTCGTTCACGATATTAAAAGTATTCATTGATTGATATTCACTGTGACTGATGAACTACATCTTATCACACCAAATGAAAGCACAATTTTAAATTATACTTCCGCAGTCAAAATAGAGTATTTTGAAAGGTTAGCTATGCAAACAAAATGATGAGATTAATAGGTGAAATCGATCCAGTTGTTGATGTTTTGTGCTTCATTAAATAATAATGGCTGTAGTTGGGGAATTCCATGGAGGGTTTTTTTCCCATGGAAAAGGGGCAGTGAAGTAGTGTTTTTAAAACTTCTTGCGAAAATGGAAAGTGATGGGGCAATTAACGGAATATGGAATTAATGGATTCAAAATGGCAACTATGAAGAAACTATTTCAACCGTGAAAATAAGAAAAAGTCACATGGTGCCATATCCAGTGAATATGGAGTTTGTAAAGTAATATTTGTTGAACGCTCATTTACGAAATTAATAGCATTCATTGACTGATTTTCATTGCTAATGAAGTATATATTATCACACCAAATAAAAGCACTATTTTAAATTATACTTCCACAGTTAAAATAGAGTTCCTGAAAGGTTAGCTATGCAAGCAAATTGATGAAATTAATAGGCGAAATCGATCCAGTTATTGATGCTGAGTGTTATATTAAATAGTAGTGATTGTGGCTAGGGAATTCTATTGTGGGCTTTTTACCACAGAAAAGAGGCTGTGAAGTAGTATTTTTGAAATGGGTTCTTTCGGAATTGGGTTGTGTTAGGGGATCGAAGATTATTGATGAATTATCTTGGAGTCATAATCTTTCATATAGAATGAAAATTACCGAAATTTGAAGCTGGGAACTCTGTCCCGTTATTCTTCCACTAAAAAATGTTTTAGTGTCAATGAGTGTTTTTTTATTTCTCTCACAAATGGAGTGGGTGGATGAGGAACAGGTGTCCATTCATGACTTATCTAGGAGCTATGACTTTTCCTTTGAAATAAAAATGAGCAAATTCTGATTAGTGGTTAAGGTTGAAGGATTGGTTCTTTGATTTTTAATATTTTTTTAATATACTATTGCGAACAAAAAGTACATGGAAATGGTGGCATAAAAAAGATATCAATTTATTGGTTTAATTTTCTTGCATTTACATTAAAGTATTCTCCACCTGGCTGCAATGAACTTCTGCTAGCATTTTCCCTAATCATCAAAACGTGTCTTAAAGTCATTTTTGTGAAGCCGTTTCAGACTTCATTGCAAATTTTCTTTTGAAATTAATGGATTCAAAATGCCAACCATAGAGAGACAATTTCAGTAGTGGAAATAAGAAAAAGTCGCATGGTGCCATATCAGGTGAATATGGAGCTTACTAAGTAATATTTGTCGAACGTTTTGTCAAAAGCTCACAATTAATAATTGCACTAGAAAAGGGCGCATGATCGTGGTAAAAAAAAAAACTGATGAACTTTCTCGCCCCATTTCAACCATTTTTCAATGAATTGCTTCAAGCAAACGCACAAAACACTCAATAATAATTTTTATTGAATATATGTAGCCAGTTTGTAGGAATTCATACTCACAACACCATGATTATCAAAGGAAATAGTCAACATTACCTTGATTTTTTTGAGCGAATTTAAAGTGGCTTTTTCTACGGTCTTGCTTCCTCTTTCAAACATCATTCACATGTGTATGTGAATTTCACTTTAAAAATGAATCATTTTGCTGTATAATGCTGCTAAAATATTTCACTATAAAAATTCATTAAAAGATAAGAAATTATTCAACAACAAAAAATTGATATCAGTAAAAAAATTTTGAATTAAAAAATAAATGATTTTTGTGCTGTAATATTTTCGGAAGTTAAGATAAAAAAGCATCAGAATGTAGCTTAATTTTTAATTAATTAAAATTTTAAAAACTTGCACTTGGTTGCATATTCCCACCCTCGAGAATAAATATAGCGTCACTTTGGTAGCATTAGATCAAACGATCGGGCCTATAGTGTGCTAACATACATATTTATATTTATTATTAACTAACCACTTTTGGAGACTAGCTAGTTCGTTGGGATTAATGGCTGCTAAAAATTTCAATTAAATACTTCATGTAATTTTGTCTTAATAATATCTTCTACAAAATATTTTTAATTTCAACCTTACACTGTTCTATTCATTTTATTATGCATTTTTCTTTCTTTTTTTTTCACCTCTCTTAAACATCGTAAAATATGGTTGCAGTTTATTATTTCTTGCCTTTTAATTCATAAAACCAATGATTTAAATCAATGAAATTCGGTATGTCGTGACTACAACTGTAGTTACAAGATATGTTACGTTATGATTATTAGTATTGTGACTAATTTTGATGCCTGTCCAGAAAGGCTTCCACAATACATATTCTCGACGGATTCAGTAAAAATTCAAAATTCACTTCAAATATCGACATTTTGTAACTGTCGTTCGTCAGTGCCATGCAAGAAATTCAGGGCCTTACCGGGTCGAATGTTCATAATTTTATGCGGAGGAAGCGAGATAAGATCTTTATTGGATCTATCGAGAAAGTTGCGGATAGACCATTCCTGCTGATGTTTTGAGCACTCGTTCTGAGCAGAAGCGCAGATTGGATTGGTAACGAAAACTGCAATATCTGGAAGGTAATCTATACAGTTGAACATAAAGTAATCGATGCTCTCTGCATTAAAAAAAATCTATTATTAAAAATAAAATCTGTGTGATTTTAAAGAGCTCTTTGCATAGTTCCGGAATGCTAGTTATACAGATATAAATCTCTACTACTTACAATGGAAATTACGTGCCTGTATCTCCATTAGCGCTCTACAGGTGAGATCGTTTGATGTAGATATACCAATTTTGATATGGATCTATATCTTGGGGTTTAAAAATATACACTTCGAAACGATTTTTTTGAAATTTAACTTATAAGAAATTAAGAGAGTTTTTCGTCTTTTTTTTTCACTATAACTTCCCAAAAGTACTACTGCAATACACAAGACTTTTTTTTACATAGTTTTAGAATTTAAAATATAGACTTTTTAATGATCTAATTTAATTGTCGTGCAAATGTTTCTTAAATTTTAGCGACTTTTCAAAAATGTTCTTTTTTTTTTTCTCCAGAATTTTCAAAAATAGATTCTGTTGTTGCAGGGAAATTCGAGTAGCCTTTATTGTTTCAACAAATGTTTTATGGCGAGAATTTATTGAATTGCTGAAAATTTATTAGCTGCTTAATATATGCGCAGTTTATACGAAGAACAAGAAAGCGGGATTATATTACCACAAAACTCTGTTTCAAATCTGAAATGGGATATCCACACACTTAGGTTTTTAATGGTACAATGATGTCAAGGGATTCAAGTTTCATATGCACAATAACCAGAACATATCAGGGAATTTCACTTACACGATATATAGAACAGATGTAAGGTTACTAATTGTCCCAATTTAAAGTGTAGAAATATTTTCTTATAACTTTAAACCAGCAATTCTTGTGTCTATATAAATTTATTTCGTGTATCTCGAAACGGCTCTAAAGATTTGGATCAAATTTTATATTTAGGTAAGGTTTTGCTTTTTTAATTTATCCATATAAGTGTCTTTCCTGGAAAAACGCGATTTTATGTAAAAAAAATTATAATTAATTATTAGAGCCTTTTTCTATTTGCTCTCATGCTGGCAATGTCAAATCGTGTCATTCCGTAAAATTTTGTGGTAATTACATTGTTTCCATAGGATGATAACCTACTGGTACCTCAAAATTTTGTGAAATGGCGCTATATGACGTCATACGAATATGAATACTTTCGGCTCACATCCAGTAGCAAGAATGCAATTATTGTGTTAACCATTTCGAATAACATGTTAAACTAAGTGAATTTATGATTTTTTTTTATTTAAATGACCAATTCATATGTAGTTAAGATTGAAAAATATTCATATGTAATCATTAGGTGATTCGTAACTAAATATTTTTTCTGAAAAAACAATTTTACAAAAAAAAAAAAAAATGCCGAACGACAGTTTGTTTTCTAGGTACTATTCATAAATTTCAAGCTAAGCATGAGAGATTTAATCAAAATTAACTATAACCAATATTGCCACGAACTAGCTGGTCATCAATGGCGGATAGCAACGAATGATTTGAAGGACAGATTAACATAATTTAATAAACCGTTACACATTATTTAGTTTCTCATTAACTATTACGACATTAACTGCACAGAACCTCAAAAAAATTTGAAGAGAGTTTGTAAATATCTGAGAAGAGAAAATCAAGCTAAAAAAATATTTTAAAGAACTGACATCTTTCTTTTTTACTAACACTAGGTTCACCAAGGGGTCATTTTGACCCTTCTGAGAAAGCTTTTCGTTAATTTTCTTCAACAAAATTATTTCAATATTTAATGAGAATATTTTAATTAATTTTTACTTACATTTATTTTTTAGTTTCAATGGAATATATGTAGAATACTTACTTTTATCGAAGAGGTCATTTTGACCATTCGAATAAATAATGTTGAGAATACATACATTTATATTTAAATATGCTACGGTTTGACAGGGACGTATATGGATATAGGTATACATATAGAAATAAGTACGTGTTAGTAAAATGTGCGTATATATGGAAGCAAGAGGACGAAGCCGAAAGTCAGTCAGACAGAAGTTGTTAGTAAAAAGACGCGTGAGTCAGTGATTTGGTAGAAGATGATGGTAGAAGAATAGATGATCTTGTAGGCCTAGATTAGAAAATAAACACTTTTTTTTAGTAAATAAACACAGAGGCGCTGTCTTTTCATCACACCACACCTCAACAAATATATTGAAAATATAAAAGATTTTTCTACTTTAACTTCATAATAGATAGGTCAATTTATATTTTTTCTAATTAAATACCGAAAGGCGTGAAAATGATCCCTTTGATAGAAAAAGTATATGCCAACTCATGGTAAATCTAGCCATAAAAAAAAAAAGAAAAAAAGAAACACCACTTGACGCAAAACATACTTTCCGCTGCATTCCTTTCCTACTTTTCACCCTTCCCCATTTTGTACACTGTTAAATTCAACCACAGATTACCATCTTGGCACATATTTTCTGTCGCAAGTAAACACACATGCAGAGGAAACGACCATTGTGCAACCTGTATGAGCCTACCCTTTATTTCTTCGATAAGCGATCTCAGCCTGAGCCCCTCCTCGTCGAATTGACTCGGGGTAATTTCCTTCGCGACGACCTTTGCTGGTACCACGCATTTTGTGAGCATCTGGACACTGGCCCAAGGCCACTAGAGCCCACACAATGTTTTGTTGTCTTTCGCAATTAAAATATTCCATCCAGCTTGCTCAAACATTGCGAAGGCTAAGCAGGGGAGGAGTTCAAATGGTATTGCATATTTTGCAAGGATGCCGGGTTCTTGGTGACTTGGCATGATTGTCCGATAACAAGGGGCACAGGAATAAATGGCTATTCATAAATATTTTGTTTTTGGTGTAAAAGTTTCTTGAAATGTTAAAACAAAACTATTTGTTTATGAAGAACGGTCGCCTAAGAGTCCAGATCGTAATAAAGATTTGGACGATTCCAGTGTTTTGTTATATTCTCCTTACTGGGACTTGAGATTTTTAATAATTCTACCAAATATTAACATGACAATTATAGCCCAAATTGTTGTAAAAATTTGTCTATTCCAGTTATTGAAATCATTTTTCTATGCTTGAAATATTTCTGCTTATTGTTAATAAAAAGAAACTAAGTTTTAATATTTCTGCCGATTGAAATGAAAACCAATCAATGAAGTTTTAGTTACATTAAAGTCCCGTTGTAAAGCCACACTAGGGCTATTTTGGGACGGACCTCGTAATTTTGAACCACGGTCAGATGACGAGGACGACACCAAAGCTGGCATCCCCCTCTCCGCACTATACCACACCAGCGGGAGGAAGTTTGGCCCTGACAGGTTTAGCTTGCAACAGACCCCCTTACACGATGGTTCTTCGGTGGAACCGGGTCTCGAACCTGAAACCCTACAGTTAATGAGCTGAGACCTTACCACAAAGCCACCGTGGCCCAACCGATAAATGAAAACGGATTCCCAAAGAATGTAGATCGCTGTGAAAAGTTGATCGATTCTAATTTTTGTACTATTCATTCTATTATGGTTGAGATTTTTAATATTTCTGTCAAAAACGATTACAAGAAAATAGAAATTCATACTCATAATTCGAAATTATCAATTAATAATCAACATCAGTAATTAATAATCAAATAAAGTATTAATTAATCAATAATGTCTATTCAAAAGTATTTCAGTTTTTGGTATAAAAATTATTGAATTTGTAAAACCAAAGTAATTAACAATACAAATCATTTCCCTAAAAATGCAGATCATAGAGAAGACTTGGTCGGTTCCAATTCTTGTACTATTCTTCTTTTTATAATGATTTTGCCCAAAAAAAAAAGTGCAAAGTAACAAAAATTCATATTAATTTTAGAATAATATTTCATAATAAAATTAATAGATTTTATTTATTCCTAAATATTTCAATTTTTGCTATAAAAAATTCTAGAATTCCAGAAAAATTCTAGATTCTAAAATTACCTAAATGAAAATAATTTTAATGAAAAATGATTCCCTAAGAGTTTAGATCATAGTGTGGTCTTAATCAGTTCCAGTTTTTGTACTATTACACACTTTTATTAAAATGTGGTCGT
>JAPMOR010028134.1:0-12082 GCA_026543865.1 Argiope aurantia
CAATAAAGTATTATTACCTTAAAACGAAATCTCAAACTTTTCGGTAATTTTTAAAATGATTCTTAAAGAAAATCACAAATTAATTAGAATGTAATCAAATGCTATCAATTAAAAGCGTAATGCTTGATTGTTCTTAAACTAAGTTTTAAAATGGAAAGTATTTCTTTCGAAAAAATGACACTCATCGGCGCTTTAAACATTTTTCACAAATCTCCATCATTTCCATAATATCTTATAAAACCCAATGACAATAATATAAAAAGGTATCGTATATTAAAATTTAATTTTTATTGTGTTTTTATAACTTTCTAAATATTTTTTCTTGGAACTTTTAATTATTATGCTGTTTGATTAGCACATTTTGTATCAGGCAGTTCATTTTCAGTTCTTCTAATGAACATAAATTGAAATAAACACTTAAGGTTATAAAAAAATGAATATAGGCTCAGTAAATTATATCTCATTGAATATAGATTTTCAGAGATTGGCAATTTTATTGTTACTGAATCATGCCTTTAAATTTGAATAAATGTATAAAAATTTATAGATAATGCTAAAGTTGATTTTTTAATCATGACATTAAACTATAATGTATTTTAAATTATATTTATAAAAATAATAAACACACACAAGCAGGTATACATGTACTATTTTCAACGCATTCTCAAAAATTAAAGCAAATATACTTAAGAATGATTTTATCTGAAATAAAAGATAAAATAAATATTTTTAAATTTATTGTGAGCTTGCATTTGCTTTCGTGTTTTCAGAAAGGTAAATGTTGTCTTTAAAACATAATTAAAAATCAGCATATCTTAATGCATTTCCAAAAAACTTTTTTTTTTCATTCTTACCGTTTTTTTTCATTTCTTAGACATTTGTATTGTAAATAGGAGCTGCGTTTTTTTATATAAACTGTCCATTCCTTTTCTTCCAGATGAAAATATATTTATTTGGAAGGAAAAAAACTATAAGGATTGAACTACTTCAAACTTGTTAAAAATGTGAAATAACACAGCAATGCTTCAAAAAAAAAAAAGGAACGCACGTCTGAACGACATTTAAAAAATAATTTTTATAAGAAAAGCTTCCGACATAAAAGAGCGCCGAAGGAAGAAAATCTCATGTCAGAATTCATATAAAAGCCCTCTTAACAACTCCTGTTTTCTTTCGGAAAACTGGGATTATTTTTCATGATATTTTTAAAAAATTGACTTCTTATTTCTTATTTAATGTTTTTTTTTTTCCTTTTACAATTCTTGTTTCTTTTTTTCAGCTGCCTTATGCACGCTCTTAACGATTCAAGTGTTTTGGAGAATTAAACTAACAATTCATTTTATACTGAAACATGAAGATATATGATCTTGTGTTGCAATGTCTTTTGTCTAAAACAAATGGAAAAAGGTAGTACTAGTCTTAGAATATTTTTGTTACTTAAAAAGAAAAAATTATTGACTGAAACTACAAAGTTTCAGTATTCGTTTCGTGGAAATTAGATTTAATTTTGCTGTGGCTGTTACCAAAATTAGCACATTGTTGCAATATGTTCTATCTTTTGCTTGTTGTTGAAAAAGTTGATGACGATTACTTAAATATAAATAATTTTATTTATAATAACAATGTCATAAATTCAATATGATAAAAATATGTTTTTATTATTCAAAATTCATTTGCAATAACTCAAAAATCATTATAAAGTGTGTTCCAAAATTAACGCAAGATTTGAATTTGCCATTTGTGAAGTAAAGTGTAGGAAACTCCAATAAAAAAACTATTTGACAGCTGATAGTTTAGGGTTACTAAAAATGAAGCTTTACACGATAGAAGAATGTGTTAAAAAATTTGAATTAAATAAATGACATTTTTCCCTTTAAATTGTTATACTTTTATTGAATATCAAAGTAAACAGCGTAGGACCAAGTAGGGAATAACACATATGGCAAATGGCCTCTAAGACTTAGCTGCCACGTACACCCTCCTTTGTCAAAATTTCCAATGGTCTTTTTGCATAAATATGGTGTAATTTCGTTGATGAGCTTTGAATTTCATTCTTCAAGGCATGCGTGCTTGTGTTCTTGTTGGCATAGAGCTTAAACTTCAAATAATCCCATAAAAAGAAATACAGTGATGTCAAATCACACGATGTAATTGATCACATCTTGAATTTCTTGAGACTTTCATTATTTTTTAAAATATTGCTCAATAATGAAAACACCTTGTTATATCGCGTAATGCTCCATTTTTACTAACTCTATACTATCAGCTGTCAAATCATTTCTTTAATAGGGTCTCCATCACTTTCTGCACGAATGGTGGCGAATTCAAATCTTTATTTCATTTTGGGACACCTTGTAGTATGAATTTCAAATATCACAGAACCCAATCTGAAAATAGAAAAACAGAATTCCTGTCCACCTTTTATAAATTGGAAAGTTGAGAGGACGAACTTTCTTGCAATTTCCTCGTATCTCGAGAACTAACCTTTGAGACTTCGCCCTTCCCAAATAATCATTCGCTTCAAAGGTTGAACGAAATCAGAATTGCAGTTAGCAGATAGCATTTTAGCAAATCTTGGTATTCGTTTCGTGTGGTTGTCGCACATACTTTGTTTTACAAGTAAGGAAACTAAGCCACTAGATTTGTTTTGAGATGACTTTAATTTATGTGTGCTATATGATCTACTGAGGACTAAACGGAGCCTCAATTAGCGTCAGATTATCGAAATAAACATTCAGCTAATGTTGGAATTCTTTTGTGGCACTTTATTTGCACGTTTGATGCATATTTAAGGATTATTACATCCGAGTAATTTATAGTATACTAATTAAATTAAATTCATGTGTTTCAGTTGTATTAAATAAGGCGTTGGATTTTTTTAATTGCATTTTTTATTAATCCTTTCACTGCCTAAAAAAACTCAATAATTTAGGATATCAAACTGATTTCCGAGAAGACTAGTAAAATAATAATATACTATTAGCCAGCATTCAACTTTGTTTCATTTTAAATTAAAATTCAAGTTACTGTTAAAAACAGAATAACCATTAAATAAATAAATTTAAAAGAAATTAAAAAAAACTCCGAAAGGTATACAATATTGAAATATATCTCTAGTTCAAGCACGCGTTATATTGGAATATTAACTTAAAGTCTATAATAAAGCTTTGAAAGTTTCATGTATTTCTATCGATCATATCTTCTAACGGTCAATGTACATATATCTACGATACCAAATATTTGAAATCGATATTTTACTAAAAGTATCTTAGAAGACCAAGGTCATAAAAATTTTATAGTTACAGTTATTTCGCAATAGCCATTTCATATTTATTTTCTGTGAGATTCTTATTTTTTTCGTTTATCGTCTTTTCTGGAAAACAAGCGAACGCATACAAATATATTCATATTTACAATCGTACATTTACTTCACTTGAGTAAATAGCGGATGGAAATGAGTAAAAAATAGACATTGTGACCTTCGTTTGAATAATATTTCTATTTACCATAAGATATTATAGTTAAAATCGGAACTGAAATGCACAAACATTAAAACAGCTTTTTATACAAGTGGTTTCTTTTTCTCGAAAATTAAAACACATACTTTCCTGTCTCCTCACTAATGGCTCACTGAGATAATAATAGTTAAATAAATAAAAATAAGTAAAATAAAAATAGTTAAAATAAATATTATAGTTAAAATCTTTTTCTCGAAAAGTAAAATACATACATTCCTGTCTCCTCACTGTTGGTTCACGGAGATAATCATAAAATTTTGAGATACAACTTGAATAAGGGCATCGTGATTTAAAATGACAAGCAGAAAGAGACAGAGGACTTCTGAATTTCCTAGGTAAGTTATGTTCATACAGAGGAACTTATTAGAAAATGCAGCTACTTTGAAATATTGTTTTAGTTCTTGTACATTTATTTTACGTTTATTAAATGGATGTAATAGTTAAGATATGGTTATTGCTAATATAACAATTTGTATTATAAGTATATCAAAAACATATACATTCTTAAAATAGAGAAGCTATACAATTTACTGAAATTCAGAAAAAGTCACGTTTGTTTTGTTTTTTGATAATATTGCTTAATGCATTTTTTAAAAATGTTTCTTATAAAATTTTAATCATAATATTAGTTGATTTTCAGTGCATATTATATTGTCAAAAAATTTCAGTCCAATGACAATGAAATTCATGTAGGTGGCCATGATTGAATTGTGAATTTAAAAAAAAATCTACTATTTAGTTATAATTATTGCCTTACACTGTTTGCTGCGCCCTTTTTATATCAGCATATATAAACGTATATTTTATTTATAATAGATAATAATTTCTTTTTTATTTCCTTCTGTGATTCTGCATTTTAAAAAAGAATAAATATTATGATTCAAATATATTTTCGAATGCGTATTAATAATATTAAAAACAGACTTTCTTCCTTTCAAATTTTAAACTTCACTCTAATCAATGATTTTTTTATTTATATTCTATTTTATTACTTCGGTTTCCAGCTAATATTTTTGTTTTGTCTGATAAATATTTCAGTGATTTATTTCCAATTAATTTACAAACTAGATTTTTCATAAGTATCAAGTTCACGTAATAACGAAGCGAAAATCATTCGAAAATTGAAGAAGGGGGCAGAATTATGATTCTATTTCATCTCATAAGCATGTTAATAATTATTTAGATCGTTTCGAGAGTTTGAAAATGTAATTCCTTAATTAATTTTAGCTATCTAGTAATTTTGTAAAAAAGTGCAATAAAGAAATTTAAAGTCATTAGTTAGGTATGATAAGAAATGTTTTTTGTATATATATTTGTAAGTCATTACAGAACGGCTTAATTAATATTTTCATTAAGTATTAATATTAATTAATATTTGATTATGCATTAATATTAATAATTTCATTTAATAATAAATTAACGAAATACATAATATATAATTAAAAATTTTGAAACTTAGATATCAGCAATGCTTCTAATTTTTTTACAAAATTCACAGGAAGAATAACATTTCAATTAGAAAAGCGACAGAAAAGATTTAAAATTTAAAGAAATAATTTCAGTAAACTGGTAAATCTATAATTTTTTTTATCGACGATTGAAAGAATCTGTTTAGCTTACAGAATGTTTTTGAATGTATGTGGAATTTCATTCGATTATCGATCTAGATCAAATTTATATTTGATGAACTCTTTCATTATGTTACATTTCTGAGTAAGCTGTCTTAAGGCTTTTCTATTTACCATGTTATCAAATTACTAATGGGATATGGTGAAATTAAATATTTCCAACGCAGCCGACAGCTTAAATTCTCTTACGTTTCAATATTATGTTACATTTCTCTTAATAAATATGGATTCCTCGTTTTGATACATGTTTTTAATGAGATGCGAAATTTTCGGAATCTATTAACTTTGTTATTCTTGAATCTTCTATGGCGCATCCGCTGTTCCTGAAAATAATAATAGTTTTATTGTATAAACTAAAACGCAGAATCAACCAAGATATAACCATCAGAATAAAATTTTCGGTGCATTATTTAGTATGATACATACTTGGAAATATAATTTTTTTAAAAAGTCATTAATAATTTTTTGTTTGTACGGCGACAGAATCATCAGACAATCGTTCCTCTTCCTAACAGCTTTTAAATATAATCCAAAAAAGCCTATTACGATAGTGATTTTTTTCCTCAGCAGTTTCCAATGAAATGAATATCCATCTTAATAATATTTAGTACTATTGTTCTTATAAACTTGAAGTATTCTTCCTCTTGTAAACTTGTATTCTTCTTCTTGTAAACTTAAAGTATTGTTCTTCTGTTAACACTTGTTAACATTTCCAGCAATTGTACATTCAAGTAAAAATAATTTCAATAAAAAAATATATGTACTGTAGTTAAAGAATTATAATTATGATTTTTTATAGATTTATAAATTTTCAGCCAGTTAAAAATCATTAGAAAGTATTCTAAATGATTTGAAGACGGAAGCAAACAATTGACTTTGCCCAATTATAGCAGGTATAGTATGTTTTAGATAGAAGCATAGAATAAATGTTATCTGCAGTCATCATTACATAAAGGAAAAATGTTGATCCTTGCTTAACAAGTAAAACAAACTACCCCAGATTCCACATTTTTTTTCAAGAGGAGTAAGAAAAGAATTTTTTCAATCAGCGAATAGCAGTGAAACATTTTTTCACATCTGGCATAAACATTAAGCCATTCATGATGTACAAATGTAGAAAAATATCCATCCATCCGCATTTTACTATGAAAAATTTCGGTATTTTCCCCTACTTTGCAAAATTTGGAAAATTTAGATTTCTAGTTTTGCTAGTTAAGTTGCGTAATACTAGTTTTACCGTTTTACAAACAAATAAATTTAATGAAATATCTAAAGGGCATGAAGATAATCATTTTATCGTCTTTTAAAATAAAATATTATTCAGAGGAAATTCTATAAATATAAATGTATTATCCAGTTTCATTTACTTCATAAATATTATACGAATTCATCTATAATGGTATATTTATATATATTGGCTCTCAAGTTGTTCTGAACTCAAATAACTATTAAAGAATTATTTATAACTTTTTTATAAATCTAATTAACAAAGACAGATAACGCACTTTTAAATAGACGATGTTGTAAATACCTTTCAGTTAATTTAAGCCTTCTGATGCGTGAAAGACAATAGACGCTTTTCCTAGAAACTTGAAATAAATCCAGAATAAAACAAAGAGATAATACATATCTCTTGGCATGAAAGAATCGGAAGGAGAAAAAATACTTCTCTCTTCTTACTATAAATAATAACAATATTTGGAACCCGTCAACTCGAGGTTTGAAAAATGAAAACGTCGCCCCGGTCTTGCCATAAAGAAGGATGAAGATTGGAATAACAAAGGCCGGGATGGGAAAGCCAATACACATGCATACGCAAACTACATCGAAAAAAAGAAACGCAAAAGGGGAGAAATGTGCCATTCAAGCAGTTTGGCGGGATTTGAAGAATTTTCAATTAAGGCGACCACCAAGGGGGAAAAGTTTCTCTTAGTTAGAATTTAAAACTTTCTTTCCCATACTAAAGCAAGCACTTACATCCATTTACTAAAAGAAAAAAAAATCTTACAATCCCATCAAAAACGAATCCATTTAATGTTGTTTGTATGTAAGTCCATGTACTTCAAGAAACGCTTTCTTATATGCATTGCATAGAAACTAACAAATTTTATTATTTATTTTCTATTTAATAAGTTTTTAAAAAGATCTGACTAGCATTGTAAGATTTTTCAATTATGGGCCATCCCTTAGATTAGACCGATGTTGTAATTTAATTTATTTTTAAATGTGGCTCCCAAAATAAATAACTTATATTGTAATGATATTAATGATTTTTATGAAATACTTTTATCAAAGAAGCGCAGTTAAAGGAAGAAAAATTACATTTGGGTACTCTCAATTAAGTGGTTTAAAAAATAACTATCCTTACGTTATTTTACAAAAAAAAGAGTCCGAATCTATAATTATATATCCATAGATTACACTTTTGTTGATAGAATTCATTTTAAGAAAATATTAAGATAGTTTGATCATTTAGCAGGTTTATTTTCTTTACTATCTAAGAAGATGGCGGCTCTAATTTCAGGAATTTTTTGTTATCTTGATTCAAATAAGAATCCATTAAGGGTTCGAGATATACATGCATTCCAAGTGATAATTGTATTGAATTTTAGCGTTTAGGATCGGAAAGTTCAAAAATGGGATAAAACATACCTAAAATGTGCGGAAAATTAATTGTTATGGTTAAATATATGATCAGAGGAGTTTATTTGTAGCTTAAAAGCAGCTGCGATTCCAACAGTAACAGTTCCTTGAAGTATATAAATAAAATTAGTGGAATTATTATCTTGTGAAGTGAACTAAAAAACGACTATATCCCTAACAACTATTTTAAATGCAGAATTTAAACAAAAAAGCAATTAAATGACATTATAAACATCAAAACAGACTTAGAAACAAATGTATATGTATATCGTTAGACAGTTTTATATCATTTGAGGAAAAAAAAATTAAAGAAAACAGAGAAAATGGAACAGTACAATAAATGTTACTTTTGAGTTCATGAATTGTGTGTCGATTAAAATAGTAGAGCTTTAATAGTACTTAAAGATTTCTATGGTCTAATAAGGGATATTAATTTTCTTAATTGACTCTAGGTCCCAAAATTATTTGCTTAAATTTTTGTTTTCATGAAAGTTATTTCATAGTTTTGAGAGCAAATAGATCATAAAAAGTTATATTTCTTTTATTTAGAAATTTTGCTTTTATTACTGCACATGAGACGATGATTGGTTAATCCAAATATTGAATATATTCCTGTAATCCAATTCCATGGCAGGATTATCACTTGCCCTATAGAGATTTAAAATAATAAGTCTTTTATAAAATTATTTTATAAGAGCAATGAACAATCCCAATGTCAATATATAAATAGATGAATTCATAGAAATGCTCTTCAATAAAAAGGAGTTCATCTGAAAGAAGTCAGATTCTTTCTCACAGTTAAGGAAATATCGATTATAGTCCATCTAAAAATTATTTTATCTAAAATTTATAATTGGCCAATTATATGCAAAATGTATCTTCCTTTTTTTATTAGAAAAAGACTGGAATATATTAATAATATTCTTGCATTGAATTCAAGAAATAATTTAAAAAAAAGGTTTTTATTTCGTTTTTCACTTTTGTGTGTCCAATTTAAGATGAATTTCTTTTCTCATGATTCGTTAAATTATGAAAATGCTTATTCAATGGAGTCAGTTTTATCTAGATTAGTAATAGATTTTCATGATTAGTGTAATAACGGGAGTTTTTTTTCAAACGTTTCAATTTTAATAATAGAATCAGATGCATACTGGGCTATTTCAGATATATTTCTTTTAGTAAAATTAAATTCAATCTTTATCGTTCCTTCTCTTACAAATATGAAAATTCATATTTTATTTTTCTTGGGTAAAATAATAATGATTGTCAATGATGTTTAATTAAAACAGGTTTAAATGAAATAGTACTATTAAAATAAACTTTTCCTTTTAATTTCGCTTTACCTTTTTAGTCCTGAGATCATATGTGTGCCTAATTATTATTATTATTTTTCTTTTATTTTCTTATCGCCCAAAGTAAAATTATAATGAAAAATAATGCAGGCATTGCAACATTTAATAATGCATTTTTCATCAATAGATGACAGTATAATGCGGTACTTTTTCATATCCATTTCTATTAATTAGCAGCATAATGGAAATAGCCTCGAACAGAAAAAACAGAAATGTAAATAGTTTTTTTACCATTTATTATTAAAACAAACTCCTATGTATTTTTTTATAAAATCATTAATGCCTTATTGAAGTCATCATCAAAGTATATAATTCCTTATTATAGAATTGGTGAAATTATTATAGAATCGGTGAAAATATAAATTTAACTAAGGTACACATATATGTACCGCAGACGTTTATGCGCTATTTTCTGACTGCTTACGTTCCATGGTGATGTTTATTTTTTTCAGCGCATGTTTTGAAATTGTCACTGCTTGTTCTTGAATACATTGTATATATTTTTATAATGAATTTTACTTATGTTCTCTAATGTAACAAAATATAAATTATTATTATTATTATTTTAATTTTAGAAAGAAAATTAATCTTATAGCTATTTTGTAGACTGTAATTGATATTTCAATCCATCATCATATATACAGCGTAAGGAATCATATAAACCATTTTTTTTATGTTTGGAGGCTTTAACTCAAGAGGAGATTATTGAGCTTGAGGAGAGTGAAAGCAATAGATTTTCATATGCATCATAAAACAAAAGACCTGACAAATGCATGCAAGGTTAGAGTGAGATGAATTTATGACAGACGTTATTAAATAGTGCCTTGGCAAGTGAAAAGATAATAAATCCGTGACTCCACTATCCAAGTGTATAATAGTTATTGCAACGTGTAGAAGATGGTCAAAAGAATTGAAACAAACGCCATCTACTATTATAAAAGCATAATTTATGCATGGGGGTGACATCGATTTATGAGATATTTATTTGGCATATTATAGGTGTGCAGTAAGGACAAAAAAGTTGTCAAGGAGGGTAATAAGCCATTTTATAAATTTAATAGTTGTGAGTCGCTCGATGTATTGTAAATTAGTGGAAAGGCGGTACGCTGAGCTATCAGAAATAAAGCCGAAAATGTTATACCCTAATTGCAAATCTGAATACATGTAAGTCAGGAACTGTTGAAATATGAGAGAATTCTTTTCATCAGAAAGAAAAGGTGACCGAAAACGAGTAAAGAATAATCTTTCGATGAAAATAAATTAATAGAAGAAGGGTTTCAAATGATGGAAATGCAACTAAAAGACAATTAGAAATTTCATTACTACCGTAGGTTGAAAATATCCCCAAAAAGCAGGACAAGCCCTTATTCCTTTAAAAAAAATAAGACTTGATATATCAAGAAATCTACCACAATACATAAGAAATAATTTACATTGAAATGCAGGTATACGGGACGTAAATCTAAGAGTATGGACAAATGATCAAAATTCAGTGTCAACTTAACTATATTTTAAAAACTGTTGCTTTTTTTGAAATTTGATTAAAAATAAAATTTAATAATATAATAAATTTTGTACTTTTTTATTTAATAAGGACTTAAAATAGAAAAAAAATATGTAGCTATTCAATATCCAGGTAAATTAAAGAATTTTTATGTCTAAGATGATTTCACTTACTTAAGATCTGAGGTATACATATACGTACCTTAAAATTATTTTTTAGAAGTAATCGATCATGTTATATCTAATTCAATTTAGTCAATTCATGACTAATTTACTATCCTAATTCACTATCCTATGTCAAATACAATGGATTCTTTAACTTTTGCTCGTGAAAAGAGATGTCTGCATCTCAAAAGTAGTAAATACTATTTCTTTGGTTAATACTATTTATTTTATAGTATCATTCGATTCCCTTGAAACTTTTCAATTTTATCTCTCATTATCATTAAACAAATATGACATATAGAATCATATTAAATGATTGAGGTGTAAGACTATCTGCTAACGAAATTAGAGGAAAAATTAAACATTTCTGCAGACAGAACATCATCATTAATTGTTTAGTGATGAGGCATCTTTATAGCATATAATAAAAAAAAGTTTTTGTAATGTAACTTTCTCAATGCTTTATACAAATATTTAATCATTCATTTTGGCACTCTGCCAAAATGAATGAATTATCATATTTTATCATGTTGTGATTATCATGTAATGATTGTCATGACGTGTTTTGTCATAGCTATACATTTTTAATATAACAAAATATAATAATACATAAAAACGCTTGTAAAAATTTGAAAATGAAGCTTAAATAATTAACTAAGCAATGGAAGAATTTTGTTCACCCAAAAATACAGTATTCTTCTGAATGTTTTATTTTATTTTGAATCATTGCGTGGACCATCAGCATCACAGGGGATTCAATCGTGGTGGTATAAAGGCTTAATTTGTCTGTCATATTCTCTGACAATATACCCCACTGAAATGCACATTGCATTTTCCTCTCTCCCCAGTGTAATGAGGTATGACGAGGCGGAGTACGAAATCCGTTCACCCTTGTGCTGAGGTCGAAATTGGATATTCCTTGTCCAATTTCCGCTTTCAACCCTCGGAGCTACAAGGGCTGGCCGAAAGATTGAAAGGCAGGAATGAAAGGGGGAGATTTAAAGGGTTGATTGGAAAATGATAGTGTAGCTTATTAATGGAGCCTTTAGACATATTTAGGATAATGCGTGAATCTTTGTCACTGATCATTGACTAATAGAAAATTTGGAAATCTTGGAGCATTACAAGAAAACTGAATTAATGTAAATAAATAAATATTCGATATGAAATAAACAAATGTTTTGATTTGAGACATTACTCGCTATTTTAAGGGAGTAATTGAGATATCATTAATATCAATACATATAGTTATTTTAAACTGGCGATACCATTGAGT
>JAPMOR010028148.1:0-22200 GCA_026543865.1 Argiope aurantia
CGAATAAAATTCCTATTACAACGTTACAACCGATAGAATTCACTTTATTTTTTCAGATTTGTTAGTATGTTTCATTTTCTTCTTCGGGCTCGATCCAGTAGGCCATTTTGGATGTGTCAAATGTCGTGTTTCAGTATTGATTCAATTAAATCCAGATTGTTTCTTACATATTTGAGTAAAAATCCAAATCTTAAGAGTTATCTATGTTTTATTTCAGTTTTGCTGTTATGCATAAAATTTATTGATATTTATAAAACTTGCTTTTGCAAAGAGTACCAAATATCACAAGAGATTCCATCGATATTTTGTTGGTGGAACCATCAAAAATCTACAAAATTTCTATGTGGAATGGATCTGACAGTTTGGAACTGTGATCCAAGATTGAGAGAGGCTTTAAAACCTTAAGCATACTGTCATTAAGTTATATGGTCGAGAGTAGCCTTGACTTTATAAAAATGAAAGGTGCTTCTAATCTTACTTGGCCTAGTAAATCTAGTAATGCCCAGGAATCAGTAACTGATTTAATTGAATAAAAATTTTCTTGCATATTTGCATTTGATTTCTTGCATACTTGCATGAAGAGTTATTTAACTAAATCATGTCAGGTCTATTATTATGCTTAGGATTTATTCTTATTTATAAAGCTACCTTTGAAAAAAAAATATCAGAAGACATTCCATAGAACTGATTTATCTGGTGTTTTGTTTGTTGGGACATTGGAAAGCGACAAAAATTCTATTTGGGATGGATCTTATAATTTGGGACGGTGATCCAAAACTTATAGACATTCAAACTTGGTGGCATTCTATCTTCAAGTGATATAGTCGTGATTTGAATGGCCTTCGGAAATTGAAAAGTGTTTCGAACCCTTTTGTAGTTGGTAGTTTGGTCTATCAAAGTCCGTGAATCAAAAGCGTATTATTGGAAAGAAATTATTGTATCTTCTGTTGATTAAAGTTATTTCCATCAGCTTAAGCTAAAATCTGAGTTATATATAGCTATTACTGAGTTTACATAGGAATATGTTGTCTTCCTGAAGAATTTTAAATGGAAACCGACCTATAATATGCTTTAGTTATGTTATTCCTGAAGCAAATTATCGGGTCATTGTGGCCTGGTGGTAAAGTCTCCGCTTCGGAATCTGAGGGTTTCATGTTCGAAACCTAGTTCCACCGAAGAACCGCCATACAAGGTGTTTCAGTGAACCTTTTCAGAACTTCTAAGAGGGGTAGGGTACATCCTGACAACTCGAAATCATAGAGCAATGTAGGGTCGGAAATGCTTTCCTGAAGCGGTGTTGTACACAGCACAATAAAGAAAAGAGACCGTAAATGAGAAATCGTTTTAATAATACATGAAAAGAAGCAAAAGGTACATGAATTAAAGTAAGTGTTCGAAGTTTCTTCCGCGAGCTACAATGCACGCCTCACATCTCCGACGCATGGACATCCGAACATTCTGGAATAATCTAGGCATATCTCGAATCTCTCCGGAAGCCACTGCGATTCTTGCAACGAGCTCCTCAGCAGTGTCCACAGGTGTGTCATAAACTAGCGATTTCATATGACCCCAGAAATAAAAATCAAGACATGATAAGTCGGGTAACCGAGCAGGCCAACGCACGGGTCCCCCACGTCCGATCCCCCGTTGACCAAATGTGACATCCAGGTAGTTACGAACATCTCCGCTGTAATGGGCAGGGGCTCCATCGTGTTGGAACCACATTGTCTGTTGCGTCGATGTAGAAATCTGTTCATCTCTCAAAAGTTGTGGCAATACTTGCTGCAGAAAGAGCAAGTACGTAGGTCTGGTTAGACGACCCGGTAACAGGTAAGGTGCGATGAGTTGATCTCCCACAATACCGGCCCATACATTGACCGAAAATCGATTCTGTGCTGCACGACGTCGTATTGCATGCGGGTTCTCGACCGCCAAGATATGATCGTTATGCGTGTTGAAAATTCTTTCCCTTGTGAAGGATGCCTCATCGTGAAACAACACTTCAAAAGGAAAAAGGGGATTTGTAGCACATTTTCTCAGGTACCACTGCGAAATATACGAGGTACATAATCCTCCGGTTTCTGTGTCTGGACACGCTGCACGTGAAACGGATGAATGTCATCTACTCGGAGAATCCTCCAGACGCTGCAATGGGAAACCCCGAATGCGTTTGCTACACTTCGTGTACTTGTTCTTGGATTACCCTGTACATGCTGCAGCACATTCTGTTCAGCGTCTGCAGTCCGTGTTGTTCTTACCCTGTCCCTGTAAGCTCTTTCTAATGAACTTGTCTCAGCTAACCTCTGGTGCAGTTTTGCAAAGAAATTATGACTGGGAATACGCCTCGTCGGATATCGTTCCGTGTACAAACGCTGTGAGGCTGGACCACTACAATTTGCAGCCCCGTACGCCAAATGCATATCGGCTAACTCTGCGATCGTGTCATCATCCATCTTACTAACTTGGCGTTCTTGTGCGAAATGAAGATTCCCTGCACGAAAGCTCGGACTTTTCGCACAATGCCATCTACCGCGTCAGGAAAGCATTTCTATCTGCCTATGGGTATATGAATTTGGTTCGTCAGGATGTACCCTACCCTTCTTAGAAGTTCTGAAACGGTTCACTGAAACATCTTTTATAAGCGGATCTGGTGCACATTAAATCCGTCGGGTCCAAACGTCCTCCCACTGGTGTGGTGTGGAAGTTTAGAGAGGTGGGCTAACTCAGGTGTTGTCCTCATCATCAAATCGCGGTTCAAAATTATGGTCTATCCCTAAATAGCTCTAGTGTCGCTTTAAAACGGGACGTTAATATAACTAAAATAAACCAAAACTGGAGGCAAACTAGGTGGAACTCCATCGTCTCTTCTAACTGTAATCGGCTTTCTTCCAAAGAGCATATTGATCTATCATTTCTTGAACTGATTAAACAGATATCCAAAAGATAAGATATATGATTTATTCTAAATCTGGTGCACATTCTTCAGCTACGTTATTCTCATCAGTCATTGAATGTTTAAGCAGGAATTAACGTGCATCATGCTAACTTAAAGATGTATCATCAATGGAATCTATTGTTAATCTTATTTTCTTTCGATTGTAAGAAAACTCTAACCTGGAAAATAGTGAGGTGAATCCAGAAAGTGGAATCTGTGATTCATGTTTCCTGTGATTCATGTTTCTTGGTTATCTTATGTATTTATCCAAAAGCTTTCTTTTTTCTTTCTTCTTCTTCCGCCACCGCTGAACGAAGCAGTGTTTATTTATTTTGAAATTTGACTCTTAAAAATAGCTGTAGAATAGAAGGATGATGTAAATTAATTTTTCAAAAAAAAAATTCAACTTAAAATAATTGCATATATACATATTGATTTGCGGAAGTAATACGCAAGTTTTTGTATTAAGTGAAAAATTAGGCATCGAATTACTTTTTCGATTGCAAAAGGCTAATATCTTCCAGTTTCAAACCCATGACTCCCTTAAGGTTATCGAACAGTATCTCATAGTAATTAAGAATAAAAATATGATTTCACAATAATAATAACAAATTTGCTTTAGTAAGGGAATTCATAGAGTGCCATTTTCTTATTTCTGAAATGAAAACTTGAAACAATTTATTATAACCACAGACTAAAAAAATATTCAGAAAAAAGGATCCTCTTTTCCCTTAGGACAGCATCGTCTCAAGATATGTTTCATATGCAGAATATGTAATGCAGGAAGCTTACAAAAGAAATATCAATAAAAACATCAGAGAACAGAAGAGTTTTAAAAATATCTATCTACTATTCCCAGCATGAAAAACTGAATAGCCTATTTACGCTTTTTCCAGCAGTTCCTCTATTTTCACGAGTAAAATAGAGCTGTAAGGGAATTTTACAGCATATCAATTCAGAATTTTTTATTTATTAGATCTATTTTCTTGGATGTAGAGCTTTTCCGAGGGGGTTATGCTTCGAAATTTTCTTTCAGTAAATGCGTGTTTTCAGTTGTGAAATTCCCAGTTTGCTGTTTGGCGCGTTTCTTTCAGCGTGAACGTCGGTGCTTTGGTTTATTTCTTTTCTCTCTCTTTTCTTGAAGAGTGCTTTTATACAGATCAAAATAACATGTTGGAAAACACGTTTCTGTTGAAGTAAAGGAGAGTTTTGTTTTTAAAAGTGAATAAATGACTTCGGGTTTTTTTTGGGGGGGGGGTGGATGCTTGTGTAACTAGAAACATCAGCATTTTAACTTGCGATTCGTTGCTTTTAAAGTATTTTTCAGATATATTTTTCACCAAAAATTCTTTTAATTAAAATAAATGTATTTTTACTATTTTTAAGATTTATAGATTTATAGAAATGCTCTGATTAGAAACATCACCAAAGTGTTCTGGATTTCATAATAAATAAAAATAAAGTCTGAAGGCAAATACATATATACCCCTTAACATATCAATCCAGAACTTTTTCTTAATAATTTCTTCTATCATACGAGGTGACCAGATAATAAGTTTTAATATTGCTTAAAGAAAATATATGTACCTTGGAGGAAAATAACGAATACTTTATTTAAAATACATCGCATCACCACGTATATGTTTTGTCCAATTTTCTTTCAAAAAGTTAATACTTTCCTTGAAAATCTTTTCACATTTTAAGACGATTCAATCAACAAACCAATTTTTTTGCTGGGAACATTTGTCAGTCTTTGAGCAAGCAAAAGCAAGTAGTAATCTGAACAAGTCAAGTCTGGTGAGTACGATGGGTGGGCAACAACCCCTAGTCATATGCAGACATGATATCTCTGACTTCTTACGCCTAGATGGGATGATGCATTGTCTTGTTGCAAAATCACTTTTCCGGGTCTTGAAGCTGTTCGATGATCGATACGATTTTCGATTAATAAATGATTCACACTGATTCAATTGTTAATGGCAGTATTTATTGTTTCACCTGATTTTAGAAGCTCGTACGTCACACTCTTCTGATCTCACTAAATGCAGAGGTGGGGAATTGTCCTATTTGTCTCGTATAAGGGCATTGTCAGCGTAAGTTTCCACAAATATGTGATAGCTTGTATTCGCGTTTTTTTTTCTTTCAACATAAAATGCAATGCGTGCTGCACATGCTCTTTATTTTTGTTTGAGACATGTTTATAGCACAAACATAGTATCACTTTAACTTGAAAACAGTTGCTCATCATTGGGATTTTGACAGGTATTGTCCTAACAACAAACTAACTTAAACCAACCTTTGATTCCACTTCCACCAAGTGAGGAAATGTGGAATTATTAACCGGTACACATCATATACTTGTCATTATAATCTATTTTAATACATTGAATGCAACGCCATCTCGTAACAACATTTCTCGTAATTTTTAATTTTTTTTTCTTTCATATGTACTTATCATATAAAACTTTTTGAATTCTTTGAATATAAGGTCTGGGACATAAAATACCAAATATTTTTTAATTAATTAAAAATAATTTAGTAATAAACTTATTAGATAAAACTGTTAGATTTAGGATACAGGTATGGCATAGTAATCAATGTACTAACCCAAATTATATTCTTTGAATATCCCGTGTTTTATTCTAATATAATCCTCAGCATCATTATCATAAAAACACTGCTTTTTAAATGGGACAGATGATATACTAAGTATTACTGCGAATTTAAAAAATACTTATTAATTGTCTGTAATTTGTGAAGAAATTCTTTTTCTTCTAACCATCAACAGCCTCCATTTTGTTATTAATGGATTTAAAACAACTTTTGGAAAGCTTAATGGCAATCATTACTTGATTCTACAACTTGCGAAGAAATTATTTTTCTCTCTTAATTAATATAGTAATGATTTAAAAACTTTTTCTAACTACGAATTCTTCTTTATTATTAGAAAATGTTAATGTAAATTCCTTCAACGATTATATCGAAAGAATTCGACATAATCATTAATGAGATTATTATCGAAAAGGAAATTTGTAACTTTAAAGATTACAAACCTTTTAACAAGCAAAATTCAGTGATGGCTTTAAATGAAGTAATGGCTACTTTTGCGTAACCAGGAAGCGTAACCTTAAGGATTTAAAATTTTGTATTCTATCTTATTATTACATTCAGTAGAATCAGTTACAATATCTAATTCGTGTCAATTCTAAATACAAAAACGTTTTAGGTAGGAAAAATTGTGAAAAAATTCTCTTCGCATATGTTTCTATAATGTGATGTATGCATGTTGCTGATTTTTGCAAGGACTGTCTTTGTATACTATGGTTGTGTTTGTTACCTGTTTAGCGTTTTCCTGAGGAATAAAATTTGGTTTTCCGTAACAGAGCTCTGTTGGACTTCTCATTGTATCAACTCCATTAATAATAATAGTTTTACTTTTTGACCCTTGCTAACCGTTTGCATTTTTATTCATATAAGGTTTAGGTCTTTGTAATTATTTATTCTTTGCTGTTACTTTTCATATGTGTTTTAATTTGCTTTGTGGTTAGTGTTCCTTGTATGTTTTTGATTAATGCACTCTGTAAATGGAGTTGGTCTTTATAGTGTGTTAATTTCAAATAAATAGATAAAAAGATAAATAAAATTTAAATCTGCTGTCTCAAATTTCAAATTATCATGTGAGAACATTATTTTTTAAGTCACATGGTATCGATCTGACTGGAAAACATCATGTTCTCATATGACTCATATTTCCCAAACACTAACATTTACAAGAGCGATGGTTTTAAACCATCACAAAAGGAATCCAGTTCTAAATTACTTTTACTTGAAAACAGAATTTTTTTCGTAAAAAACCGGTTTTAAACAATTACATGGCTATGAGATTACGCATGAATCAATATTTAGAAAAAGATGCTTTTTTTATTCTTCCCCAAATCGTTCGAGCTCCAAAACTTTTTTGCCAGTTAAAAAAAAATTGAAAATTAGAAATATATATATATAAAATTTTGATTCTAACTCGTTGTTTCGCGTTCATTCCCATTTTCTCCTCTGTGCTTCTTCGGGCGATAACATTTTACGACACTGTTCTTTATTGGGCGGGCATGTGAAATGGGGGGCATTAATGCCAATTTGTACCTTTCTGTTGGCAATAAATCACCAAATCTGACAAACTTTTTTTTTTCAAAAAAATCATTTTCTAATAATTCTAAAAGAGAAAAATTCATGCTTGAAAAGTGAGAAATTGTCGATTCTTTTGCCCGTAGGATCGAAAACCTCAAACCCAAACAACATCATGTTCTCATATCATAATAAATAAATATTCTTCTTTCCTCTCATTAGCAAACCATATATTTATCGCCAATATGGAAATATAATAGAATAAGAATGTGGAATAATCTACAGGATGACCAGAGTCCTAAAAGTTTCCCTTTATGTGGGGCTGATACTCTAATCATTTATTTGTACTGCAGTTGTATCAGCTTGTACGTAGAGAAAAATAATCTGTTCATGCATCATCTCTTGTAAAATAAAATTGAAAGTGGTTTTTTTAACACACACACTCACACACACAAACACACGCACACACACACACGCACACGGACACACGCACACACACACACACACGCACACGGATACACGCGCACACGCACACACACACACACACACACACACACACACACACACACACACACACATATATATATATATATATATATATATAATATAAACTACAGTGAAATACCCAAATGTCGAAAATCTTTATATCTATCTATACTTATAATAAAGATCAATGTTTGTGTGTGTGTGTTTGTGTGTATGTTGGCGATCTACAGGCCAGACCATTCAACCTACAGCTGCCAGATTTGGCACTTGTTTACCTTGGAGGCCGGGAATGTGCACCTGGGGGTTATTTTTTCGAATTTTTAATTAAAATTTTATTTCAAAATTAAGCGAAATTTTGGCGTATTTCTGCTATAACTTCCGAAAATATAACCGCACAAAAAAGATTTTTACATGAAGTTAAAGATCAAAAATGTATCTTTTAAATGATACCAATGCTTTAACCTTAAAATTAAATTTCTATTTTTAATGAATTTTTAAATAAATATTTTAACTATATTTTTCAACAATTTTTTTCGTACAAAATAAAAATATGATTTAAGCTGCACGAGCACGTTTTGCATTCATGGGAAAAAATTAGCTTTTTCCAAAGTGTTGCCATCACATTGATTAAAGCTCCAAATAAAAATAAATTAAATCTTTTTGGAAATGAAATCTGCAAAAATATAATTTTCGGCACGTGTCTATAGAAAATGAAACAAATATGAAATATTAATTTTTTTAAAAATAAATTCAAGAAAAGTTATTTTATGATCTTTTACACTCTTTATATTATTAATCCAATAAATCAGTTTTATTTTAAGGCAAGTTTTGTTTAATATGAACATCATATCCATTCAAATCAGGTCCACACAACTAATTTGTAAACCTTTAGTAAGACACAGATCTGCTAAAATGGTCTAAATGAAAAATGATTATATTTTATGTAACTTGATTCAATAAATGCTCTAATAAATAGTGAATTTTTGATTTTACATAAAGTTTCTGCTGTGGAAATCACGAATAACAAAATGTTCTTGAAACACTAATATTTTAAATAAAAAGAATTAATTTCCAATCAACTAAATCAATCACTTAAACTGACTGATTTATGAAAATTTGAATATCACAATTCAATAAAAAAAGAATAATTTTAGATTTTCCATCGATCGTTTCAAAGAAAATACGCCAATCATCGCGCGGGTTTTTCAAGATTAATTGGCTTAAGATTATGAAAATGTTGAGTTTTTCTAAATTTTTAACCTTCAAAATTTATAAATAAGTCTTAGTTGGTCGTGACAAATAGAAACATTCATTTATTTATTTAAAATTTGGCGTGTCCAGAATATTTCTCAGAATACGATACCTTACTGCATTAAATTTAGACTTCATAATTTTTTTAATATATTTATAGGCCGTAACAAAATATTATTATTGATTTCATTTCAATCCTTTTAAAAGCAAAACTAAAAACTGAATTTTATGCTGAATCTGAGAAGTTTTTGTTGAATTATTCTTTGAGATATTACATAAATTATGAAATATATTTTGTAGTTCACATAAGACTTAAATCCCGAGCGATTCTGTTTGCAATACTCATATTCAATAATAATAATAATAAATAAATAACAATAAAGATGATAAATAAAATAAAGCGCTTGGTTTTATTAAAAAATATCTTTATATTAATTGCAATTTTATGATTTCCACTGTAAATTAAAGTTGAAGTTTGACCGAAAATGACAACAAATTAGCAAAATATATATAGTAATTTGAACGAAATAATTTAAACAACAGTATAAGTTTGGTTTGACTATCAAAATTTGAAGATTAAGAATGTTTTGTTTGATAATCTATTAAGAGACCAGTTACTTAAAATATTTAATTGAAAATTGTAGCGAGCTTTAATACTGGCGAACCAGCTGGTCACCAAAGGCGGCTAGTATATATATAAGGGAACAATTTAACGTTTTTGATAGGGAAATAGCTCCGAATAAAATTTCTATCCATGGATGAAAATTTTTCCCATGTAAGAGTTATATATAGCTATTACAAAAAAAGAGATCTTTAGTTTTATTTATTAGTAAAAAATGCAGAATAGAACAAAAAGTAACAAATAAAAAAGTTTTAACCGCATTATTATTGCAACAGGTTCCATTCTTCCCTGGTTTATAGTGATATTTTTGTTTTAAATTCAGTTTAACTTTATATTTCTTATAGTGACTATTATTTTTAGATTAACCTTGCTGTCAACATCCTACTGAAAAACATAAAAAGTGGAATAAAAATTTAAGAGGTGATAAAAAAATTATGAAATTTGCCATATAAGCGTGAAAATCCTTTCTAATACGTTTTTTATATAACATTCTTTCATAGTTAAATGATCTTGATTCTTCGTTAATCTTAAAATGTAATTTATGCATAGTTATTTTTGGCAAAAAAAAAAAAAAGCCTTGAAATATTTGCATAATGTGTTTCGGTGTAATGAAATTTCCACAACAGAAATTTTTATGCATTGGAAATTTTGTCCAATACTTTTCAAGTTCAATACAGAAAGAAACGACTTTAGTTACTTCAGACTATGTCTGGAAGTTTAATAATGTTTACCCTTCAGTATACGTTTTCTGTCCTTGCATATTTCCGTATTTGTAAACTATGGACATTGTTTCCGTTTTATATTATTTATACTTTTCCTTCCTCTTGCATGTAATAAAATCTAATGCATCTATCTATACAATACAGAAATATGATTTGTTAAAAACTTATTCAGAAAGTAGAAAAATGAATAGAATAAGCTATATGTTCGACTATGTCTGGAAAATATGCTAACTCTTCAGAATTTCAAAATATTCAGTCTGCAATTCAGATTCAATACTTTTTCTTTTCAATAAGAATCAAAAATTTGTGCAATAGCAAGTGGCTTAGAAAGGAACTATGAGGTTGCCTCTCTTACAAATGAGCTATTGAAGTTCTAAAACATGAAAGCCTAAACAGCTTATATTGTTTTGAATCGCTAAACAATGATAAAATGTGACAAAAACTCGTTATTTTTGCTATGTTATTATTTACATACTTTATTGTTTTTTGCATTTTGTTAAGAAAAAATGGGAGAAAGTATATGTTTGGAGAATTGAGAGTAGTATTTTTAATAACGAAAAAGGTTCAACGTTAAAAAATTAGGTTTATAAAGAAAACTGATTATGTTGATGCATGAAGATGAAATATAAAAATTGAGATTAGCATTTTCAATAACCAAGAAAGATCAATGTTTGAAATTAGGTTGATAAATGAGGATACATTTCAATATGAAATATACAGGATAATTTGAAAAAGGAAAACTAAATGATCCGAGACGCAACATGAGTTTTTAACCAATATAGATATTATTTGATTGAAATAAAATTGCTTGCAAATCTGTTTAAAATTTAATTTGAATTAATTGAGATTTTTACTATTATATATATATATATATATATATATAATTCAGAAGTTTCTCACAAAAAGTAGTGAAATATGAGTGTATTTAAGAAATTTATTATGCACATAGAAAACAATAATGTTTGAAATTTTAGATATTTATATTTAATAATACATTAAGCCAGTTATGTGTTTTATATCTGCAAAAACACAGGACAATACAAAAGGGAATTAACTGATAATTTTATTTCTCACAATGGATTTTTGAGCTTAATCTCTATTATGCTAAATTCTGCTTTTTTGTTTCAACCACATTATTTTTTTAGGGAAGATTCGATCTAATGTTCAGAATGCAGAATTATGCTGTTTAACCCTTGCCTAGAAGAAGAGAAAGTATTGTTATAATCGAAAAATTCGAATTCGATACTTGGATGAATTTTCGCAATTTATATCTCCCTACGTCCCAAAAACACATCTCTGTAATTACGCCCATCTACCCGTCTGTAATAATAACTAATAAACGCTTTGGATGAAATTTAATAAATGGTCTCCACTCCAAACTCGTAGATTCTATCAAATTTTGAACGAAATCCAATCAGAAGAAACATATCTGTCCAGCTGCCTGAATATATATATATGAACTCGGTAATTACAAAACGAAGAGATGTGGGTGAATACAATGTGGTACATAGATTTAAAATCTATATTGTGGTTATGTCTCAAATTTGGAATTGTAATATATCAAACAAATCTGGAATATTTAAACGTAATTGTAACTCACCTTTAAATATATGTTCTTCAAGAACTTCATCCAAAATTTATGCTGATATTGGAAATATTTATAAAAATGTTAGGAAAATAAACTTACTCATGGACTTCAAGTACTCAAAGAACAATGGAGTTGTTACGGATGGCATGCACCATTTCACTGGGTCACAACTGTTCGTGATTGCTTTGAAGAACATTCTAAACAGTTCCAACCAATGATTTGACAATCTAGATCGCCCGAAATGAATCCCATTAAAAATTATGGGACAAAATTTATCCAAAAAATAATCCACCGGTAACACTTTAACAATTATGGGCGTCTATAGAAACAGCATGACTCAATATTTCTGCAGAGGATTTCAAAGACGTGCTGAATCGATGCCACATCGAATTACTGCATTTCGCCTAGCATAAGACGGTCCGAAAAGTCATTAGGTGGTATTCTATGGCTTTGGTTTTGTTGGAATATAGTTCTAGTTAAAAAGGCTTTAATCGCTAGGAGTAATTATATTTCATGTTGTTTGAGTCAATAAATATATATTTCAAATAGTTATGAAATCTAATTTTTTAAGTCATCCGGTTCTATCATTCTTATTTAGTAAATTATTCTTGACACTTTAACATGTTAAGCAAATGAATCAAATGAACCAGATCAAATGAATTTTACGAAAAATTTCTGAATTTCGTGAGTAATTTTAAGGGTTCATTCGCACATTTTAACTATGCACTGTTATGTTGCATTTATTTTACTATTGTTACTTATTTCACCGGGTTCGCTTATAGTGGGTGTATGGTGTAAAAACACAATCAGCAGGCTTCAGTAGAAAACAACGACGACTTTTATTAACACAAAAAACATGAGAACACAGATGGCAAATATTTACAGGCGAGACGAACACAGGACAGCACACTACAGCAGACAGTAGCCCACAAGAAGTAATCGACCACGGCACACAAAACGCCCAGACAGAATCCAGCGGGAAAGGGGATCGTCGGAGTTTTGCTCTACAGTCTCTCCAAACGGCTGAAGTTCTCACTGTCTCCATGCTTTAGCTATATCCAACTGCCGACTGGCTACTCCACACACGACTCCAACTACGACTATTATTTAATTCAGCCTTCAGCTTGAGATTGTCGGCCTTTTATAGTTCCCGGGAGGTGGGCGTATCTCGGCTCTTACTAGTCGGATCGTTAAAATTCTCGCAGTTTCCAGCATTATCCATTTTGTCGCCAAATTCGTCTCTAAATAGTCGCCAGGTTTATCGCCAAGCTCGAAGATCACTGTCACGGCACCCGATCAGCACCCACAGGGCTGATCGTAAAACAGCCTTTCTTATGATGATATTATTCGTGGTGGGACGCAAAATTACAGGTTTGCAACATTATTGTGTGTATTGTCTTTTTTTAATGTGTAAATTGTTTTTACAATAAATTTATAAATAGCCCATTTTGGTGAAGCAGCTACAACTAGATGAATTCAATCATAAAAGGATGGACTTTTATGGTATACTTTAAAACATAAGCATTTTTTTCTTTATTAAAAATGACTGATAGGGTCAGGGGATCGTACAAAAAGTTAATTTCATAATATTTTGAAAAATAGATTTATTGCTTCAAAACTGTTAATGCTCTTCATTAACAGTATTTTTTCAGCTGGAACTATGCATCGATCTCTAACCATATATCTTCAAATTTAATTGAAATAAAAAAAATAGTCGCTTGAAAAGTTGTAAAAAAATAGTTGTATAGTTTTATTAAATATATTTCACTTACAGACACGGTTTTATAAATATTAAGACGTTTTTCTTTAGATCCGCCTGTAATAATTCTGTGTTTTAGGAAAATAACTACATTTCTTTCCTTTCCTTGGAACTATATGTCAAATGAATACATAGATTCCTTCTTTCTTCATTCTTTTTGTGCTCTCAGTCCCTTTTGCATCGAATAAATTGGAACGCATCGAAATAGTCTGGAAATATATGTCAGAAATTGCATTTTTTTTCTATACAAAATTAGATGGAATGAAAATAAATAGGATTTCAGATGTATCTCTGCCATTTCTGAATATTCGAATTCTCCGTGATTTTAAAATATTTCGCGTGAAGATCAAAGTGAATACATTTTTGTTTCAATGGGAATCTGGAATTTGATTAGTAATAAGTCAAAAAGGAAAAAAAACGAGTAATTGTGTTTATTTTTTTAAATAATTGTAAAAGCCCGATTTTTTTAAGCTGCGGTAGTTCTGATTATATTTGGATCGTTGAACAATGATAGAGACAACAAATGCATTTTATATTCTTTGCATTGTATTTGAAGATTATGATTCTTAGCTGTTGTTATTTAAATTTGGTTAAAATATTATAAAAGTTTTAACTAACTACTATGGATTACCATTAAAAATCAGGGCATGATAAGTATGTTCAACAAAACATGAATTTACTTGGAGTTCATCTTATTTCCCTGATAAATGGCAATGAAACGAGCAATGAATGAATTTTTTGAAGTATTTTGATTCGCTTGATTTATTTTAATTTCAAGATGGCAAATTCTTGTGATGGAGTTTCCATTCATTTTCTAATGCACTAAAATTCGGAAAATTTATAACGTTGGACTGATCCATGATGATGGGACAGCATTTTAATAATTTTTTCCATCATGTCAGTTTTTCGCTTAAATGAAATCAAGTTATTATTTTCTTTTCTTTTATCAATTCGTATTTTGATTTCGTCTACATCTAATTTTTTTTATTCATGTAAAATTTATTTAAATAATGTATGAGAGTTATTTATATGCAAAATAATTGAATATCATTTTTGCATTTCAAATTATGAATTCCAATTTTATTAATTATACTTTCAGACTTTGTTAATTCTTTTAGTTTAATATATCAAATAAATTTGTTCAGGAAATTTAATATGATGATGAATTTATGAAATTGAATGAGAATATCTTCATCCTATGAAAATAATTGCAGCGGAATGTCCGCATATCGAACCTTTTTGTGGAATTTTAAATATCAAATAAATATACCGAACAAAAAATTTCACTTTAAGGACTTATGTCTAATTTATGTACTTAAACCATTACTTTTGTTTATGTACAAAAATATTAATAAACATTTTACTTTATAATGTATTAAATTTGATACATAATTTAAATTTCCTGTTAATAATGAGTATAAATTTTTTGTTCACTTGTACCCCCTGTATTATATTAGAAACATCATAAGAGACTGCATATTAATAATTAGTTTGATTTTTAATGGATGGATAAGAGCATCGATCTTGTTACTGAGAATGTAATAGTTAATCAATTCTTGATAAAGCTGTTGATACATTTACGAATTTTTTTAGCATTTAAAAAGATAGTTGCATTTTTGATGATTTCATCAATTGCTTCTATAAGTATTTACCATTTGATATAACTTTAAAAAATACTTTTTCATGGTATTACTAGAGCCACCCCCGCTGGCTTTCATTCGCTAATTCCAATATTGTTCTCTAAATATGCAGGTTCTCAGGTTAGAGGATTTACTGGGGGGGTTGATTTCCACTCTTCAGACAAAAAAAAATAATGGAAACAAATCATTTTAAAAATGTCATAAACGAAAATCCTCAATTCCAATTTAAAAAAATAACAGTTTTAACATCAGTTAAAACTCAAAAGGAATTTCATCATGTTTTTAACTTTTTTCGATTGGAATGGAGAATTAAAACATGAAACAAAATATTTTATACAAATTAAATAAAAGATTTCTTAAAACAGTTAAAATATACTTACTAAAATAAAATCTCATGTTGCTAAATTTTTAATAACTAAGAGCATCTTATAAGTATTTCTTTTAGTCTGCCTACTTTAGCCTGGATTCCAATTCTAGCTCTAAATTTCTATCTGGACAATGTTACAGACAATTCACCATGTAAAAAAGCACTTTTATTATTAATGATCAATTAACATAATTAATGAGCCCAACAAATTTGATGCATTCGTTCAATTCAATTTAATACGCAATATTACATTTTATTTTTGCATATTTTTTGTTGTACTATGCAAACATCCAATGTCATTTTTTTTTAAATTTGAAATCGTATATTGTATAATAATCGTATATTGTTCTTAGAATCTGCTCTATAAATTGCTTTGTAAATTTGAATGACTCTTTAACTTTTAATTTAGCTTAGCATTTTTTAAAAATTTTAATTAGGATAGCCCCTAAAGCTTGAGAAACCTTCATCTTCATAAAAAAAAATGCATAAAATAAAATAAAAATTTAAAAAAGGATGAAATTTTGTCAAATATATTATAAATAAATTTGTAAAATCTTTATTGTTTGTATATTTTTTTTAATAATTCTTCTGTTAATTTATTCTTTTACATTTTATTTAGCCATAAAATTTATAGCTCAATGAATAGTTTTAGTAAAAAATCCGGTTAAAACTGTTCAGCATATAATATTTATGATAGTGAAAAATTTCTTACATAGAAATTTCTTCACATGTTTTTTCCAGAAACCATCTTTATTTAAAGGTTTGAGATTTTATGGAAAAAAGAAAACAGATATACATATTTTTCAAATATATAGAGGATTATTCAATTTAAAGCAATAAAGATATATAACTGTTAGCAATGAAGATATATAAATAACAGTTTATTGTCAAACGTGTGTTGAATTATTTTTATAATTTCGAATAAATCATTTCTTTTACTTAAAATCTGGATTACTTTGTGCCACATATTTTACATTGACCACAAACATATTTTGGTCATAAACTCAAAGTTTATTTTACTCAAATAAGAGCAAACGAGTTTTCAAAAATTAAAATATGCGATTCCAATTGATTAAAATGAATAAAATACGTTTTGTTTGACTTAATTTCTCCTAAATTATTTATAATAATTTTAGGAGGCGATTTGAAATTTAAGGCATGTTTTAAAGATGATTTATTACTCGCAATTTGAATATTAAAGTATGTATTAAATTTGATTTATTAAACCTAGTTTGAATTTTAAGGTATGTATTTAAGAGGATTTATTACAGGCATTTTGCATTTCAAGGTATGTATTGAAGGCGATTGAAGAAAGTTTGTATTTTAAGGTGTTTAATAAAGGCGAATTAAAGAGAAATACATTTATTTCGTTGGTTAAAATTTATAAATTTTCTTCTAGATTTTATAACACAAATTTTATTTTTATTAATTTTTTTCCCTTTTAGTACAGATTTTTGTACAGATTTTTGAGTATATATTTAAGAAATTCTCAACTTTTTTAATAAAGAAAATCGTTTAATAAACATATATATGAAGTCTTATAAACACGAGATAAAAAAAATGGAACTTTCTAGTTACTTTAACACATATCCTTAACTATTATTTATACAGGTTTAATATAAAAAATAATTTTTTTCATAAAAATATTTTAAACTTTTAAAAAGATATAAGTACATTATCTGTAAAATTTTCTTGAAACTGTAGATTCCTTTATTTTATTTCAAATATTGCCAGTATTACTTTTGCTTCTTCAGTATCATCTCCATCATTCACTGCATTATTTTCATTATTTTTCTAATACTTTGCAATATGTTTGGATTTAAAACATAATGTCTCCATTATCATGTAGAATATTAGATAAATCTATGCATCTTATAACAGAGCAAGGATGAGTAAAGTTATTGTTGTTGATTTTGTAAATTTTAAAAAGTCATTAAAAAGAAAGAAAAGACAGAATTTTTTTTATTGGATAAAAATTATTTTTCATAATAATAAGAATAAATAATTTGCAAACGTTATTCAAAATTAAGGTTTATAGATACTTTTGTTAAATATAAAATTTCGTCATATAGAAGTTCGTAGAACAGAGCGTCTACTTTAATTTCAAAAGAATATATCAGATTGAAGAATATTTAGAGACTTTTATTATTCATTTGATTAAAATTAATAATTTATTAAGTCTGAAGTTGTTAAAGCAAATTTGTATTTATTTATTCTTTTCTTAAAATAAATTCATTCCTTATGAAATTTCCAAAACTCGATATTTTCTCAGTTTTTTAAAATAAATATCGTTCATTCAAATGAATTTAGTAAACAAATCGAGTTTTTAGGTGTTTACGCTTTTAGATTTCGAACCAGTAGAGAAAAAAATAAATACAATAATTTTTTTTTGACTGAGAAATTTGCTTTATTCCACTAAATACTTTTACCAACAAGCATTTTCTGTTGTAAATTCTTTCAATTTTTTTATGCAAAAGCAACGCATCACTGAACTATATCTTTGACTTTTGTTGCTAAGTGACTCAGGATCTATTGCATATTTTCTTCCCGAAGTAACAAAACGTTCGGAGCAGCTGTTGTATTATCATAAAAGAAGTATTGTATTTATTCATTCTTAAAAACCAGACATTCCACTTTTCTTAGCTTCCAAAAAAACTGTAGCTTTATCCTCATATTATTCTATTTAGTAGAAATTTATTTTTCCAAAGAATGGCTGTAATGTGTATTTACTCGAGCTATTGTTCATTCAAATAAAACGAAGTCATCTTTTTTGCAAATACATTTCATTAAAATCTGGGTAATTCTCAAAAAAATTGCTCAAGCATTTCTACGTTTAAAGAACTTCAAATAACGTCTTGACAGACTTTTCTTTTTTACACGATATTTTTGTCCATTTTTTCAGCTTTTCTTTTCTTTTTTTTCATTCGAAATATGAAATTTTTTTGACAGAATTATGAATGCTGAAGAGTGGTGGATATATTTCTTATAGATAAAGTTTTGTGAGAAATGTAATTGAAAATTCTTAAAATATAAAACTTTTCCTAATCTTAATAGTAGATAAGAAAATTGTTTAAAGATAAATTCCTTGTTACACTTAAAAAATAAATTCCTTGTTGAAAATAAATATACTGTTTATTGCTTACTAAAACTTGTTAAAGATAAATTCCTTGTTATTTAAATACAGGGTGATATAAAATACCACCTACAAACAGAAAAATCACATTCAATATAAGTAAGAAATTATCAGGAACTTAAGACAGAACATTTAAGTGCGTTTTTAAAGCCCCTAAAGAGAATTATGTCGCAAAAGAAATTGTAGAGAAGTATAGTCCTATTCGTTCGAGCAGTTGATTCCCCACAATCCATGTTCTGAAGACTTGGTGAAGCCCAGGATTCACACTTGTGTTTGGTGAAATTTCAACTATTTTCGCCTTTCCATACCGCTTGGTTTGAAAAATCCTACAGTATGAAAAACTTTTTCTATCATCGGTCTATTCATGAATATTTGCTCCCATAGATGAGTCAAATCTTATTCACATGACTTGTAGAACCTAGAAAAACTACTCGTACTCGGTCTCGTCGATCCAGTCTTGTCGTTCCACGCCAAGTGGCTTGGCAAATCATCTCATTCAATAAATTATGGTTATCATCCAGAATTTTTTAATACCAAAAGTCAAGCTGCCGAAAGTCACTTTGAATAATAATTAATATCACTGTTCCCAATCCAAAAGATATGACAATATTCATATTACACTCATTCTATCGCATGTTATAGGAATATGTGTTAATATGATACGTTTCATGTATAACGGACTGCTGATGTGAAACGTACATACGACGATTTAACAGGGAGAATAATGAGGCCACCAGGCATTTCTGAGATTCATCTGAGAATTTTCAGTATTTACCTTTTTCTATGCATCATCGATATTATGCATCAGTTCTTCAGGGACTCACCAAACATTTGTTGCATTATAATTTTATATGTGTAATAATTGCTTACATGAAAAACACATAATTCGTAATGATTGATTGTTGCTTGCTCTTTCATTATACATTGGTATAAAGAATGTATCAAGCTACCGAAAGGGATTGGGAACCCTAATAATGCTATAATTTGAATACACCATATCATATCAAGTCCCAGCCTTGTTTGAGGGGCCGTGGTGGCTTGATGGTAAGGTCTCGACTTCAGAACCGGAGGATCTCAAGTTCGAAATCTAATTCCACCGAAGAACCATCGTGTAAGTACGTCTGGTGCACGCTAAATCCGCCGAGGCCAAAGGTCCTCTCGCTAGTGTAATGTGGAAGTTTGGAGATGAGGGTGCAAACTCAGGTGTCGTCCTCGTCATCTAACCGCTGTTCAAAATTACGAGGTCCGTCCCAAAAATAACCCTAGTGTTGCTTTAAAACGGGACGTTAATATAAATAAATTAAACTTAACAAATCCACCCTTGTTTGAATTTTTGGCTAAACACGTAATAGAACAGATCTTTATAATTTAAATCTTTTTTTAATATATTTCTTTACAGTGTGTATCATTATGAGAAAATATCTTAAAGTACATTAAATTTAAAAGAAAATAATTTTATAATGCACATTTTGGTTTTTCACCAAACGATTGTCTGGACTTTGGTATCTTCCTCATAAATTGGCCACCATTCTAAATTATGAAGACTGTCAAAAATATCTTATTAAGCTTGAAATGATACGTGCATATATTGCTGTTAATTCAATGTGTATTCAAGTCTCCAATCTATTCTTCACCAATCCTCAAATCAAAAATTCTCAGTAAGACACTCCAGTCTCATATGTATTTCGTAAAAGTACGAATTAAAAATTTTTGAAAGTATTTTTTGAAATTTTATTTTTTTGTTTTAAAACATATTATTCTTTTTGTTGAATAAATGTTTCCAGAAGTGTTTTCTTTTTTATAGCGCATTTCTATTCAATCCAACTTGTGCCATGTTTATAAGGATGAGATTTTGTGCGTTTATGTTTCTGGCTTTTTGATGTATCAAAGTTATAAGATTTTGTACATTTATGGGTTCTCATAGTATTGGGTTTTGGTATTTCTGGTAATTGATTTATTGAATTATTGAATAATTTATTGACTTATTGAATAATTTATTGACTTATTGAATAATTCATTCAGTTTTTATTCAATCTTACTAGTACTACCTAAAAATTAAAAAAAATTGACTGAAACCTTTTATAATATTGCTAACAATGAATTATAAATTAAATATTAGACAGTCTCAACATATTTACAGCCATGTTACTCATCTATGGTTTACATCTATTATCTAATTTTACCTGACAACTTATCTACTAAGATGATAACTTCTCTAGTATAGTTAATAAAGAAGGGGCCATCTAATTAGATCCAAATATATCCGAAACACTGGCGTAATCCATAGTAGTGAACAAGTTAATCATTGTATAATAAAAAAAATATTTTTTATACATTAATAAATAATAAATTTTATAATTTTTTTCATAGCCTTTTGATAATGAGACTTACATTTACGGCGCATATTGGAACGGAAGGTGCATGCTGTAATACTACTATTATATGCAGAATTTATTTAATTATAAAATCGGAATATAGAATATTCATTTTTTAGTGTAATTTTCAATAAGAAACTTGAATTATTATGGAAATTCTAATTTTTATTTATCGGATAATACATAAACCATATAAACGAACGGATCAGCAAGAATTTCTGTAATATTTTCTTTAATTTATTTATCTTAATTTTTATGGCAACGGCTTTGTAAATAAATTATTTTTGCGGAATAAAAACTGTAATTGACTGAAAAACATTTTAATTCGACTTTCTTTTTTGATCTGATTTGAATTGAGTTATTTTGTAGTTTAAAGAATTGCTATAATTTCTTGAAAATAAGTCTTTTGGATACCAGCAGCGAAATCATTTCTCGTACAAGCATAAGGATCCCGTGCAATATGAAAGGAGGGAAATCAGACAGCAAACAATAAGGTATGAATAGAAATAAATTCAATTGACTTTCGAATTAGGCCATGACTGTACAAACATGCATTAAAAGATTTTTTTGTACACATCAGCAATCATACATTTAGACATAAACTATTATCTAATGGTAGGTTTCTGCATCTCTTGAACTTGAATTATTTTTTAAAAAAATCTGTTATTTGATTCAAACCGTGAAAAATAAAATGAATAAAATCCCGCTTTCTCATTTCTTCTGAAAATTTCATAACCCTATTTATGTAAATAAAATCTAATAATATCAAGTGTACATATAAGTATTGGAATAAACTGTAAAATAAATCGTTGGTTAAAAAGAAAGAAAAGGCTTGATGAATATGTAAAGTTGTAATGAAATGTTTTAAAACAGAAAGGTTTTATTAAAACATTTTTTACTTTTTCGTATGCGAAGTATTATAACCATCAAATAAATTCATACTTGAAATTTTGATGAATCTTCACAATTTAGACCTCCTTGAGTTCGAAAAACCCATTTATGAGATTATTTCGATGAATAATAACTCAAAAAGGCTTTCATTTGGACGGCTAAAATTTGATTCATGGAATCGCAACCACATTTATAAACTTCTATCAGATTTCAAATGAAATTCATGCTCAGGAAATCTGTCAGTCTGACTGTTCGGGTAGAAGGTATCTTGATAATTCCAAAACATAAAGGGCTAGAAATTAAAATTTGGCG
>JAPMOR010028174.1:0-16469 GCA_026543865.1 Argiope aurantia
AAATAATCATAGTTAAATGAATAATATTTTTGGTTAAGTTACCTTTTAAAAGGATTTATAGCTTTATGTTATGACTGCAATTAATATTGCTGTTATGAGTCTCATTTAAATATCCAAAATGCCCTTTTTCTAAGTAGTTTCTCCAATTTTGATAGATCATTGCACTCAATTGTACAGTTGAAAATGTACAACTGGTTTAATTCTTAACTTCACTTACATGCAGTTTAAAGAAACACTTTTAGCGCATACGGTAACAAACTGTAATATGCTATTAACAGCTCTAGCAAGCAATCTTTGAGCTTGTACACTATCTACACGACCAATAAATAAAAAGTATAACCATTTATAAAAAAATTAGCTTAATATTTACATACTTTCTCTTTATAAAATTTTCAATTTGAATATTTCATATATCATCGAAAAATTGAAACTCAATAGTTTAATGAATCAAAACTCCACGAGTCCCAAAACATAATTTTGGAATTATGTCTGACGATGCATTTGTGTGTTTGTGAACATAACACAAAAACAACTTGCCCCATAGGGATGAAATTTCTTGTATGGTTTTTGCTCGAAATTACTAGATTCTTATCACATTTTGATGAAACACATTTCAAAGAAGTCTGTCTATTCAGTTATCCCAGTATGAATTGTTATGAAAATATTTTTATCCACAAGCTCCCTTTATTAATATCGGATTTAACATCTAAAGTGTAGATGCCTTTTATTTGAAGCAGGAGGAGAGATACTAATGTTCTGAAGCCTGTAAACCCGATAATTCAAAAATGCACCGATATATATATATATAATATAGTATATGGTTTTATGCCTTATATATAATATATGATTTTATGCCTACAATTGTAGTTCTGCGTCAATTTTGGTCTTATCGATTGGAAAAAAGACGTCTAAAATACACCCTTTTTTTAGTGCTACTGCATTAAACGCATTGCAGTGATTAATTGCAAAGATCACACTGCATTTGTCCAAAATACATCATTTCTTTTTAGTGTTACTGCATGAAACGTATTCTTCCAGCAATTAATTACATTGTCTCTTTCGAAACTACAGTTCATCAGTGGTATATGGATAAAAATTCACAATTATTAGAAAAAACGCGAGAAATTTTCGGGGAGACCACTTAAGTTGGTTTTAGCTGGTTTAAGCTGGTTTTAAACAAAATATTAACATTGATTTAAAATATAAACACATTGCTTTAAAATAGAATTAAGTTCGTGTCCGCTTATTTATTCACCTCTGACTTCAGGAACAAATCAAATTTCCGCATCGTTGGCGCGCAGAGGAACAATATTATATTTAAGATTATATTCTATATCAAACTTTTTATTAAAAATTGCTAGTGAATTCACTATTTAAAATTGCTGTTTTCAAATTGATTTTTTTTATTGCATGACTCCATACGAAAGTTTTAGCCCATACTGGAGACAAAATCCAATTTCAAATAAGCATAAGGGAAAACATCTTTTCTTATACGAAGTAATGAAAATAAATTTATATTGTTTGCATTCTAAAAGTAAACAGACTAAAAAAAAGTTTATCTTTATAGTAAAAATTCTGCTCGAACAGTGCTTATTTGGTTTTAAAGTATATAAAATTCGTAATATTAGTTGAAATATTCTGTACTTTTAGGAGTACAAATTGCAATTCGGAGTTTATTTTTCTTGAAATCTGAATTATCTATTCGACCAACAAAGAGAAAATTGAAAAGTTTATACTTTTAAACACAAAAATTATAGTAATTTTATTTCAAAAATGGTTTGTGAATTTTTCTTAAAATGATGTTACAAGATAATCCTTGATCATTTAGCTATATCGAAATTTTCCAGCCTGTGCATAGAAGGAAAATATGAGCTAATTCAAAACTAAAATGCCAATAAGGAGAATATCCAATATCTTGCATACCTAAGCATGTGAACAATAAATAATTCATCATTTGTTATTCCGGAAACCTATCTGAAAGCGCAGTAATTTTATAGTTGGCAAAGTGTAAGTTTAATAATGTGTATATAAACTATGTTATATTATTTTGGATAATCCTGAAAAATTCCTTCTACAAGCAAAACAGCATGTTTATTACATTAGCTTATCAATTTACACACTCTTTATAAAGTATGCATCAAAGTCTCGAACCTCGTATCAATAAGGCCTTGCATTGCGATTCTTTAAAGTAATTTCACGTTCTATCAAAAAAACTCCAAGTTCAAATTACTTTCTCGTTTCGAATAAAATAAAATTCATTTCAATTTCCTCCTCTTTTTCTTCTCCTTTTTTTTCTGAAAGAGGACGGAGGGAGAGGACGAAATATGTGATCTTATTCCTTCTGCAGAACGAAGAGAAAGTAGAAACGGAAGCGATTTTTTCTTTGAGAGAGATTTTTAAAATAAAAAGAATTGCAATCCATCCTAAGGGAAAGGAGAGAAAAAAATTCTTCGCATACATATGTGTTTTTTTATTTCTTCAAACCCTTTCCTGGATGGCAAATTTGTGGAGGGTTAAAAAGGAGGTAAAATGAAAAATATTAAAAAGGAAAAGACAGGAAAATGCGGAAGCATTTACCCCACCACATTTTAACCTCAATCTCTTCCTTCACCGCATATAAAGAAAATATAAGCAATGAAAGAAAAAAAAATATGAAGAAAAAATCTTGAAAGTAAAAACCAAAAAGTACAGGGGGGTGGGGGTGGAGGAAGGAATATAGCATTTTTATTATTTCAGGTTATTACTACTACAATTTCATATGCCAAAATGCATGTCAATAGCGTTATGTATACCTAGCTTCTTAATAGGAATACAAAATAAAAAATATCCAGTTACTCTTTTCTTTTTCTAGGAGCAGGGGAAGGGTTTGATATATCTATCCATCTACATGTAATTTTTTTTGTGTTTATTTTTTTATCTGTTCGATATTACCTGTTCCCTGGAATGATAAGAAATACGAGATGACTATGGAAAAAGAAAAAAGAATTACTTTATTTCTTTATTTTTCTTTTTCTTGCGGAGAATGAGGTATTGAATGAACGGTGAAGCGAAGAATGAATATTCACAGATTCTTTTAAACTTCTTTTCTGTCCCTTTCTTTTTCCCCCCTTTTTTCATTTCCTTTTGAAGAGGGAGGGAGCAATGGGGAAAACGTACTTTCATGGTCGTGCATTTTATAAGGATTTCCCAGATAGAGTTGAGGAATATGCATAAGTTTTATGTTTCGCTCCCCTTTTTTTCGTTTCTCTACTTTTTCCAGAGAAGAGATAGCACGCAGCATATTTTTTTTTCCCATCTCCAGGAAAGAAAGAAGGTATGAAGGGAGGATTCGTCTGTACCTGACGATTCCATTGTTACAGATATCCCCGGAGATTTCAATTATTTTCCTGGTATTCTTGTTCCTTTTCTGCTTATTATTATTTGTTTATGATAGTCGATAGAAAGGGAGGCAGGTAAAATATGATGTAGACCAGATCACTGAGAATTTCCTTGGATGATTTTTTTTTTCAAATAATCGGAAAACATACTTCTTTCCTTCCTACTGAGGATTAAATGAAGCGTTGAGAATACCAAATCAGGAAAGTGAAGTTGCCATCTCAAGAAAGAAAAAGTAGTTTTCTATTTATGACTATCAAATTTTGCATTTTAAGTTTTATAAAAGAAATGAAGAAACTGATAAAATACGTCTAAATGGGTTTTAAAAATTTTGGTGTGCATTTTTCTATTGTTTTATTTTTCTTGTTTTAACGCATATTATTTATTTTTCATACTTTTTTTCAAAAGAACAATAGCAAAATAGTCGCTTCTAATATGCAATGTATCGTAATTTCAGAAATACTCTTTCTTGAAGATAACTAATCAAAATGTTTATCCTTTATATTATAGAAGGATAGATTCCTACAATTTTCTGTTTTAAATGAAGATTCTTTCAAAGATTTTTCCTTTTTTCTGCACACCAATTAGTACAAATTCAGATATTTCCTTCAGTCTCCGAAGGGATTAAATTTTCTTATTTATTCTTATTTTGTATTGAATCTAGAAATCTTTTAACTCGTTTTATAACGCGTCATAAATATATGATTTTCTAGATGGTAATTATAAACAGTGAAAAATGATTTCGTGAAATCATTAGTTAAGCCAATGGTCAGTAAAACAGCATCTATTCGTATGTCTAGAGGGGAAAATATGACTGGTGCTAAACATAAAAAGATAAGTCACTTGTAAAATGAGATTTGTCGCATATTCTACTTAGAATTGAATTCGATAAACAGAGGAAGGGAATATTTTAACCGTAATTTCTGTACATTGTCCTTTTTGCACATCTTGTCACAGAAACACAACAGTTGAGGTATGATAAGTTAGAGCATAGATGTTATACTTCTAGGCCTATAACCAACTGTTATCCTTCTAGACTCTTAATCAACTCTGTTATACTTTAGGGTAAACTAATCCAAACTTTAGCAAAGCAAGCAGTGAAAGTTTTGTGTCGAGAAGGCATAAAGATGAAAACAGTTTCTTAAAAATGACTTTTATTAAAAATCAAGAATAAAGACAATATGCTCATAACTGGAGCAATCAAAATAATAAGTTGAATAATAAAAACTTAAATCAACATTGTCAGACCTCAGATTCGAACCGTCTAAAATAACTAATCGGCATAGTTAAACTGTTGAAACAACATATTGTTGCAAAGCCAACCATTCGACGCTCTCTATCTTAGAGCTAAAAAAACACATTTCTCATATTCCATATTCTTCTCCACACGAGCCAAACACCGGAAAAACACGAGCCGAAATTAAAATAGTCGCTCGATTTGCATTGCGATTGCTGCCAACCACAAAACACGAAACTCGCAAAAAGGTCGGGTTCGAATCATCGGTTTGTTTACTTTCATTGAGATCATGGAACGGGATTGGAAAAACAACACAAGGACCGTCAAATTCGGATCCGAAAATAACTTTCGCATGGTTTTTCTTTAAATGTCTAACAATAGAAGCATATATCGGTGGAAAGATGTGAGAAGTTCTATCCTTTGGCTTACTCTAAGATAGTATTTTATTGAAGTTGGTAGAGTTGATATGTATTTTAGCAAAGAAATACTGGCTGCGATGTAGGTGGCGTTTGCAAGTTTTCTTAATTGGAATTTATATAGAAGTTTCCTTTAAATGTCTATGGGAGAAGTCAGACTTCCGACAAGTATCAGAGATAAATGAACATTTCTTATTGAGGTTGTATCCAATTGTTTCAAGGTCGCTTTCAAGAACATATGATACTATTCTTCTCCTTTATCATGAATTCTTGATTCAATGGCTCGAAAAGATTAACTTTTCGATATTTTAGTGGGAAACCAGCTGGAGTGGTTTACCGAAACGTTCTCGATTACTTCTTGTAAAACTCTTGTTTTCCTCCCTCGTATGAATTGGCGTAGATCAATATAAGAAATGCTAGTCTTTAAATTTTTATTTTTATTTTAAGCGTTACTTTTATGACACTTTCTGCTTCATTACATAATGAAGACAACGTAAAAAGTTTTTTTGGATACATTTTTTCCAATCGATGAAAAATAGGATGAAACTACAAGTAATAAAAAAATACTATAATTTATTTATCCCAATCACTAATCTTTTGGACTCGGAAGAATAGAAAGGCAAACAATTTTCCTATCAATAGATTTTGTTCCAAAGTTGATAGAAATTTAAAGCTTTGGTGTAAAAAATAGCATACCAAATTCCATTTTCCTAGCTCAAAATGTTTTTGTGTTATTTATGTTCACAAATATGCATACTAATTCCCAAATTTGAATTCACAGGGCTCTTAAGAGTTAAAATTCATTAAATTCGCGAGATCGAATTTTATGACAATTACAGTACTTTTTTTTTGTATCTTATAAATATAACTGAGCATTTAATTATGTATATATAAATTTATTCCACGTATCAAACCGCTCTAACGATTTAGTTCAAATTTTATATTTATAAAAGATTTTGCTTTTTAAGTTTATCTATAAAGCTGTCTTTCTTAAAAACGCGATTTTATACACACAACAAAAAACATTTTTTATAACTATTGCCGCATTGAAGAAAGACTGTCGAATCTGTATGGCCAAATGGTCATGGCACTGGTCTTGTGATCAAGAGACCTGGGTTCGAATCCCGCTAGAGACACTGAGATTAATGGTATATGTAAATACTTAATTCCTTGATTTTATGTTTTCCTTTATTTCATGTTCCAGAAGACACTGGACATTTGTTTAGTTTACCAGACAAGTGTTCTGGACTTTTCTTACTGTCTCCAGAAGAGTATTCTGGAACTTTCTCTGCTCATATAAAAGCAGGGGATTTGTCAGTTACTGTATTCTCAGTTCTGAGTTCTGTTAATAAATTGGTTTAGCTCTACCTCTTGTGTGTGTCATTGAGTCCAACACTAGAATATCTACGTGACACTATTAGTCTTTTTCGATCTGCTCTCCTTCATATAGCGCCATTTCGTATATTTTTGTGATACTTGCATTGTCAGCATAGGATGATAATCTACTGGTACCTCAACATCTTGTGAAATGGCGTTGATTGATGTGAGATGAGGCGAGATTGAAAAAAATTTCATTTATAATCAATATGCGATTTGTATCTCAATATTTACTACGAAAAACACTATTTTACAAAAGAAAAAAAAATGCGGATTGAATCTTGATCTCCTAAGTACTAGTACAACATATATGAGTAAGTAAAAATGTAAAAACTGAGTGATAAAAATTCTTGAAATACGATGGATAAAGTAATATTTAATTCCAAAATCTTGTACTAATTCCTGTTTAGTCAGAAGCTCGTTTTTAAAATATCTGCGTTGATTATTCAAACTCATTCTTATATGTGCCAATAATGCTAACGTGAATATAAAAGTAAGAAGTATAAAGTATTCATTATTGTGCATGCGCAGAATCTGTCTTAAGATATTTGTTACATTAGGCTTTCCCATTTCTTCAAATAATGATTTTTTTCATGCGAAAATCATTGGAATAAATTAATAATAAAACTGGCTGAACTCCCCAAACCTTTCATTCTTATTCTCTAATAAAATTAATATGTCCCTTCAATCTCATAAAATTGTAGGCCTTAGGTAAGGAAACAATTGTCTTGCAGGGTATTAGTGAACCGTACCAATTTACCATATCAGCATTTTGTCACCAAGGTCACAAACTTGATTTCATTTATCTAGCTCTTTACGCGTCCCTAATATGGATAGACGTCCAACTTACTTCCGACATTTTGAGATGTTTGAACTAAATAATGGTTCTAATAAGCCGGTATGTCAAATTTTATAAATGTGGCATTTTACGTTTTTGAATTATTCTTCTCATGTACACAAACACAAGTCTACAAAAAGCTTTTTTAAATTAATTTAGAAGAAAAATCGATACATATCGGTAATTTTAATGTAAAAAACAACATATAAAGTTTTATTATTTTAGCTTAATTTGGTTTCGTTCTAAGACTTTCACAGACAGAAAGATCGGTAGACATGAATCCAAAAATTGATTTTTCACTCTCAAGAACGTCTTAAACAGGGTAGAGGTTGAATTTTATGATAATTAAAAAAACCTATTTCGAAACATTATTTGTGTGCGGTAAAGAAAAAAAGTTATAAAGTTATCAATATGGCCATAACAATAAAATTGTGTAAAAGAAGAAAAATAAACATCTCTCGACTTCTTCCCATCGTACCAATCCTGTTATCTGAAAAATAAAGACCCCAGAAACAATGTTAAAACTCACTGGGAAAGAAATGCTCCCGTGAACCATTTCTAAGATTTCGACCGATAAAGAATTCTCCAGTTACTTCGAGCAAAGACTCTAAAAAAGACCTAAAAAATTCTCAAAGTCGAGAAGAAGTAAAAAATAAAGAACTACGACTCGGGCACTATCGTTGAAAATCTTATTTCAAGTCCGGATTGGTTCTAGAATATCGGTATTTGTCGGCTTACCATAGGTTTTTCTGCCTCTGCTTTAGGATATTCGCTTTCCTATACAACAAGGACGGAGGTTCTTTGACACTTTGTTGCACACGAAAGCATTTTAACTCGAGTTTCTAACATGATAAGGTTTTTAAGATTTACCAACTAAAATAACATTTAAACTTCCTGAATTAACAAGAGTAATGAATATGCAATATTCTAAAAAGCAAAGTGTTGGACTTGGAACTACTAATTTTGGTCACCACTAACATTTACTGCTTGACAAACTACAAAGGAGATCGATAAAAAACCAGTTCTCAAAAATTTAAATAGGTTAATAAAATTAATTAAATAGTGTTAATTAATTTTAATGCTGGTCTTTACACATTTTAATGCTGGTCTTTACACATTTTGGAACATATTTTTGATTTTTTTAAAAAAAGCACACACACACTCGCCACTTTACAGCTACTAAAATTTAATTAGAATAATTTCCTCATCATTTAGTTATAATTTTAATAGCCTTTTCAAAATCAATATTAAAACCAATTTGTAGTATTGTATTGTATTGAACTACATTTCTTGTTCAGCAAATCTTTCACTTATATATATATTACTTTCTCGTACACGAAGCCTGCAAAGAGAAAAAAATTGCAATCGTCAAAAAATTTCTCTAAATTTTGACAAATATCGACCTTCAAGACTTCCAAAATCCACCCCCCCCCTCAAAAAAAATTGTCTAACATAAAAATACTTTGAATTAAATTGATAAAATTTGGTATATACATTTAAATAAAATTTGTAGATTTCTACAAAATTTTGAATGAACGTTTTGAATTTTGAACGAATTTTTTTGAATTTGAAGTCCGTTGAAAGCATTGTCCAAGTCGGAAAATGGAAAATTTAATCAACAAGACAAAAATTTTTTACGCAGATTTACTATCTAAAATGTAAATAAATGTAAATTTGGAACTGAATCAGCCATGGGGGTGAACTCTGATCGCCTGTACTTTCGCACGCCTGTAAACGTAATACCACAAAAGCTTAATCCCAGATCTTCCATATTTATGATGTGATTAAAAGAACTCTAAACAATTGTTTATTGATTTCTATCATTAATTCTCTGTGCAATACGATTTACGAGATCATCCGCACATAACAGAGGTTAGAGCGCACTGCTCCACACTGCCGGCGTCCTGGCCTAGGGGTTGCACGTCTTCCCTGTTATCTGGACGTCTTAGTTTCGAGTCCTGGTTCGACCATGGTTGTTCTCTACCCTGTTCTCTATCTGTAAGGTGTGTGAAAGAACCCCCCGCCCCCTGTAGAAAAGGGTTGTGCGAGCAAGTGTGTGAGTGTCATCTTCATATGAGCTAAAGTCAGACTTCTGCCCTCGAGTGCTGAGGGGTCCTTACCCTCCGACGCTACTGCTCCCCTATTTCCCCGATCTCTTGGACTTGGTTTGAATTGGAGTTTAAGGTTTCGTTTGGTTTGAGGTTTTATGGCACAAGAATCAATATGAAGGTTATACTGCGCCAAACAATTTTTTTTTTCTAATTCAAAGTTTAATACAAACAGCTTCTATAAAAGCTTCTATCTTCTTTCTTCTGAAAAAACATTGGTAAAACGATGATAAATCACAAAAAGTCAAAACGAAGCCATAATGGTAAGATCAAATTAAGGAATAAAAACCTATAGATTTTAAAAAGACAAAAAGGTTCCCATGTGGATCTCTACCAAGCAACAAGGGCAAAGTCACCGGTATTGTTTAGAAGTAAAATAAGCGTTGAGCATTAAGATAAGTGCATTCAACGAGGATATGATAAACTGTTATTCCACAGTCACATTGTGGGCATGTTGGCAACTGATCATTTAATAACAGATGTCTATGTGTGAACCTAGTGTGACCGATTCTCAGACGAGTTAAAACTGTGTCATGTTTTCGATAATTCAAAGAAGGCCAGTTTTCTATGATAGGCTTGCAAATATGAAGTTTGTTTAGAGTTTCCTAATTCCACTGAGTTTGTCAGTTTTTGCGAAGACAGATTTTTAATCTAAGGAGAATAAGCAACAAAAACGTAACTCAAAAGCATAATCAAGGTTGCCATTTGAATCTAGAAAAAAGAATCGATTTGTTTTCTCACTGCGCCTATTCAAGATGAGAGGAAGTGGGTAAATTATAGCAAATGCTGGTTATAATGCAATGTGTTGTTACAAACCTGCAATTCGGCTTCCCAGCATAGTTTGTTCCATCACTGGAAAGAAAGTTTTACAGTCATATGAATGGGACGAAGTCCAGGTGAGCGTCGGAGGTCCCAGAGCTTGGCGACAAACTTGGCGACTTGGCGACGAATTTGGCGACTTTGGCGCCAAAATAGATAATACCCGAAACTTCGAGAATTTTCCCGATCCGTCCAGTAGGAACCGAGATACGCCTCGAACGTTCCTGATTGGTTGAGAGGCTTCTAGCCCCGCCTCCTGAGACCTATAAAAGGAAGCTGCCGCCGCTGCCAAGGGAGACGACGGAGTAGTCCGAAGACGGAGCGGAAAAGCCAGTAGTCAGAGTGGACGGAGTGGTCGAAGAAGAGTAAGCGGAATCGACGGAGCGAAGTCAGTAATCCGAGTCGGAGAAGTAGAAGACGGAGTACTCGGAAGCGACTGAGTCAAGCTAGTGCTGAACTGAGCTGTGCGCTACTGTCTGCAGTAGATTCTGGTTGTGTGCTGTTGTATGCTACACGTCTCGGGTGAAGAAAATCGCCTTCTGTGCTGTATATAGTTGTCGCTTTGTGCTGTCCTGTGTGTTTTCGTGTAAATAAACGTCGTTGTTTTTATTCTACTTCTGCCTGCTGATTGAGCGTTCTTTACACCATATCACTCCCACTATCCAAACCCCGATAAAGAAAATTTCGTAACAGTGATTTTAAGGAGTGAATAATAGCATATAAAAAAGGCTTATATTTACTAATATCGTGTCGTATACATTCTTAAAAATAGTCGATGTTAACTTGCGTTGAACAAGAACATCTGGAAAACCTATAAGTCACTTAGAAAAATATTCCCGAAACTTTACATTAACTATCTGCATTCACTCCATTGGGAATATTTTGCCCTATTGTTTTGGAATTTTTAATTTTTTAATAAAAATACCTTTTTCAATCATGAACTGTTAATTTTTATTTCATAAAAATGAAATCTCAATCGTTTTACGATGTTTTTTTCGCAAAATTTACTAGTAACCATTTGTATCGCCTTCGACACGTACACACGTCATCATTTCACTTACGCACCGCATGAGAACATTGAAGAATAAATTCCGCACTTAGTTCATTAAATCTGACATCGAAAAACTAAACGCGCAGCAGCTGTTGAGATGGGAAATCAGAATCAGTTGTTTTCCTCGTCCTTCAACTTTGTTTCGAATGTGCAAAATATGTCTCAAAACAACCCTGGTGTAGTTTCAAAAATGACATGATAATATAACGAAATTAAATTCAACCAGTACTCTCACCAAAAGATTTTAAAGTAGGTATTTGCATTACAAAAACCTCACTCTAAAATATATTCGCATTTTTATAATAAAACAAAATATTCCATCTTAAGAAAGGTTTATCTTTTACATCACCTAAACGGTTCTTGCACTAAAATGCCTCCCTTCTAAATACCAAAGTAAAGTCATCAAATTACGAATGATATTATGTAACAACTGATTATATATAATAATTAATAAGGTTAGAAAAATTTTTATATAGTAATATAATAAATAATGCACAGAAAAAAAAACGGAGTTGTTTCTAATTCCATTTTTTAAAGCCTGTTAAGGGGATTATATGCTAATGATTCATGAAGGCGAAATTCGCTATGTCCTACTAGTTCAAGCACTTATGTAGCTGGTGAATTGACAGTCTAAATCAGCTGCAATGTATGGAAGGTAGTTTGCCTTTCTGGTTTACATTAGCTTAGTTAGATTAACGTCCGTTTTTGATGCAACATTAAGGCTCTTTTTGACAAATCTCGTAATTTTGAACAGTAGACAGATGACTAGGACGACACCTGAATTGGTATCCCTCTCTAATCTTACCCCGACTTTTTATCCCGACGAATTTAACGTGCACCAGACTTGCTTATACGACGGTTCGTCAGTGGAATAGAAAATTATGCGAATACTGAAGTGATGTGATGATTTAGTTAATAAATGTATCGCAATCTCTCTTACCCCTACCCGACACTCACTTCCATCTTCGTCCAGGCAACTCTATAGTACTGATCTAAAAATAAATACTAATGTGGAATAAAAGATCTACAGCTTTTATCGTTTTTGAAAGCAATGATAAATAATAATGGATCCCCCTCCGAAATTAAAAGTTTTACTTGTAAATCATTTTAGATAAATCATCTGTAAATCATTTTAATTATACACGTGCTCTTTATATGAGCTTCAGGAAAGGAAAAGGAATATTTAAGGAATTGGACGGCTTTCTGCAGAGGCAAAACTCATGAACAGCCAATAAGAAAACGGAAGAAAAATTTTTTGAGGAAACAAAGGTAATTTTAGAATGAATGAAGAATAAGAAGGTATCATCTGGTAAAAGTATCAATCTCCGACTACAGCTCTCGTGCTTCTAATTTATAAAAGAGAGAAGGTGTGGTTTCTAGGTCTTCAAAAAGATCATTTCGTGGCGATTTGGATGCCTTAACAAGCAAATAGTCTGCTTTTGGTCCCCAATCTGCGTTGCGGTTTTTTATTTTCTTTTTACAATTTTTTCATTTCCATTTTTGTTGGTCATCGAACTCTCGGAGTATAAAAATAAGCAAATTGTATTTTTGAAAAACATAAACTCAATTTACTTAAAATAATTTTGGAGATTGCTGAAGTTCTGCTATTTCTAATGGACGTGGTGCCACCATCCATAACTTTCTTACTCTTTGTGATTCTCAGGAAAGGACCATGCATTAAACACACTAGGACACAATGCAAAAGCATGAAAATATAATTAGGAAATTATTCATTATAAATGAAATTCTTATTATCATTTTTAATGAATATAAAAAAAATTATTTTTCATATGCCATTAAAACGCTCGTCTTGGGCTTTGAAACTTTTGGTTCACCTCAAAATCCTTCTCTTATGCATTTCGGTGCTAGGTCGAAGGCGAATTTCAAGCATTGGAGCTCGAGAAAGGGAAATTCAAAACAAACTTAGAGCTTGCGTCTTTATATTTCTGCAATATTTCATTGATGCAAAAGCTTTTTTTTGTTGTTGAATTTATATTCAGTTTTTATAAACAAAATTCATTTAACGTAGTATTTTCCATATCATTCCATCCATTTAGAAGGTATGCTGGCAAACATCCGCGATACGATACATCTGCTTTTCTTAAAACCTGCAGGTGAACATTTTGTTATGTAAAATCATACCACCTCCCTGGCAAATGGAGAAAGAAGTTTGGGTGATCCCAAACCCTTCTCATCCATCGGTATTCGCCGGCCAATTTGTACCTACTCAAAATAGAGAAAAGTGACAGAAATTTTAAGATACTCAACTTCCAATTAAAGCCAAAACTGACAAGTTTCCATATATTTATACTCCATTTCGTATTTGTGTGGTCGAATCTGTGAAGGCATTGGTAGTTAGTGACTACCCAATTAGAATTTAAATTCTTAAATTAACTTTTTTTTCCTTACAGCAGGCAACAATACCTCATAAACAATTGATGTTCTCAAATAAACATGAATACATAAATTTTATTTTTGTTTATATAAATCTGAATTATTTCGGCTTTTCTTGTTTTTATATCAACACGATTTACAAGATTTATGCGTTGCAATTGTTCCGAAGCAAATGTTGATTCCCATTTTTTTTTAGAGCATCAAACCATTTTGTATCTCGCCAGAGTAAACCTCATTTCCAAAGAAACGTGCAACTCAAAGTTTCATTTCTGGTTTTCCAAAAATCATTTTCCCAACCATCAAAATCTTCTTCCGCGACAAACTTGAACAGAAGAATATCGCAGACTTAAAAACCATCCGACTACACAGTATTCAAAATCGAATGCTTACCATCGCATGCAAATAAAAAAACACCACTTCTGCAAGAAGACACTAGATCCTTAGAAGAAAAAAAAAGGAAAAACCTTCATATCGCACTCTCTCAATACGATATCTTCTCAGAAGTTTAAGAAGCAATAAGTTCGCCCAGTGCAGAAGATGCCTCTCGAAGAAGCCGGTCGGAACCGGTTCTGTTCGTTCCAACTCCGAGTCAAATAAATATGCCGCTGCAGAGCCCATAACAGGCAAAAGATGAGCCCAGGAAGACACAAAACACTATATAAATAGATCCTCTTCTATGCACCGTCTTTCGCATGTCCTCAGAAATCTAATAAAACACCAAGTTATCTAGTGCCAGGGATGGAATCTGTTCCTTTTTCTTTATTTATTTTTCATTTTTCTTGGGACGGTTCGATGTTTGTTTATTGCCGGTTTTGGCTGTGATTAAATGAGGTATAATTCTACATGTGGTTGTTTACCGTTTTTGTTTATTGACTACTTATTTGAATTTCAATAAAGGGAACATTTAAATGCGAAGTTTATGGTATCGTTTAAAGAAAATAAATTTCTTTAAAAGGCGTTTGATGAATAAATAAACTTCTTTAAAGTATTAACTGAAATGCTTAGTAAATATGGTGAAATAGAAACTCAATCATTAAATCTCCCAATTTGAATGATTCTTTATTTTGAATGTTGAAATGTTTTTAGTAATATACTTAAAAATAATTACATAAATGAGGAAGCCAAACCGATATCTGCTTGCAATAAAATTTGATATTGGACGGAATTAATTAAAAGCGTGCGATAGATTTAATACATGGGTATAAAGATTATAAAGGAAACAAGAAAAGTGTCATCATGCAAAAGTTTTCATAAGGTTTTCAAGTATATTACCTTTTAACTCAGTATTTAACTCAGTATAACCTTTCTTTCTTTACTAGTTTCTGGTATACGAAGCATACGTAATAGCATCGCATATTTATATAATATGTTATCGGCACCAAATTCATTTTCAAAATTTAAATTAGATTTTTGTTTAATAAGAAATCCTCCAAATTATTATAACTTTTCTCTATAACCGTTGAAGTATATGATCGCACACAATCTTTTTACCACATTAAATTTCAAAGCTTTAGCTTTCTGATGATAAAAGTTTTTTACGTCCCATTTCATTTTTAATTTCAAGAAAAACTGCAATTAATTTTAAACATAATGTTATATAAAGGCTTTTGATTTTATGTATGATCATGTGACAAAATATATTGGTTGTGAATAGTGAGCATATATCAATAGCTCTCATGCAACTAACCAATAAAAAAAAATTCCTCTCATTCTTAGGCAGCGCATTAATTCATTTCAAAACAATGTTATATAACATTATAATACTCACAGGCAGAAACTTTTTTTTTGTAATTTGCATGATATAAGCAGCTAGTAAAATCCCCCAAATCACAAAATTTCCTCACATACTCTCCATCAAAAGTATTAATTCCCTTTCCTTCACATAAAGCTGCGGATCTTAGGGAAAACTGGGAATGTTGCAAGTACTAAAGTTTTTATTTATAGAATCTCACATACGAGTGTATACTTTTAGTATACTATTAACCCTAAACAGTTACTCCGGGCAGCGTCGGAAACTCAAGGAAATCTGTATGATCAGACCGCCTTGATAACATTTGCGGAAACTAAAGTTGAGTCCTAAGGGTCATCACCAACATCAGCATAACACTTTCAGCAGGAACGCACGTTCCGGCATCGATAGTAGGTAACTGACTTCACACTATTTTTTTACCGTCAAAAAGGACGAAAATCAATCATCATTCCGGAAGATTCATATCCACATGTCTGAGAATCTGTACAGATTTGTCATGTAATAAATAGGAAAAAACTGATTTTTATCGGAAATTTAGCGTTTTTATTGAATCTAGCAAATGATTTGTAGCCCTTTTTTTGGCAGCATTCTATTAATGCAAAAGTATCAGAAAATGAAATAAATATTCTAGGTGCCTTTTTTTCATATTTCGAATTGAAAGCAAAATTCGAAATATAACTGTAATCATCGTCACGATATCACATACCAAATCTCGATCATTCAAGTAAATGAATAGTACAAGCATGTAAAAATGTAGGCCAACAGATGGGCAACCTTTTAGAAAAGTGTGGTTCAAAATTTTTAATAAAAATATACACTTTAGATTAGACGTACTGACTTGTATTTGGATAGCTGGACCGACATTTGAATGGATTGCGTTCACAATTTGATAGAAATATATGCATTTGTGCATTTCTGATGCATTTTCTGATTCAAAGAGGTCTGAAACATGAAGATTCATCAGAATTTCGAGTTAAAATTTTTTGATGATTTACAATACTTTATCTGTATATTTCATATACGAGAAAATACAGATAAAGTATATTCTCATATACTTTATCTGTATATGAGAATCTTTATCTGTATCTGTATATGAGAATCTTT
>JAPMOR010028174.1:20336-33744 GCA_026543865.1 Argiope aurantia
TGAAAACGAAAAAAAGAAAGTCAGACAGGGATTTATTTACATTAATATCTACATCCGAAAACAGATTTTATGGATTTTATTTTAAAGGTGAAGGTGGTTATATTTGCTGCATATGGGACTGTAATTTTTAAAACAAGTAATATTAAAAAAAATTCAATTCCTACTTAGGTTAACAAAGAAATTTTTATTTTATTTATTTTTAATAAACAATTATCAAAAAAAATTAAGTATCAAAAAATTGATTTCCGCTTCTTCAACTTCACGTGAAAAATACTGAAATCCTTGTATTTTACAGATTGAGCTGTTGCCTGTTGATTTCAATTTTCATTACAAACTGCTAAAACTCTATTTAAAGTATTAAAAATTAATTAAATTTAATTAATGAATTAATATTTTAAAAAACCGTATTTACATCAAGTGTCATCCACTACAAGTTTTAAAAAAATGTATTTGCACTCGAGTGGAAAATAAAAAGTATTTTATTAACGAATGAAAATTTGAACAAGATATATGAATATATATAGGGAGAGTGTGAACTAATAGTAGGAATTGAAAAATAAGGCGACTTCTAGAAATTTGAAGATTTTTCATGTTTTAAGTTTTCCTACATTCATAAAGTAAAAATGCTGAAATTCAATTTGGTCATCTGTAAATAGGAAACCGTGAAAAACCATGAAATTAGATAAATAAAATTTGGTATGTGGGTTTAACAAAAAAATTGTATGCTTATATCAAATTTTGGAAAATTGCAAGCGACCGACCAAATTCATGTGCACACAATGAAACCAAAATGCAGTAAGTTAGATGGATTTAATTTGCACTTGGTTAATCAACAATATGATTTCTATCAACTTTTAGATAAAATTCAGCAACGCTATTGGAATTCCATGTACATGAATATAAAAACTGCTAAAAGCAGAAATCTTTGTGCATAAAATTAGTACAGAATTATTGAAATACCATATTAAACTTTGTATATAATTGGTCAGTGGTTATGAATCCAGATCTATATTCTATTTACTTCACTACATTACGAAACTAAATATAAACTCGTTACGTTATAAAATCATAAAATTGATTAAAGAAAAAGATAAGTCTTAATTGTCATCATTATTTCGAATATATATGCAATTTGGAGAATATTTATTGCAATGCATAAAAATATTGAAGCCAAAAATACAACTAGACTTCAGAGTTTCTTAGCATTTTTATATGCGCTTAATGTATTTAACCGCTACAAAAAAAAGGTTAAATATTTTTATCTTGAAAAATTAAAAAAAGAACAGTTTTTCCTCGCATTTCATTCTATTTACAATATAAAAAAGAATTTAGAAATATTTCAAACTTAGTTTCACTTGTCGCATTTATATATATAAAAACTGGTTTGCAGAAATTAAATTATGGAATTCGGTTGTTGTTTTATTTCCTTGAGAATTTTTCTTCTTATACAACCACATACCAAAGGAAACTGTATGTAAAATATTCTTCTAAGTTTTCAACGAATAAAAACGAGAAAAATAATCCTGCCACTGTCGAAAAGTGGAATTAAAAATTCTCTTTATTTTTAAAGCGGCTAAAATAAAAGCATTATATTAAGCAAAGTTTCAAATTCACAAATTAGCATCCTTCAAATAAGACTTAAAGTAAAAAGGAAAAGAGGAGATACGGAGGGAAAAAATGTTAAAAACCCTAAGTTTGCACAAGTAAAGCCCATAAAAGAAATGTCAAACTTTTCTTTCTCGAGAAGCGGGCATACTTTAATCTTTCTCCATAAGCTTTAAAAGGAACTCGTCGCACAAAAACATTCTTTTCCACAAAACTAGGAATTCTCTGACCGTTTTAAGTGATATTTAATTCCTCATTTTTTCCCTTTTTCTTTTCCTTTTCATATATTTTTTCCCCTAACATTTTACGAACTTGCGCTCAAATACTTTTCTTTATTTCGGAAACCTTCGGGTACGGCAACACATACAACTCCTTACCTGTACACATTTGTACATGGATGTTCGTTAGAGTGTTCGCGCAGCTGAAACCACCCTTGATGGGGGGAAAGTGGAGGGAAAAAAATAAAAGCTTCGCTAACTGACAGGGTTTATTAAATTTTTGGAGAAATTAATACTTGATGCTCAGTCTTCTAGGAAGAAATGGACGTGAAACGAACCGTCCACCATATTTGGCGATTAATTTCGTTTTGGCGTGTGTTCAGATTCTGAACCCTATCATTATTCACTCATACACGAAAACCAGTCTTCAAATGACTACACTTCGCTTAAAATTTGCCGAGTACTAAAATTTCAGACCACCCTAATAGCAAAAAATAAAAATTAATTTATGTAGGTATCTTATTTTTTTATATATATATTTATGCGATTATTGTTTTTAAAAAACTGAGATTCATGGATAAATTTAAGTATTTTGTCCTGTGCTATCTGAATTGGTTTTTAATTATTTCTGAATAGGAATGGATGTTATACCGAAACGTATATTTGGTTTTGTTACATGACTAAAAAAATGGAAACAGTGGATTGATTTTTTTTATATAATGACGGAAAGCCGACGATTACACTATAATCAAAATTAAAATTTTCAAAATGTTAAAACTTAAACGGAAATCAATATAATATAAAAGTCAGGTAACATTGAAGAAATAAATTTTGAATTTCCAGAATGATGTAAACATCTATTTCTTATGATAGTCGATTCCGAAGGTAAAATCATAGGTATAATACCGTTGTTGCTATTCCTAATAAGTTTTATATTCCCTGTTTGTTTTTCTTTTAGAATTTGTGTTGCATTTTGTTCCAACTTGGAATTTGCAATCTAGTTGTTGAATAAAGCAGAATTATATTTTGTTTATTTTAAAAAATGAATTTTTAAGTTAGATATTCATTTCTTTATCATTGGATTGATTTCAGTCTACTTCAGCTGTAAATATTCTGATCAATTTCTATCATCTATATTTAAATAATCTCATGAAACTCTGTCTTGTATTGTGCAAAAATAAACCGATTCTGAAATTAAAGTAGAGTTCCGAGTTATAACTACTTTTGTAATGTGGCCTTAGAGGTGGATTTAGACATTTTACGTCTACCGATTGTATAATGTTATACATTATGAGACCCCTTTCAATTTAATTTTAATTAAAATTACGAAAAATTTTAATTAAAACTAAGAAACCTTTATCTTAATGAAAATGTTATTGATTTATTTCAGTTTCGATTTTAATTATTAACTTTGTCAGAATATTTTTTTTATTTATTTGTTTAATATGCTTATCATAAAAAGGAAATAAAGTAAAAGAAAAATCTTCTGAAAAATTAACTATTGGTTTATATATGTCAAGCAAATCAGAGAAATATTTAATTATTATGATTATAAAAGATTTGTAAACTTCAAAATAAGATGCAATGTTAAAAACTATAAATTTACAAGATGAATGAAATAGAATATAGATAGTTAAATAAAACATTAATCATACTTCAATCAATTCAATAAAAATTTCTATAATTGTACGTTAACACGCATTTAAATCCTAATATAATAATGTTACAGAATTTATATTTTTATTAATTTGATTTATCGGCATCAAGATATATATTTTTAAACGAACAACCTACTGCATTTTCAGCCCAGTTGCCTAACCTACCTAGTAAAAAAAAAAAAAAAAAAAAACACTCCACTATATGTATGGGGTTTAAACTACACTTCATAATATTAACTATTTACAATTTTCGTTACTTTTCAATTAACAGTTTCTGTAGACTAATATAACTATGTTTCTATTTAAATTTTAATTCCTTTAAAAATAATTTTATAATTCTAAGTACACATACATTGTAGTCTTAAAACTTCGAAACCCTTAAAATTTGCCTTTTTTTGCGAATTGAATTATTTAACATCAAATACATAGCATATTTTTTAACCTGATGTTTGTCCTTAAATTATTTCTTGATTTCTGATCGGTGTATTTATTCTGTATTCGAACATCTCAGTAAGGGATGTCCTTAAATTATATTTGTGGAATACCGAACCAAATAATACGATTTCAGGTCGGAATTCATTCCGAATTCGAATATCTGAATAAAATGGAGCACGGGGGGTATTTCTTGCACATTAGAATAAATGTAACTATAAAAATAAATTTATAAATGATTCTTCATTGATCAATTTGCAATATTCTTTAAGTGTAATTATTAATTGCAAAGTGACAGCAATTCGTTTCTATTCAATCAATTTATCTTTTTTTTTTAAATAATCAATTTTATAAAAAGTTCAGTGGTGCGATATTATATCCTCCATCATGTAAGCAGGTGATTTCAAAGCCCTTTTCCGCATTTTCCTACTAAAAACAACCTTACACGGAATCATCCGTTGGACGGTATTACATAGTTCTGTCCTGACATAACTGATAACAAACAGGTATTCAAACAATCGATTTAAACCTGCAAAATTCGCCTATCTATCTTTTCAAACAATATTACAAAATGGAAATTTAAAATTAATTAATAAAATATCTTACCTCTTTCAAACTGTCTTCATCGAATTCAGGATTCTGATAAAAAAAAGTTGAACATTTGTAAAACTAAATTCTAGCAGTAGATTCATACAGACGATTTTCATATTCAATAAATGAAAAATCGCGATTTTTCAATATTTTCCTGGATGAATTTGTGTTCCTTTTTTAGCAGCAATATTTCGGCAGAATTACGTTCTCGGAACAGACGATATATTTTCATGAACTGGCTGTAAGTTCGATTTTTACATCTGCTCTTAAAACAAAACATAGAAGGGGAAACTGCGAATAAATAAACAATGGAGATTATTGGCAACTTGTGTCATCGAAGCCACAATACAACCGCGCCTAACAGATTCTTTATGTGTTTTTATTTCATTCAATTTTTATATTCTACGAAAATTTTCTTCTTTCCGGGCGAAATGAAAATGCATATTTCAGCAAAAGTTTCAGTAAATGATATTTGATTTTTTTTTCTTTTTTTTTTTTTCGTCTAATGGGATGGTTGAATCTCCTGAGGTGACGCAGTTGAAAAGTTCTTACATGACACTTTTCTGGTGGCATACTCAATTGCTTCATATCATTTACATGTACAAAGATTTAAAAAAAAAAGGAAATTCATTTAAATGCAGTCACGCAAATAAGTGTTCTTGTGAGCACACGGACAAATCCATGAATTTTTGATTATTTGTATCCAGTCAAAATAAAAATGTCGCAACTGTCATTTTTTAACGAGAAAATGACAAATGTAATTTACTTTTTAACGAAAAAAATGGCAGTTTTAACAATGAAAATTGCAGAAGGAAAAACACGTACAGTTCTCTCTAATTTTATTTTCAAGAAATAGTATTTTTGAAAAAAAATATTGAAATATTCGCCAAACACTTGCTTATAAAATTATGAATTCAAATATCTATGTAAAGTTTCTTATTTTTCAAATTTTTGTTATATTTGATCAAATTTCACCCAAACCAATTACACGAAACTACATATAATGATTTCTACTGATTGCATTTCTCTTGTTTCAACAAAACATTTTTTTATACATTTACCTGTGTTCTAGATTATTTATTATATAGTCCAAAGTTATTGATATACATTAAAACCTGTTTTTGAACAGTGAGACCGCATTAAAGAAATTAAACAAAAAAATATTCTGAAACTTTATAAAGAGCTATAACCAATTTTTTACAACATATTAAAGAAAAATGTATGCTATGAACGTATATAAAAATTCTCACTTAGAAAAACTGTCTAAGATTTACGAAATAATAAAAAAGTGCTTTCCAAATAAAATAATTAAGACACATGAAAACTTTTTTAAATTTAATTTCGAATTTTAAAAATAGAGTAATTTTTAAAATGAACATAATTTAATACTACTCGTCGTCATCGAAAACGTGTATCTTCTTGTAATGAACTGGTTCAAAATCACTCATCAGTTGAAGATATTAGAGTTGATTTAATACTGGAATATATTATTTTATTTTGAAATATTGGAATTATTTGACGTATGAGTCTAGATTGTATACCATATACATTATATTGGAGTAACTATGTACACTGTTAGGAAGAACATTATAATGGTGTTATAATGTTTATCATGCCAAAACTTGAGTAATTCATACGCCCATAAAAATCGTACGAAATAAATCGTTCAAAAAATTAAGATTACATAAAAATGACCGCACATATACAGATTTAAATGTATATAAAACTTTTTACACAAATCATAAATTTAAAAATTTATAACTTTTTCGAAAAAAATTTCTTAAAAATAAAAAATAAAAATACTTTCAAACTGAATTTCAGATTCAGTTTTAATGCAGAATGGAAAGAATAGTTTTACAGAAGCGCTGATTACAGGGTAGGCACATATCTTAAGGAAACCAGCTGACCGGTGGTGTCCCCAAATCTGTCTCGCATATTCTTGAATGAATATTTTATCTATCTTCCCTTTCATAAACTTGTGGATCTTGGGTAAGGCCGTGAAACACTTGCAGGGTATTGACGAACAATAGTTACGAATTATTGACCATTGAGGGGAACTTAGCATTTTTATTCAATATATTGTATGATCCTTGCGATTTTTTTTGGCGATTAATCAATGGTATTTAATAATAGGTAGCCCAAAATCAAATTTGTACTTCATATGCGTTCTTTCAACCCGATTAAAATCAAAATTTGATACAAAACTAGAACTGAAGCTACAAAATCGCATACAAAATTAAATTATTGCGTTTTTGAGTTATCATTATAAGTTATTCTTTAAATGAAATTTTTGAAACTGTATAGTATTTATTGTTAAGGATTCACTAAAGAACTACGTATTGGGAGAAAAAAAAATTTCAAAGTGTATCCATTTTAAACATTTCTTACTCTTCTCTGTAATATAATTGGTTGTCTAAAGATATATGTAAACAACGAAGTAAATACATAATACAATTACAAAAACAACGGTGTGAGGCTTCTAAATCAGCATATGTCTATTGAAGTTTACAAAGATTTCACTCAGAAAGCTATTAAAATCAAACACAGAATATTTAATTAAAATCTTTAGAAGTCATTAGTGTCTGTGAACTAAAAATTCGCCAAAGGCAGTTTTACTAAATGAAATTGCAATAGAATATTTACTTAAATTAACGACATCTTTTAAGACCACTCAAATACTATTTTAAGATGAGGCACGTTATTATGAGCCCGATCAGATGGCCTCAATAATCTCTTTTCAAATTAGCACTTCTATACCAAAGAAGTACGTTTGACCTTCCAAAAATTTAATGGGAAGAAATGAATGTAGGTTGTTTTCTCTCAGATGATATTCATTATGAAGACTTTCTTTAATTTAGTTCAGTTTTTCATCAGTTTAGCTACACATGTTAAGTTTAATCAACATGCTGGAGATTCATTTTCTTTTATTATTTTCATTTTAGTAAATTTGTAAAAAATATATTAGTTCATTTCTTTATTTTTAAATAGGTTTATCATGGAAAAATGTATAAACGAAAAACAATTATTAATAAATTAACAATAATTATTAGTTAATGACTTTCTTACTTACAAATATAATCGGACTTTGAAAGATTATAAAAATGTAATAAAATTCAAATAAATTTAACATTTGAATTTATTTTAAGACATGTGAAATTGATTATAACATAAATAATAGTTAACAACATAATAATAACAGTTAATAAATATTTAATATTCTAATATGTTATAAGATATAATTATCTATACTTTAATTATTTTTAAAATTCCGGTTCCACATACTGTGTAGCTACAATTACTCAAAATAAATTGTAATATTTTAACTACTATTTTATAATTAAAATGTATATCGTACATATTTATTTACTTGACAAACATATTAATAACGTTTTAAAATTCACCTTCTTTCCAACTGGATAGTTGGAATTCCACCATTTATTGTTAATATATTAAAAAAATTATTCTTAATATTTCCTTTGATCTTCGCCATCACCTAATTACGTACTACTCATATAATATTTTATTAAATGACTACATCATAAAACGCAACGATATGAGATGTTGAAAAAAATTATAAAGAAATAAAAGGATCATGTATATATAAAAAAATCATTTATTAAAAACTTTAAATAAATTATAAGTGATTAAATTCCAATCTATCAAAGTTTCATGCTATTATAAATTTATTTTGACCATCAAACTTTCGAAGAAAAGAATTTTTCACCAATAAGTGTATTAATTAAAAAACATTTTTATAAATATTTTATTCCTGTTATTTAATATTCGTTTTTTTATTTCTTACTTCACATGGTTATTTTTCTATTATCATATAAAAATATTAAATAATCATAAATATCACAAAATGTAAAAAAATTTCAACTTATTAAAAATTATAAATAAATTTTAAGATTAATTAAATTTTAACCTATTAGTATCTCATGCTATTAGAAGTTTATTTTGATCATCAAATATTTATTGAAAATTATTTTCACCTAGTTAATATATTAATTCCTGTTATTTAAAATTTATTTTGTGATTTGATACTTTGTATGTCTGTTGCTCTTTTACTAATATTGTAACATATGTTTTGGTACAACATCAGCAATACTGACCCTTTAAATGTATGAACTCCAAATTCTGAATCATGCCCCTTCACATAATGATGCAATGGAAAGTTATAACCTTTAATTCATTTGGAAATCCGTTTGAATTCTCCAACTCCATTTAATAAATATCCTCAAAAGAACGCCAAAAATTCCATACGTCCTAAGAGCCAATTAGGCTAAGCAGATTCGTCAAAAGGTTTAACAATTTCAGCTCTAAGAATAGCCTCGAACATTTTCCATTAAAGCCGAAACGCATTACACTTTTACCGCTGGTCCAATCCAGGCAATATTAACGAGAACATGAATACATCATGGACGGTGAATCAGTTCCGAACACCATAGCAATGTAATAATCAATCGAGATTTATTCCCTCGAACCAAAACTCAATCCAACCGTCCTCTATGTTCGCTTTCCACTTTTACCAGAAATCCAAAGTCAAGGTGCGGGCTTAAACGGCGCGAAGTGTGAATATACATGAAGTAGCCATTGCCCCGGGCGAAAAATCGGGCAATTCTACAGCAGGAAACGTGAATTGTTCTCGGATATAAGCAGCCGTGAATTTCATCCATGGTTTGAGAGCTTTCTGCAGCGGCATTTTCGGTCGAAATTATGAATGGCATCCGGTTTCAAACGAGCAAAGGGGCTCTGTCCATAGTACATTTAAATCCTCAATTGAATTTGCATGCATTCCTGAATATTTTGAATAATACAAAAATATCCTTTTCAAAACATCCGTTGCTCGTGGATTACGATTTCGAAGATTTAAACATCTGTATCAAGTTATAGAAAGTTTGTGCATTATAAGAAATGGTCTGGTTAGAATTTAAAAGTTTTGTAAATTGCGCTTCGGTTCCTGACTTTAATTCGCTTCATTAATGTGTTGCGCCAATAATCATGATTCATTAATTTGTTTCTGAAGTGAGATTCTAGGAATTCAACTAATGTTTGTTTTCACAAAGGGAATTTCGGTTATTCGAAAAATAGAAGAAAAGCTAAATGGCGTGATAACTCATTGGAATCGAGCGAGGACAATGAAAATATGTAAACTTTTCGAAACAATATATATATATATATATATATATATATATATATATATTATATATAATATGTCTTTGAACCTAATAACACAAATGTGATATTAGGTAGATATAACAAATGGTAGATATAACATTTAGGTAGATATAACATTTCCTAGCTACAGACCCTGTATTAATGATTTACAAAGGGAATATGTAAATATATTAACTCTATTGACAGAACCAAGGCTGATATGCACTAGTAAATCAAGTCTTAAAGCCAAACAACTTAAATTTTAACTCAAAGCACATTTTCTGTTTCCCCATTTAGATAAATTTATTCATTTTAAATTAACTTATTGACTTTAAAATATTAAGAATTTATTTTATATAGTTTTGCTTTTTTTATTTCATAATAAATTTTTAAAATTCATTTATTATGTTTTCCTTACACATGTCATATATATATATCATGCTATTCCCAAGTTACCATTTGGTAAAAAGATATGTCATAAAAATCACTAGAGATGTGTAGAATGCCTCATATAGTTTGTAAGTCTGTCTTTCTCTTTAAATAATCTAAATTTTCCACATGTCTTGATTTGACCCACAAGTAACATTAGTTACAGTTTACAAAACATTTTCATAATCCAAATCCACGCAATTATTTTTGCAAGACACAAATTGGAAGACTTCAAAAAAATTAACTGCTAAAAAGTTTTCTGTGTTAAAATGTAAATTAAAATTTGATCATGAAATATATTTTCTAAGTTTTTAATATTTATTTACGGATCAAAATCACTCTAAAGTATCACTTTTACCTTTAGTACCCAAAATATAATTTTCTTTCTTTGTGAATTTATTCCCCATGCTTTAAGTAGCCAAAGTAGACTAAATAAAATAATAGATTTTTTGCAGAACATCTAACAGGTGGGAGCTAATTGTAATGTTGTACTGGGTATAATATAAAACAAACCTCTAATATTAAAGCAGTAAAAACATTTTATATAAGTATACTTTATCGCATCTTTTCGTTAAAAGCCAGCTCTTAAGTAATATTATCTTTTTTACGTATACAAGAAAGACATAATAGAATTAATGAGCCATCATTTTTATGGATTTAATCTAGTGCTTTCGAATAACAACCATTGACAGTAACTGTCTCAATTGGAACTTATTTACCAGTCTAAGATATACATTTCTTTTGAAACTTTGTCAAGATTTATTTGCCTTAGTTCTAAGAACCAGTAAGTCCTGCAGTCATTAAGTAATCTACCGTATCGACGATTTTCGTCTTGAGAACAAACTCCAGCTAATCCGTTATCCCTTGATTCATGTCGACAGTGATCTTCTCCAGATGCCCTGGCAAATCAAATTACTTCGATCCAATAAATACGTAATTGAACTAACAAATGAAGCGGGGTTGCATAAATAAATGGAACATCTCCCCTCCATGTAACTGGGTAGTGAGTAATGATGGTAGGCCAGTCATTAACTTGGAGTGGGGACCCACTCCGTGCCTTCAGACAGAGGATATGAAAAGTGGGCTCGTATATCAGCTTGCGACAGAAAAGCATTTCGCCTCGGCCAAATTGGAAAGTCGTCTTTGTAGCAAGAAAGCAATCCGCTTGACACTAATATGAGAATTGCTTAGTCTTTCGAATGGTAAAAATAGTTATTAAATTCAAAATAACATAAAATAATTTTACTTTTTCACATACGAAATGCACAAAGAGAAAGTATCGTTATCGTAAAAAAAAAAGTCGATTTCAATATTTTCGCGAATCTATATGTTTTAGAATTTTCTTATGAAACTCACTTTTGGAATTGTATCTGTCTGTCAAGTTGTGATTTAACTAACTATAAAACCAAACTAATAAAAGGCTTGAAGTTCGATATGTGGTCTTCTCACCAAACGCGAAGGTTTCTATGAAATTTTGTACCATGGAAAATCTATCTATTCATTCGTCAACGCCCGTACGAACACAATAACCCTAGAAATCCAATAGTCATATGAATTATTCTCATAGATTTAACGTTAGATGTATAAAGTTTGGCATTCAAGCTATAAAAAGTCTGTATTGAATATTTGATAATACATGAATACGACGACGAAACTGCAGTGACTTAGACAAACGAAATTTAACATACACAGCACGCACATCTGGTTCAAATTTGGAATCAAATCACTGTAAAAAATACACTTCTAGTACACTAATTAATTGTACGTTTGATTAAGTTTTAAATTTTGAAAAGATGATAGTTCTTTTTTTTTAGTCTTAAATCAATGTATTCAAAATTTAGTTGAATTTGACTTCATTATTTAGGAGGAGTTGTTGAACATACATACATATCCACAATGATTTTTATTTACATTGAGATAAGAAACAGTGAGCAGGAAGAAAATCTGAACTACATTATTTATCTACGACTATATTATTTATAAAAATAGATATTTCAGATCAGATATCAATTATTTAGGACAACAATAAAATGTCAGTAGAAAGATAAACGCTATTGGATTAATAAAGAAGATGAACAACGATCTAAAATGATTTGTTACTTAAATTGTGAAGCATTATATCGAAACATTACGACCTCCTATGAATAGTAATAAAACTCTTGAATGAACCTAAAAAAAAAGTTATTTGGCTAACTTCACTTCATCAGCCGTTGCATTCGATGCGTAACGCCTTTTATATTGCACAATTTAGGCGAATAGAAACCTCTCTCTCTCTCTCTCTGTGTGTGTGTGTGTGTGTGTGTGTGTATATGTGTGTGTGTGTGTAAATGCTTATACATAGAATAAAGTCAAAATACGGTTTCTAGAAATCTCCGTCTAAACAGATAGGCTGATTTATATGTCACTGAAAGACGATAGTAGATTAAAAAATATTATTAACCTTACGTCAAATAACTTTTATGAATTAAAAAATATTTGGATAGACTCAGCACCCTGTTTAATAAATATCATAAAATATTAGGATGAAATTAACACTTTGCAAAATAAATATTAAAATAAATATTAATAAATAATAATATTATGTATCAATAATTATACCAATAAAATGTTAGCAATAAAAGGAGCTTTTATTTTTATTGCAGAATTGTTATAATGTGATTTGTGACATTGGGATATTGTTTAATTTATAATGTAGCCAATTGATACATTTTAATTCTTCTGTTAAAAATTTCATCTGAAAAATTAAACTAATTTTTTTTAAATTTTACTAAATTATAGACAACTATTCAAGCACACAAGTATTTTATTGTTAAAAAATAATAGTAAGTTTTACATTCTAGGATTAAATGTGGTAGAGTAGACGAAATTTTAATGTAAACAATATATATTAAATTTATTTATGTAATTATGCTGTCATAAATGTTGTTTAGAATTTAATTCTATTTGCCGTTTTTATTCATTAATAGCTTTCTTTGAACAGAACTTTTAGAGTGGTTTCAGTTTTTTTAGGAAAAATAATGTAACATTTTCATATAAATGATTCATGATTTATGCTTAACCCTTATTAGTCTTTATTTTACCTAATTTCATTTATGCCATTAATAATGGATTTTTATTGCACTCTTATAGGGACATTATACGCATAGCAATTTGTTTCGCTCGAATGCATTCACACCTTTTTGGGAATGTATTCCAAATACATTTAAATTAAATGCACACTATTATAAATTAATTTAAACGATAATTCATAATAATGAACATTTAAATTGGCTATCGTTTAAATTAAGTAAACAATAGGACCTGTTCTGAAAATGATTT
>JAPMOR010028174.1:33844-44172 GCA_026543865.1 Argiope aurantia
TTATCTGACTTTAAATGGAATATTTCATCATTTAGTTTCATCAGTGTTCTGTTTAAAAGTATCATGCCTATATCACTAATGAAAACAGGACGACATTCAGGTCGAAAAGGTGTTATAAACAGACAATGAAAGAAAACAGTTTAATATCTTACAGTACAAATGCTGAAACATTTATCCAAATCTAGCTTGCACTATGCTGCATACTTCTTCATCGAAGTGTTACCAATATATACCCACACCTGCACTCCTACACATAATATAGGGACCGATGGCTCTAAGTCTAGGTGACAATAGCCTTTCAGAACGAATGTCCTCTTCTGTCAATAAAAACACACGCGGTGTCATTGTGGACTCCACCCGAAGCCTAACAACCCATATAACAAGAAACGGAGTCGTGCTACGTTTTTATTAAGCGAATTCATTAGTGACAGAAGCCCGGGGCTGAATGGGCGCATCCGATATGATGGCGACCACAAATGCGTCTGACAGAGGGGACCTAATGAAGGAGGTATGCTGCTTTCAGGAGAGGCCCCGGGGAATAGATCCCAAGGAAAGATATCTATTTAATTACAGGGGGCACCGCCCATCGGTATGGTGGGTTTCTGTTCTGTGGGAGGAAATCGTTAAAATAGATGCTAGGTGTTAAGTCGACGCAAATGAGCCAGAACTACTCGGTAGGTGGAAAGGTTTTCCACATTCAGGGAAAAAACAGTGAATGAAATGTAATGCTGAGATACTTCTAGGCCATCAATTCATAATTTATGTCCATTTCATATAATCTTTCGTAGCAAGTAATCATTCCATAGGTAATTTATTTTCTTTCTTATGATTAACAACAATGCTGAACTTTTTTTTTTCTGAAAAGAGAGACTTTTTTACTTTATCGTATGCGTAGTATAGAGAAAATATAGAAATTGTCAAAAAAAACCCGATTTCAATGAATCACTAGGTTTTTAGACCTCTTTAAGTTCGAAAAACTCATTTTCGGAAAATAATCGTCTATCTATCAGTCTGTGACAAAAATAACTCTAAAATGCTTTGAGCTAGACGATTGAAATTTGGTTTGCGGTCTTCACATGAAATTTGCAGATATCTATCAAAATTGTGAGTAAAATATGCTCATAGGCTGTCCAGCTGTTCGAATACAAGTTAAAACGATAACTGCAACAAAAAGATAGCCAGATGAATGAAAATTCAGTACACAAACTTAGCATCTATAGTTTAGACACCTCACGGATATTGAGCCAAATTCAAATATAGGTTAATCATCTATCCGTCTGTACTTTCAGAAACATGCAAAGACGATAACTAAAACACAATGACTAAAATATATCTAATTTGGTATGGAATTTTGTGACTACAAGTACAGTTTTGGGTGAAATTTTATTTCAATCGTTTGAGGAAAACGTGTATAAAACACCAATTTAATTTTTGGATAATATTAACACATGCCACGGACTAATCGCTAAGAAAACGCACCAAAGATGACACGAAAGATTCAATAAAAATTCTTAATTCACACCAAAAGTTAATATTTTCTAACAATCGTATGTGAATACCATGTAAAGCATTACTTATATCGTTTGTTGAGATGTGTGAATGATTGACTTTTCAACAAAATTTTATAAAGATTGTAATAGCAACTAATCCTTCAACAAGGATTTCAATGAAAGTCAATTGAAAAAAAAAAGAAATTCCCATCAGCGGCTTATTGAGTTAAAGCAATAAAAGCTTTGAAAGTGGAATGGGAGTAGATAATTATGATTTTTCCTTTCAGACTGCTCTCTTAATTAGCGTTATTATTCAAAAACTAGTAGACAAATGTAGGCTAATTGGCCTCGCATGTCTGACCTCTTCTTGGCGGTGTTCTTAATTTTTCTTCTCGCAAAACGCAATTATGTATCAAATTCATTTGAAATCTTCCAAGGTGGCAACCTATTTTCACGCCTTCGAGGCAACTCACGCTTCAGTCTCAGTAAAAGTCAATTATACTTAGGTGCCTCGAGGTCCTTCGACCAAAAGGTATCCTACTACACTCTTATGAGTCATTAATTTATACACTTAAATAAGAATTAAATAGAATAGGAATAGTTGAATCAATTAGGATTAGAATCATCACAAAATAAAGAGTAAACCGTCACATCTGTGATATTTAAGTATGCCTGATTATCAGAACTGATTTCAAAAATTGAAACTATGGGTCTACTTGAAAGATTTACCATAAAGCAAAAATTTCAATCCTTGAGGATTAATTTTAGATTTCTGTTATTTCCGAATGTTCCCATGTTGATTTCATCTTTTCTTGAGTTTATGACGTTTTCATAACGCCAGTAACATAATTAGGAGGGAACAGTCATGGTATGTGTCATAGGCGCCATTACCAAGGGCTGCAAATTTGATAGATCGTTTGTTGCATTTCAGAGAAAAGAAATCTTTTTCTTTTACTCTTGTTTCTAAAATTCGTAAAAATTAAATGATTCCATCCAAGTGACGGAGAACAAAAAGTAAACTATCCTTTTTACAATATGGGAGGTAAATCTTTGAAAACCAAGGGATTATCCAAAGATCTTACCTGGGAGAAGGGGTTACCTAGGGAGAAGGATTGCCTTGATCATTAAATGACCTTTTCAGAAACAGAATCTTAGTATCTGAACATCCTTAGAACTCTATAGGATTTCTTATGGTATGCATGATGATAAATTATTATATCTTCATATTCATATCCACAGGACTAATTGACGGCAAATTAAGACTAAAGTCATTCCCGAATTATGAATTTCCATTATTACATTATTATGTATGTATATTATTATGTATTTCCATTATTACATTATTATGTATGTATATTATTATGTATTTCCATTATTACATTATTATGTATGTAATTTTTTATTTTATTGAATTTATTGTGAGCATTTTATATGTGTTTTTTTAACAGGAAATCAATGAAAACCATATTTATTTTACAATTTTTTAACGTGCAAAGCTTTTAAATAAAAACGATCAATTTCATATTACAGCACTTTTTGAAATACCTTAAGTCATAAAGTATTCATTTTTCAAGAAAGCTTTGAGAAATTTTATTCAAAACAGTCTAAGCAATATTATAAATTTTTAAAACATTTTGTAATGTCTGTATAATGTTTTTTAAATAAAAAGAACTATCCATATTTGATAACTATTACGCATTATGTCTCGCAATATTAAGATAGAATATTATGTATGTTGTTTGTCTAACTATTGATCATTTACAGGTTAGACTGCTTGACTTAGAATATTCGAATTGGAGACTAATAATGTGCACTTCAAACTTTTTCGAATCTTTATATAGAATTTTAATTAATACGAATTTTATAGTTTGAATTTTAATAAACGAAAATTCAAAATTTTTAATGATAACTTGTGAAGATATTATCACAAAAATATTATTTTTACCTTATCTTAAAATTTAAAAAAAATATATCTTTTCCATGATATAAATTTAAAGCGCAATTGTTCTGTAATTTTTCCCAAATTTTTAATGCGGTTTGCTACAGCAGTTTTCATTCTTGAAATATAATTCAAACTTATTTGTTTCTTCAAGTTTCTAGATCATTTCTTTTTCTTCTGTAGACAAAAATCATAGTATATCGGACAACATTTTTAATGAAGGATTTTTTCTTTACTGTTAAGCTAAGAAATAATCAGCGAATTTTATAGCAAACGAATGTTAGGATTTCCCTCTCTCTCCGTATGATTTTAGGCATCAAGTAATTTTATTTCAGGCTTAGATTCATCATGTGATATTTATAAAATGTAAATGAATTAATTAGAAGGTTTTTATAATTTCTGAATTGAAAAAAGATTTTAAAACTTAATTGAAAGTAACTACGTTTTTCCTTAAAAAATTATTTTAAAAGCACCTGAAGCTGTAAATTTATTACTCATCACTGTGCCAAATAAATGTAATTATTATAACTATTTGAAACCATTTCAGTGGCTAAAAATATTTTAAAAAAATAGAAAACATTTTTTCCGCCAAAAATTTAACTTTTTGATATTTTATATGAACGTTAATGTTTTTCCTGTGCTTGTCAGTAACAGCATGTGATCAGTTATATTTCAGAATCTTATTTGGCATGAGTTTTATTTTTTTATGTAAATGAATGATTTAGATCAGCGTTTCTCAACCTTTCAGTATTCGCGGCCCAGTTTTCAATCATAATTTTCATCGCGCCCCCTCTTACAATAAAATGTATACAACAATAATGTAAATTGAGTATTTTAGATTCTGTTTTTAAATTATTTCTTAACTAGCTGCCAAAACAAGAATAAAAGAGAGCCAACGTTGGCGAGAAACCACATCTTGCATTTTGGACAAGTGGGCGGTAAACAGATGAAGCGAATGAAAGCGGGGAAAATTTAAATATTATATTTGAAATGAAAGCCAAACAGAGAGATAACGTTAAAAGAGTATGAAAGTAGAAAAATTCGTTAATGAAAGTTAACCTAGACGGGGTGAGTTAAATTTAGAAACTGGGAATGCATTTTTTCGAATAATAAAAGAAATAAAACAGAAGCATGATTAAACAAAAGAGAAAAAATAAACAATGTTTGTGGGACCGATGCCGTCTCGAGCATACGAGGAGTAAATGTTTTCTCATAGGAAGAAGGAAAATGTTCGATAACGCAAGTTTCAAATCCAGCCAGTCTCTGTCGAGTCGATCCTTTTATCGCTATCGAATCTATCGTGAATGTGTATGTTATATATATTTTTGTGTTAATTGCAATTCAACATATTAAATATTCACGGCAGCAGATTTATACAGACTCATGGATAAATTTTAAGCGGAAGTAAGCAAGCATTAGAGATAATCAAGCATCAACAAGTACACAGACGAGGAAAATAAAATCAAGAAAATATTCAAGAAAGTAAATGAAAAAGAAAGGCCCCTGTGTATCATTTGCTCAAAAATGTTGACAGCAGACACCATGAAACCTAATAAACTTAAACGACATTTGGAAACGCTTCATAGGGAGTACGTCAACAAACTGAGAGAATTCTTCGAATAAAAATTAATATCATATAAAAAGCAAAAATCATTTTTTAGAGAAACTTTGTCTGTGAATAAAAAAGCTTTAATTGCCTCTTATAAAGTTCATATAAATTGCCAAATGTAAAAAACCTCACACCATTGGTGAAGAGCTTATTTTACCAGCAGCAATTGAGATTGTAGAAACTGTGTTTGGAGACAATTTTTAAAAACAATTGCAGTCCCTACCTCTTTCAAATGATACTGTTGCTCGTCGAATTGGCGATATAGCTGAAGATGTACTTTTCTCGAAGTACGTGACAAATTGTTTTCAATACAGCTTGACGAAGCAACAGATAGTAATAAAGATGCTCATTTAAGTGCCTATGTTCGAATTTGTGATAATATGTCAGTTGTAGAAGAACTGCTTTTCTGCAAACCAATAGAACTCAAAACAACAGTGCTCGCATTATTTGCTATTTTAAATGATTTTATGAACGAGGCAAACATAGAATGGAAAAATTGCGTCGAAATACGCAACGATGGTGCTCGTTCAATGTCCGGAAGATTCCAAGGTATACAAGCACTTGTAAAACAAAAATCGCCTCAGTGGGTCTGGATATATTACTTGATCCCCAGAGAAGCTTTGGCTTCGAAAGAAATGAGTCCTGGTCTGAATATTGTGTTAACTACGGTTTTAACAGTAATAAATTATATAAAAATGTGTCTCCTGAAATTGAGAATCTTTTCCGCACTTTGTAAAGACATGGGTTCAATACATTCAGCGTTATTATTTTATTGCTAGGCAAGACGGTCATCACGTGGGAAATTTTTGCAACGTGTTTATGAATTAAGAGAAGAAATCGCCATTTTCCTAGAAGAAGAAAATACACCGGAGGCCGAGAATTTTGGCGATGGTTTATTTGTGATGAAATTGAGGTGCTGGTCAACATATTCGAGAAATTAATTAACTTTAATCATCAACTCCAAGGTGCAAATAGACATATGTTGGATGCGAATGATAAAGTTAATGTTTTTTGTAGAAAATTGGAATTGTGGAGCAGAAATTTAAAGCAAAAATCCTAACAATGTTTGCAAATGTGGATGATTCTACTGAAACTTACAAGGCTAAAAAAGAACATGTAAAAGTTGTTTTTGTAACCACTGGAAATCATTTAGCTATTCTGGCAAAGAATTTTAAAAAAATATTTTCATGCTGACGACAAACTGATAGAAAGTTACGAGTGGGTTAGGGATCCATTTCATAAGACTCCCGAAGGACTCTCAATTGATGAGGAAGAAAAATTCATAGACTTTACGACAAGTGGCGAAACTAAAAGACAATTTAGTAATAAATCACTATTTGATTTTTGGGCAGAAGTAAGGATGATTTTTCTGCACTAAAAACAGGGGCATTTCACATTCTATTACCATTCAACATCCCACCTTTGTGAAACTGTATTTTCTACTGTGGCTCCTTCGAAGACAAAATATAAAACAGAACTGAGAGTAGCTACTTCTAATATTAAGCCTTCCTTCGAAAAACTTTTATCTGCAAGATAGCCTCAAGAAAGTGTCTAATAATTATTAAATTAGTTTTTAATTTAGTATGTTTTTATTAAGTAAGTTTAGTCGAAATGTATTTTGTTTTCTATGTGTATGTGTGCTTTCCTTTCAGTCAGTTAATCAATTTTTTTAAAATAATATTTTCTTTTGGATATCTCGCTCCCCCCCCCCCCTCTTGTGTGCTCGAGCACCCCTAGGGGGGGCGCTCCCCATAGATTGAAAATCGCTTATTTAGATGGCAATTATGATTTTCTTTTTATTTTCTAGAAATATATATTTGTGTATTTCATAAAATAGTAATTTTTCTTAGTTTCAGTATAAAAGAATTTGCGGCAATTAACTCATTAAAAATTTTAATATAATTTGCATAAATATTCTATATATAACTATCAAATGGAAAATTATTATAATTTATTAATAAGTTAATTTATTAACAGTTTAAACTGATTTTTTAAAATCATTTTACTCAACAGTTTTTAACGGCTAAATTAAACTTAAATCATTGTATTAATTAGATGCAAAATGTGCAGGGCATTTTTATTTTGTTCAAGTATCAAACTTTACTTCAAATAGTAATGCATTCTTTTGGGCACTGATTCTTTTCTTTTTAATTTTCCCATTTAATTCCTAATTGTTCGTAAAAATTAATACTTTCAAAATACCAAAATTTAAACAAGTTCAATAACTAGTATAAATTAAAATTAGGTAACGATAGCTTGGAAAATGTAAATCAAATAATTTCAAAAAAGGTTTATATATAATTTTGTATACGTCATTACAGTTTTAATCTTAGGTTATTGGTGTGAGATCAGGGAGAGGAGCAGTAGTAGTGTTTCTGAAGAGGGACACAGGTTTGGTATTGCCCTTGGTGCCATATAGAAGTCCAAAAATAGGGTATTCGAATAATACAAATCAGGTAGTTTAGTGTATTCAAGTACTGTAATAACGAATCTTATTTATTAATTGGATTAATGTATGTGGTTAATACTACGTTCTCTTGTTCCGATATTATAAACGAAAAATCTTCCGCAAATAATAATCATGGCTACAAAAATGAAATTACGGACACCTTGCCAAAAATCTTAGCTTTATATACTATGCCTATTGTTATCTGAAATAAATGATGATATTGTTTTAATAATATATAACTTTTTATTTTATGTATATTATTTATCATTGTTACTATAAGAAATCGAGATTGAATAGGTTGATCTGCAATTTAGAGGATGTTTTAAAATCGGCATACTAAATGTGATCTAATGATAAAATTTTGAATTCAAAACCGAGTATTGCTGACTATGCTATACACTCCATCAAATGTCTTGTCTGTAAACTTGTTGCCAGAAGTGATAACATTATTGCTTTAGGACGAAAAGTATCAGATTGGATATTCTTGTCTTATTGTCAGATTTCACAGCTTCGAAGTCTATCCATACGTTTATGCAACCTTAAAACACGACATTAAGGCTGCTAGTCTAATAAATTCATCATGTGATTCCCATGATCATGTTCGCACAAGAATCTATATTGGACTGTCACATAAAACGAGGTTTCAGATATACTTAGATTCAAAAGACATTTTCCCAATCAAGAAAGTTGCTTTTATATAACGGCATGGCTAGCGAGAAGCATTTGCTTGAGATCATTATTTGACGAACATCTTGCTTGTTCAGAGACAAGTAAGTTTAACTTGTAAGCAGTAAAAAATAGCTAATTTATTAGAAAATGCATTTTAGAGGTCATTACATGCTTGTTTAGTTTACATTCTAAACCTTTCTATAAGATCCACCATTATTCCTATACAATCTTTTGGAATTTCATTCGAATTTTAAAAATTCTGGTGAATGATTCTCATAAAAATTAATCTTACATATCTAGCTAAGCTCTTGAGAAAAGAATTTATAACAAAGGAAGCATTGCTTAGTCTCCTAGTGAAAATGATCTTGGGACATCTAAGGACACCTGAAGTAGAAATTTATTTAGCTTTAGTAAATTCGGCCTAAGTTACCTTACTGGGGGCCAGTCAGTGGAATCTCGAATACATTTATATATCACTTGGAAGAAATTTTCCATCATCTTGTCCCACCACAATTAGTAAGTATTTTATTGTTAAAACATATATTTATGTAGAAGTTCATGAACAATGCTCGTAAAGAAGATTGACAAAGAATAGAATCCATAAACATTTTCAATTGAATCATCTTCCTTACCTGCGTCAATCTATGCTTTATTTTAATCAAATATTCCACTAATAGTTACAAGGGGTGTTCAAGTGAAAAGGTACAAAACGACAATGTGAGCAAGAATGAAGACCTTATTCAAAGTATGCAACATAAGCCTGAGCACAACGATCCCATTGATTAACGAGCCGAGGGATTCCTTCTTCCCAGAATTCATGTGGCCGTGACGAGACCCAATCCTTCCCAGCGTCTTTGAGTTCGCCGTCCGAGTTGAAGCGCTTCCCTTTCAGATGTTTTTTCAGAACCATTAACTCCGATGTATACTGTGAAATAATCCGAAGACTGCATAGGTCCATCAAGAACAAAAGACTGGGGCTACTCACGTAGGGTATGGTTTTGCTCTATGGTAACTCGCGGCCACACGTCTCCAGGGTCATACACGCGGAATTGGCCGAGTTCAAGTGGCAGCGGCTCGACCATCCCCTCTACAGGACGGACATGTCACCCTGCGATTTTCATGTGTTTGGTCACCTGAAAAAACATCTGAAAGGGAAGCGCTTCAACTCTGATAGTGAACACAAGGACGCTGTGAAGGACTGTGTCTCGCCACGGCCACGGGAATTCTGGGAACAAGGAATCCTTCGGTTCGTTAATCAATGGGATCATTGTGTTCCGGCCTATGGTGCATACTTTGAATAAAGTTTTCATTTATACCCACAGTGTCGTTTTCTATCTTTTAATTTGAACACCCTTTGTAGTTTTATATGTAATTTTCATCAATATCACATTAATCTTGTGCCTCATTATAATAAATTGAATTCAATTCCTAAAAAATAACTTTCAGTTATTTCACATACATTGTATAAATTTTTTATTTATAAAATGTTATGTCGATAATGAAAAATCTTATCGATTTTATCGATAGTCATGTTACATCATTATGATTGTCTAAAAATAATAGTGATGAAGATAATTTTCAGTATCCTTTTGAGTTCCATACATCAAATTAGTGCATATTACTGTTCCTACTTTCAGCCATATTTGATTTAACCATCCCTCAATATTAATACGCACCTCTGAATCCAGCAGAAATCTAGCTACAGATTGGAAAACAATTTTCGGCGGATGGGGGAGGCTTGACAACAATGCACCTGGAGGATATTTCTCAACGGTCCCCTTCACCTATTAGCCATCGTTCCAAGCATCCAGTCATTCAAACTCGGTATTTGTTGTGCCCCCGAGCGTCGACTAATTATTCGAAATTGTTCCATGAAACCCACGTTCGAGCAACCCTTTCAGCACTGTTCTCTACCCCCTTTCCCTTCCCTCTGTGATCCCAGACGCTTCCTTTTATCCGTGACCGTGAGAGGAAATCATAAAAGGACACCACGATGAAATTGAATTCCCACGCGCGCCGTATGCCAGCACTTCGCGATTTTTCGGATGGAGCAAATATATAATTCCTCACTCACTTGCTAATGGAGATTTCGCCAATCAAAAGATGACTTTTCCGCTTACTGTTCGGATTGGATCGCCATTAAAATATTATCGGCCGGTGTTTTCTGTAAGC
>JAPMOR010028174.1:46216-79230 GCA_026543865.1 Argiope aurantia
TAGGAAATAAGAAGTATTATAGAATACCATTCTATGCTAACAGGAATGATCTGCCCATTACAGTTGAAAATCATAAGTACTCCAATAGAAGGTATGTTTATAACTTGTTGCTCTTTGAATGTGTGTGTTTGCAATTTGTATTATTTTGGCATCCTCTGAATGTATCTGTGCATAATTTTATAATATTATTGAGTATAGATTAAATCTTTAAATAATATGATTGCATTTTACATTTGTGTTACTGTTTGTTTTTTAAATAATATTTGCTTTACATATGTTATGGCATATTACGTTGGGTATTTCGAAATGCCCCAATCCATCTTAATATTCCTTAACCCAAACTAAGTTTTACCCGGGAGAGCGTTTTGTTTTTATTTATAGTATGAATAGAATGAACACTCATCAATTATACAAACACAGTTTTTGGTTCAAAAAATTAATATAAACCAATGAGATGAGGAATTTCTGAAAAGTCAAAATGCTTATCTTCGAGAAATAGGTTGCAGTGATACGGTTTCAACTTCGAGGCTGTAGAGTTCCACGTTCCAATTCGAATTCACCTAAGTATTCTTCGCATATGTGAGATTGGTGCTCATTTCTAGAATCAGAGGAGAAAAGCTTTTCTGCTGAGGTAACAAGAAGTTTGCACAAGTTGTCGTCCATGGTTCACAATTGCGAGGTCAATCGCGAAATAGTCCTGATGTTACTTCGAAAGTGAACGTTAATCAAACTAAACTGCATCACAGATATTAGCTTCTTCCTTATTAACGACATATTTATGAATTTGGAGCAAAAAAGAGATGAACTTTACACTATCAGCACAAGATATTATATGATATCTTCACGATGTTGTTCGATATTTTGAATGCTGGTCAATATCGAAAAGATTTCGAAACAACATTATCGGACATTTTGTACTATTAATGTTTGGTGATCTATAATAGTAATAAAATAAAATAAAACAAAACAAAACATAAGAAAGCAGAAGTTTAGGTGGAGCGATAACAGTTTATTGAACTCCATTAATTCCTCCATTTCTATTAAATTGGCAGAATTGATAATTGAATAATTCATTTAACTTAAAGTATTGCTTTTTTCCCCTATACATGCAAAACCACGAACACTAAGTTCATCAAGTTAAGATTGTACTTAAAGTTTCTTCTACTTTGTCTGATCTTAGTTCTAAAATGATCAATTCCGTCAACCGTAAGCTACTTATTTCTTCAAGATGGAAATAGATGAAATTGTAGATTGGAAACTTCCACTTCATATCTAAGCGAATGTGTAATTTTTATCTCTAAATTTTCTTTAGATGAATTTGAACTGCAGGACTAAAATATCCCATCTATAGTCATTGTGAATTGTCAAAAGTTATTAATCTCATAGATTGTCCTTCCTGAGATCTCATTAGAATAAACGTCTCCAAGATGGAAAACCCTGAGGAGGGGAGGATTGTTTTTGCTGTCTTCCAAATCGATATCGGTGAGGGATAGTGCCATTAAAAGGCACGCACCTTTCCGGTGAAAGCAAACATCGGTTAATGAGAGTAATACCTGGTTGTTTACACGAACCAGAAGTTATTATATCGAGCTTTCGGCGGGGAGGGGTGCGCAAACACTTTCCCGTCGACCATTCACGCGGTGCGCTTGCAGAAGACTCATGAATCGTCTTCTCCAGGCTGTAAAAGCCGCTCAGAACGCAGCCGAGGTGTGCAGATGGGAGAAATTTATGATTAGGGACAATATTAGTTAGAGTGAGATACATCTGTGGGGTGAAGTGAGGGATTAAGTTTATGTGGGGCTGTTCATTCGATTTCAACTGATTCATTTCGTACACAGTTTGATTCGGGAATTAAGGAATCAGATGGGATTATACATGTGGAAATCCGTATTGAATGCTCTGAATTGAGGTAAAAAAATATTTTAAGGATGTCACGCAGAAAGCCTAATCTAGCTCGGCGAAATGCCTAAAAACCCTACTAAAACCTAAAGTATGTATAAAGTTCTAAGTATACCTTGGTGTACTTGGAACTTTATACATTCTTTATTCGTTCTTATTATATTTATACATTCTTTATTATCGGTGAATTTAGAACTTTAAAAATACTTTAAATAAATTAAATAATTATATCCTGCGTTATTTCAGTCAATAAACTTGATACTGAAAATATAGAACGAAATCTAAATTTTGTATGCGGTCTCCAAGTGTCTTAAGTAAAATTTAGTAAAATATTCTTCTATCAACATTTTAAACAGAAAAAGCTCCTTACACCTATTCAAACCTTACCGTGTTATGAAGCTTCGAAATTCATCATTTTTGACCAAGCAACTACTGCCTCAAGAGAGCGGAATACGTTAATTGGATTGTCTTCGTCGAAAAAATTGTTGAATTGATCTAAATGCTGTTAAAACAACGATATTCTATATAATTTCACCAATTCCACTTTTCTGCAACCAAAACTGACCGAGTTATGAAGTTCCGAATTTCTTATTTTTCATTAATAAATTATCCCTTCAAGAAAACAGAATACCTGATCAAATGAAGTAACCGCAATGTGGTCGTTTAAAATAGTAATAGTGGGAGTTTAAAAACTCGGGTGGTATTAATAGATGGCGAATGGAACAAATATTTTAAAGCATTGTCCTCATCATCGGTTCAAAATTATGCAGTCCATCCCAAAATTGTCCTAGTGTTGCTTTTGAACGAGACGTTAATATTACAAAATTAAATTACATTTGGAGTATATACCTTTTTGTGCAATTAATGCCACGATTCTCAAAAAACCTTAAAAGTCGGTCAGTTTCGGAATTAATATTACAGTAACTGTTACTTAATGCGATCACTTTAGGATTTGATAATCGGTAAGATCATCTATGAAATAATATTTTGTTTCAAAGCTCTGTGTGTGTGTGTGTGTGATGATATCTTAAACTCTTAATTTAGCCAACAGTAAAATATTGTCTTATTTCTTGATCTAATTCCACTTTCGGTTTAATTAATTCCTTTGTAAAAAATAATGCACCATCAGTACTACGTATCGAGTGAAAGTGATACTTCCGTTGCCCTTCTCAAGGTCAACACATGTATTAAATTGGCGCGTGGAGGGAAATTCCATCTTATATAAGACTAGTGATCATTTGTTTCGTCTCTTCTTCTCCCTTTTTCCTTACTTCTGCTTTTGTGTCGCACTGCGTCTGCTTGAAAATAAATTGCTTTCCCGAGATGGATATTAAAGAGAGAATAAAACGGAATTAAAAATGCCACGTCTCGTTGTATTTTTTTATTTATTTGTCTTCAAAAATATAAGCATAATGAAAATCCAAATTAAAACTTATTTCTGAAACAATTTAACATTAAAATTATTTCTGAATAAAACTAAAAAAGCACCATCCAAAAGATTCAATTCTAACTGAAACAAATAAAAATCAACTTGAAGCTACCTATCTGGATTTAAAAATCGAAATTTCTACTGATAAAACACTATTTGGTATCTGCGACAAAAGGGGTGAATTCAGCTTTAAAATAATTATATTTAGTAATTACCATTCTAATTTAAACTCCAAAAATTTAAATTTTTACAATTTAACAGGATTAAAAGAGTTTGTAATAACAAAATTTTCTATATTGAAGCAACAAATAATCTCATAAAAAATGTAACTACAAATGAATTTCCCAGAACTGCAATATTGATATTTTAATACTGCAATATTGATATTTTAATAAAAATAAAAAGAGCTGGCTGGGTACTAATTTTTTGACAAAAATAAAAATAGACTTTCAGTTGCATATTAACTAACTCAATAGATGGCGCCAATTATTTATTACCTTGAATGACGAAGCAGAAACAATAAAGAAACGCGGGAAGCAAGAAAAAACATAATGGGACACTTTTTGTTAAAATATTTTTTTGCCTGCTACTGTTATGTTCTTTCATTTTTGCTTTAATAATTAGTTGTGAGAATTCTTGCATAGTTTATATTATGTTATTGTATTTTTCGTTATAATTGGAGATTGTATTTCTTTTTTAATTGATTGTTTTATTTCTGTTAAAAATAGTGCATCTCTTAGGCCTTAATTTCAGGGAATTTTCGGGTCAAGAGGAGTCAATATCGTTGGATTAAAAATCAAACCCCTCACAGAAAAAATCCTTTTTTTTTTTTAAATTCTAGCTTATTTTTGTATTTTGGTTTAATTTTGATTCTTTTTTTTTTTTCCTTTTTACTTGTATTAACTTAGTATTTATTACTAATTAGGTTATATATATATATATATATATATGTGTGTGTGTGTGTGTGTGTGTGTGTGTGTGTGTGTGTGTGTGTGTATGTAATGATATTTTAATTCTAATTTCAATGTAATTAATTTCCAAGATTTTATCTTAATTTAGCCCATAGTAACTTCATTCTAAAATATTCTCTTATTTCGTGTTCCAATTCCACTTTCGGCTTAATTAATCCCTTCGTAAAAATAATGCGCCATCAGTACTACGTATTAAATGAAAGTGATACTTTTACCCTTCAAAAGGCGTCAAAGGTCAGACGTGTATTGAATTGGAGCCTGGCCAGAAATCCAGTGTTATATAAGGCTAGATGTCATCTGCTTGGCCCTTTTTTCCCTTTTCTTACTTCTGTGTGTGCAGCGCTGCGTTTTCTTGTATATAATCATGTCTGCCACTCGGATTAGAATAAAACGTAATTAAAAATACCAGGTCTCTTCACTGTTTCGAACCTACATTCTACTTCAATCAAAATATGTTATATATATATTAATTGTTGCTTGTCGATAATTATTCTTTAACAATTCACTTATATATTGTGCACATATGTATTGTTTAAGAATTGCTAAACGATGCTACAAGGCATATTTTAAAATATCAAGTGTTAGTCTTATTTCTGGCGTGCGTCGGAATTTTCTTCAACACGTTTTTCTGTGTGAATCATGAATTTTTATTGCTTGCTCTTACAAAAAGCTCTAGAATTTTTAAAATTTTAACAAGCAGGGGCTCTGAAATATTCATTTGTGCCTCATTATCCTGTTAAATGCATTTAACTTTTATACCTATTAAGAATTTGTTTTGACTTTAACACTAAAAAAACTTCGTATTTTAATTTACTAATCATTTTGCTTTCGTAACTCATTCGGAGAAATCTACTTATAGCGGTTCAGCAGATTCCTGCTGACGTGACGGCCTATTTGCCCGTTTTTAAACCAATCCAGATTCCTTTGATATAGACAAAATAATGTAAAATCCATCCCACAAAAAAAAATGACTCTCAGATATTTTCTTACAAGTGAATTCGGGGATTTCTTACATGGAATTTGGCGAATATCAATCTCTTGTGGGAAATGAAAGATTGCTCCGTTTTCTACCCCAAAATTAATAGCATGAAACGATGTAGCAATCACACTAAACGAATATTTTTTACTAACTTTGAATACGTAGGACTTTGATAATATAAAGCGAATTGTAAAATTAATCGCAATCATCGCTCCTTTATTGAGATCCTTAAAATTAAATTTTACTTTCAAATGAAAAAATAAATTCTATTTCATTTTAAATTGAGCAAAGCAAAAAGTTTACGACTAATAATTACAAAGCAAGTACAACGTCGCATACACTTTTTATACAAATTACCAAATAAAATAATAATTTTCATGTTATTTATTGAATATTTTTTTCATTAATTATGGAATAAGCAACTTGAATTAATTGAAAAAGTGATCAATAAGGAAAAACTCAATACAGTTAGTCCATATAACGCGATTATAAGCCTTATGCCCTTTGACTTCTGATTGTGCTTTTATTTGTCCTAAACTATAACTTCGTTACCTTTTCCTACTTGTAAAAGGCGGCGCGCTTGATTTCTTTTTACTGTTTGAACAACGTTAAAGGAAAATTATATATTCCTGAAAAAACTCATTCATTATCCTAGTGAATCTGCAGGATTTCCATGTATCTTACAGAAAAAAATACACCTGTTCACTTCTTCACAAATGTATTACTACTCCCGAAAAAAAAATCCGAGCCTTCTGCTAAACCCTGAATTCCATGAGTACTCAGATTTTTATTTTCAGAATCTTGCACATGAGTGTTTGGTATTCTGTTGTATAATGAAGAAGACTGAGCATGCATTCTATCATGTTTTCATTCAGTAATTGAAGCCAAAATTTGGCACAAACATAAAACATCACTTAAGTCATTACAATTTTGAGGTATGACGTTTATATGTATGCAAAAATGTAGACTGATAAACTATTTACACATTGACTGATAAATTATCTACACATTCGATGCTAAAACTGTGTAACTTATTTTTCCTATCTTGCTTTTTACTATTTGTAATGAGTGCGTTCATTTACAACAAATTTCTCGGGAATGGAAATAGGCTAATATTTGATGTCAATAGAATCTAGCTTTAAGACCCCAAACCAAATTTTCAGTTATATATATTTGTCAGTTATAGCCCTCAGACACATAAATTCTGATTCAGGGAGTCTAAAAGTATGGAGCACAATCTTTTGCACGATTATATTACTATCTCTTTGTATACATAATTATAAGAGAAAGTTTAATTATCAAAAATTCAACATGACGCTATCATAAATAAAATTTCGACGAATGAAAATAAAGGCGTTGTTTATATTCACTCAGTCCTTCTGAGTTGCTTGTCACATCCTTTTCCTCCGAAAGAAATATTTCCATATTGGGATATACTCATAATGGGATCCTGGCAGTCTACCAATTCTTTGGTGGATTTCCAATGGTGACTGATTTAGTTTCTTTATTCACTTATCAGCAGATGTTTATTAAGATCGAAATTATTATAATTTTTCGATTATAATCTGTTAAATCTGAAATCTACATCTTAATAACAAAACTGACATTTTTAAAAATTTTGATATATATCAAAATATTTTTTGTTTAAAACATCTATTTTAACCCTTTCGCCCCTAACAGTTCAGGTTAGTTCAGGTACATCAGAATACTGGAACGCCTTCGTATCTCTTTCAAAGACCTCGCCTCCCTTTGAAACCTCAGTGATAACTCGGGTGTTTAAGGGGTTGATAAACATAAGAAGCATCCTTTTAGCTGATAATTATTAATCAAATATATGCGCTAACATCCTCTGAGTGCTCTTAGGATGACTCAATATCCTTCAAATTAATCTAGGTGAGCGTCTCTAATGAACAAAGTACGCGCCATAAGTATTCAATCAATCACACTTAATGAAAAAAGAAATTTGGCAATGATATCCAAGAAACTAGAGCGGCTTCTGTAGCTAAGCGTTTGTGGCCATTTTCATAGTGATAGAATTAATTTCAAGAGAAACAGGATTATCGTCTTCTTATTAATAGGAAAGCGCATAGTTTACAAAGTTTTGTGAACTGCGTGATTAGAATTATTTAAAACAACATAATCTGTATAATAAATTTAAATTTAAAACAATGTAACTATAAAAAAACCAAAGAAAAATGTTAAAGTATTGGCAAAAATGGTTTTGGTATTACAGGTGTCAAATAGAGAGTGCACACTTTCTGAATAATATTCAGAAATAATATATAACTTGCTTCGAAATTCCGTAAATCATAATAATAATTTTTTTAAAAAAATAGTTGGCAAAATGTAGAGTCTTGTCTGATATTACGTTTGATGAGGAAAATTAATTAAAGTATTAATTTTACATTTTTTATAATGATATAGTATTAAGAGTAAAAGGTCATATTTGCATCAATAACGACTTATCAACCATGATAACTACAGATAAAACACAGTCGAATTGTATTTTAACATGCAAAAAACACACAAAAAAACATAATAGCAATTTTATTGATTTTTTGGATTATTGTAAGTTGTTGAGTTGCCTATACAAAATAAGCTTCTTAGTTTCCATCTGGATATGTTACAAGAAAAGGGTGCAGTCAAAATGGAAGTTGAAACATTGACTTTTGTGTTTCGATAAAAACTCATTCAACTGTGATAAGAAGTGTAAATATATGTATTAAAATTTATGAAATAAGTTGTTGAACGTTATTATAGCTTAAATATGTCAGGAAAAGTTTTTTAAAGTACAAATTTTAATTTTTTTTAGAAATTTGAACGTTATTTATGGATCACTTAAGTACATGTTAAATAATAGAAAATAAATCATAAAATCTTCAAATAAATTTGACTTTGTTGCGAAAAAATAGGGTCTTCAAAAAATGTCTTGAAATAATTTTTCATCAATCAGAATTTGTGGACTGAAAAATAATGGACTTAAAGTCAAAAGGGACTGCTCTTCGATTCCGACAGACGTTGCGATTACCTGTTTTCAGAAAAAGGGTAAAAATCAATTTGAAATTAACATTTTTAATAATTAAGATCAACTCATTTATCAATGACCATTTGGCTTCCAAAAGATATTTAATGTTTTACTGCCGATTCAAAGTAAGATTTGATTTTTCTTTTTTAAATTCAAATTTCGTCTGTATGTTTTTAAAACTCATCATTCAAATACTACCTGAAATCAAAGAACAACATTTTTTCAGTCCGCGAATTCAGATTGATAAAAAATGTACTTCTAATCACTTTTCGACTGTCCTGCTTTTTTCCTACTGAATATGATTCTTCAAAAAAGAAAACCTTGCATTGATCTGAAATTTTTACCAGTTATTTCCTTTCGTGTAATACGCGTTTAAATGGAATTTTCCAAATTTCGCACAAATTAGGGGTGGGTGGGTGGGTGAAAGAGGGTTTTTCCAAATCTGCACTTTTTAAAATTCAATCCTAATCTACTCAAACTATCATAGCGTTCGATACGTATAGAGCAAGTAACTCTTAAACGTTTTCTCTAGTTTCTTTCCTAATTAATCATTTGTATTCAAAAAATAATTATTCACCTAATATAAGGATTGTGCATTGCTGCAAAGAATAAATAAATATAATTGTTTCAAGTTGAATTTCCTCGGAAGATTTATCTACAGATACGTACCACTCTGAAGATATTTTTAAAAATCAAAATGAAAAAAAAAACAACTTTAAAATGATGTACCGTGGTCTCTCCTCTGAGACGATGATACCTTAGAGGAAACGTCAGAGTGCAAAGGGTTAACTTTTTTTCTGAGGTAGGGATAACGTGGTTCGTAGGGTGTTAGATTCGCATCCCTTGCGTTGTGAGTTCGAACCCATAAGGCCGAAGACTCTCCGTGTGTATGGTGGCTGGCACATGTATAAATATGCCGTCGTCACAAAGTCCTCCATGTCGAGAGTAATACCACTGGGGGTACTGGTTCAGAGGTGATCATTCTCTGATTCAAGTCTAAATTATGATTTGTGGATGAAATGTATGAATGAAGTCCGCCCCGTAAAACGGGCTGTGACGCGTGCGTGGCTAAGACATACTCTTGGCCCTAGATGGCGCTACTGAAAAACAAGAGACGTTTTATTGGCTTAAAATTGCTGAATTTTTCAGCGGGCTTTTCTATGAAAAGTGCCATTAGAAACAACAACTTTTTATCCTATTTAAACGCAACCCGTGCAGCAATTTTCACCACGCCTCCAACCTACGTTGAATAGCATATCTGGATGAAAACATAAGAGACTTCGAAGATCTTTGAAAAAAAAACAGAAGAAATTAAATCAATACAATTACTGTTATATCTGTATTTCGATACTTTTCATGACAATTCTACTATTATAACTTGATTGAGAATTGATAATCTTCATTTGACAATGGAACACGGTTCGAATCTATCAAGTATTGGTAATCGTTTTATTTATAGATTTATTTGGTCCTTTCTTCTCTGAAATCACCATGAAAGATGATGCACATTTGTATTTACAATGACAGCGAATTGTCACCCATGCAAATGTTTGAAAATGAAGGATAGCTTTTTCAATAGCATAAAGCATTTTCGCATTTCAAAACTTATATTGTTGAAATTCTGTGAATAAATACTGCCTACCTCGGTGCCTTGATGGTAAGATTTCGACTATGGGACTGGTGGGATCCAGGTTAGAGACCCTACTTAATCGAAATGCTGCAATGTAAGTGGAGCTGGTGCAAATTAATCCTTTGGGACCAAATGTTCTCCCTCTGATACGGCGTGGAATCTTGGAGAGGAAGCGCCAACCCAACTGTCTTCCTCGTCATCTGACACAGGTTCGAAATTACAAGGTCGGTCTCAAAATAATCGAACTAGGGCTTTAAAATGGAGTTTCATTATAACTAAACTAAATTAAACTTGTGAATAAATATTGATGAAGTCCATTGTTTTCTGAGCATTCCCTCGTCTGCAAGATTAATCTTTTTTTTTAATAAGATGGATTTTTATCATTACTGAAATTAATAATTTATAAATAGATATCTTTGCAGTCAACTTTCAACTTTTCCGTTTTAATAATAATTGTAATACGTAATTTTGTTTGAATTGCGTCTTAACGCAAAATCAGGAAGCAATATTTAGAATCGTACTTCAATAATTAACATAGAGCATTGTGATATATAAGCTATGCTTGCAAAGTGGTGAAACTAATTGGAGAAATTGGACTCAACCTTTGAGGCTGAGAGTTATCTGGAGTTTTTATTTAATAAGAGTCTTAAATAAAAAGTCTTACTAGAATGAACCGCAGATTTGAGCAGATGATCGCTGATGACATATTAAGGTATCATTACCCTGCAAAGGAAAAATTAGATTGGCTAAATCGTTACAGCGAGTTTTCTTCATTGATAATATAGAGTGAAATTTTGTGTCTGAAACCTCCCTCGTAAATAGAGAGGTAGAAGAGGGAAGAAAGTCTATTGATGATATATCTAGAGATCATGAGTTTTCATTTGAAGCAAAAATTGGCAAAATCGGACTAATAATTGGAGCTATGGAACTGTTTTTTCTCCTGGTTATTTTGAATATATAAATTTTAGTATCTAAGGAGAAACAATGGCATTTATTTGAGTTCTGATAAATATATGCATTTGGCAATATTTTTTCACTCTTGAAAAGAAAAAAATATTTTTTCAAAACATAAATAATATATATATAAAGAATTACTTACATACGCTGATCAAATATGAATTACAGACAAAAAAATAATATGTAAATACAAAGAAACAAACAAAAAAAAAGAGCTAAAAAAAAAGGGCTGAAATTTCTCCCGAAAATAAAATAGATACATTACCGGTCTTTTTCTTTCATCCTGATTGAAATAAATTCCTTCTATACATCATTTTGACACCCTCTCCATACGCTGCCCTTCTCAGGATAAAAATCGATACATTTTGCACTGTTAAAATGCGGCGGGTAAGAATCCGTGATGGTTCTGATAATGGATGTATAAATGATCCAAAACGAATACATATCATATTTAAACGAATATTTGAATGTTTTTACAAATATTGATTACAATGTAAACATGTAAAGATAGTTGCATTTAGTTGCACATTTTATTGCATACTTTTGGCGACCATATGTTTTGAAGGGAATAATTGTTAATGAAATGTTAAATTAAATATTTTAAGTAATTTGCTCTTCATGGCTTTCTAAACAAAATATCTTTACATGTTGCATGTATATCAATTTTTAATTGTATAATACTTCTTCATTTTTCCATTCATTGTTTATTTATCTATTATCTCGCATAAAATTTTAACTGAAATATAAAACAAGTCTTCCCTAAACATTTTCAAAAACTTTCTAATAAAAGATCTATAAAACTTTCTAATAAAGATACAATCTCTGAAAATGCCATGCATGTGGCACTGGAGTACAATAGTTTCGAAGTATTAAACCTTGATTTGAATTTAGCAATTTTACTGAATCTATCGTATAATTATTGGTGAATTTTTTTGGCTATGGCATGGCATGAAGTTAATAATATTTGCGATATCTACAAAATATTCAAACAGAAAGTATTGTATTTCCCTTAGAAGTTTTGTTGAATCCCCAAGTTTTGACCTCTCTGAATTCAAAAGCACATTTTTTGAATTATGACTGTCTGTCTGGGAACATGATAGCTTCAACCCGCTTTGAGCTAGACAGATAAAATTTGGTATGCGGTATATATTTTAAATATACAGATCTCTCTCTAAGTTTGAATGAAATCCATTCAGAGGAAGTTTATTTGTCTCTCGGACTGTTAGTTTTCGTGTTAACATATGTTTGAATAGCTGGACTGACGGACGGACAGATTTTATCCAAAATTTGATAGAAATTTGCAAATGAGATCTGACGACCAAATTTTAAAAGTCTGATTTAAAGCGTTTTTGAGTGATCTTTGTCCCAGACAGACATTTTCAAAAATATATGATTTTCAAACTCAGGGAAGTCTAAAACGTTGATTCGACAAAATCTCGAATTCGAATTTTTTGACGATTACTATATTTTCTATATACTACGTATATGATTAAGTAAAAATCAAATTATTTAATGCAAAATAGTTCTAATACAAATTATAGGATACAAAATCTTTCTGTATAAAACAAAACATTTTTATTTTTTACTTAAAATATAAGGAAATAAAATCGTTCAACATTAAAGTTTTATGTGCACTACAGAATATTTGCACATAGTTATTCAAGTCATTTGTATCGGTGAGTTAGTTATTCAACATTTTCTGGTTTAATAAAAATCTCAATGCACTACAATAAGAAAGCAATGTTCAACCAATGTGAATAAACATTTTTTATGCATCCAATTATAACACTTTAAAGAGTAGTAGTGTTTAAAAATGGGTGCACTTTAAAAACCTTTCATCATTGACTGTGTGATTAAATTTTAATTATAAGTATTGTTGCGAAATTTTCTTTACCGGGGTTCGCTTGGATAGTGGAAGTGATATGGTGTGTAGAACGCTCAATCAGCAGACGGTAGTAGAAAATAAAACAACGACGTTTATTTACACGAAGACACACAGGGCAGCACAAAGCGACAACTATATACAGCACAGAAGACGATTATCTTCTCCCGAGACGTGTAGCATACAACAGCACACACAGCAGCATACAACCAGGATCTACTGCAGACAGTAGCGCACAGCTCAGTTCAGCACTAGCTTGACTCAGTCGCTTCCGACTACTCCGTCTTCTACTTCTCCGACTCTGACTCGGATTACTGACTTCGCTCCGTCGATTCCGCTTACTCTTCTTCGACCACTCCGTCCACTCTGACTACTGGCTTTTCCGCTCCGTCTTCGGACTACTCCGTCGTCGTCCCTTTGGCAGCGGCGGCCGCTTCCTTTTATAGGTCTCAGGAGGCTGGGCTAGAGGCCTCTCAACCAATCAGGAACGTTCGAGGCGTATCTCGATTCCTACTGGACGGATCGGGAAAATTCTCGAAGTTTCGGGTATTATCTATTTTGGCGCCAAAGTCGCCAAATTGGTCGCCAAGTCGCCAAATGGTCGCCAAGTTTGTCGCCAAGCTCTGGGACCTCCGACGCGCTAGTCCCATTCAGATGACTGTAAAACTTTCTTTCTATTGATGGAACAAACTATGCTTGAAGCCGAATTGCAGGTTTGTAACAGTATATAAAAATCAACAAAAAATATTAAAAGTATATTTTGATAGAAATTTATTCATCATGAAAAAATAAGTCAAATTAAATACCAAATATTGAATTCTATAATAAATACTGTACCAAACCTATTTATTCCAAAATTTAAAAAAATATTCCTGTATATTTATTGAATTTAGATTGTCACCAGAAGGGAATGCAGAAATTGCGCTAATATAGCACTGGGTGAAAAAAAGGGACACATAGAGCCCAATGGCGCCGTACGGATACTCAGAAAAGTAATTTGGGGGGGGGGTCGGTGCGGTGAGTAAGGGATGTGTTCGGAAAGCAATGATAGATCGGATTGGGTGACGTGCAGCTGTTGTGGCCTCATGCACCAGCTTGATGTAAAAAGAAAAGATGTAAAGATTGTTATTCATACTGAATGAAAATATGAAATAACTTCCAAATATATATATTCCAAATATATATTCCGCATATTAATGTTCCAATCTTTCATTATTAAATGAAGTTTAAAATATTTTAAAGACGATATTGGGAAAGATTAGACTTTGTAAGTAGTTAAAAAATTAGTTTTTTTGAGAAATAAATCTTATTCTTTCCACATTTGACTTGAAACTTCAGTTCAATGATTGCATTTGAAACGCTTTTACAAATATGTACCTTTTATCTGTAATTGCATCGCTATTTTGATAAAATAAACACATCCTGTTGAATGCTCAAAAGTGTGGAGAGTTTTCGAATCCTTGAATGAATAATTCGTTTTAACTACACCTGTTACAGTAGTTCATTGTAACTGCACCTGCAGGGAGACCTGTCGGCAGCAACGTTAACAAAATTTGCAGTTCGTTAACATTGGATAAAAAAATCCCCGATTTCCAAGCTTAAGGTAGCAAACAAAACAGTTACATCGCATTCGGTCTTTTTTTATTTCAAAATTCATCCGGAATTTTTCGGACACTCGATATAAAGCTTCAAATTGTTTTGAACGTTTTCTGCACTTTGATACATCTTATCTCCATGGTTAAATCTATTCTTAATACCTGCTTCTCGCAAATTAAAAAATACTTTATATGAGAAATAATTTTATAATTATATAAAATTCGTTTCTCTGGCCAGAAACCTACAATTTGACTTTTCTATCAAAAAATTGAGCCTACATCAGACTGAGTATTGTGGCTTTTTTCAACTTAATAATGCTTCAACAATAATGGCAATATGAATAGTTATTAAAAATTTACAAATATATTAAGTTGAATATATCATAGTTCAAAATATATATTATAGTTAATTTTATTAAAAATGAATTAAGTAAAATTAAATATAATTCTAAAAATATATTCTTATAAGCCTGAAAAAATGCTGATATTATCAAACATTCGATCAAGTCTTCTCTAAAAATTTTAACGAATATTTCTAATTAAATAAAAATCAGATATTGTAATTGCAATTAGATCAATAATTAATATGAAAAAACTTTCAAATTTAATTTTTAATATTTGATGCAGATATTACCGAAGAAAGTATGAAGCAAATGGCAACATTTTAAACGCTAAAATAACTGTTGTTATTGTGCTCTATACTTATAATAAAGCTCAGTGTGTGTGTGTGTGTGTGTGCTCTACAGGCCAGACCATACCGTTTGACCTACAGATGCCAAATTTGGCACATGTATACCTTGGAGGTGGTAATGGTGCAACTAGGAGCGATTTTTTAAAATTATTTAGAATTTTAATTAATTAAAAATTAAGTGAAATTTTGGCATTTTTTAGAGATAATTTCTGAAAATATTATCGCACAAAAATGATTTTTACATCAAACTGAAGTTCAAAAAATAATCTTTTTAATGGTACCAAAGTTTGTACTTAAAAATTAAATTTATATATAATATAGTTATTTTTAAATAAATATTTTAATCATATTTTTCAATCATTTATTTTGCATAAAATAAAAATAAAATTTAATCTGCACGAGCGCTTTTCCTTTTTAGGGGGGGGGGGGGAATTAGCTTTTACCTACGTGTTGCTATCACATTGATGAAAGCTCAAACTCAAATATAAGTTGACTGTAACTGAGAATTAAATCTTCGAAAGGGAAATTTTCAGCTCGTGTGTGTGTGAAATGAAATAAATATGAATTATGAGGTTTTTTGAAAAGTAAATGCAAGGAAAAAAAATTTTATTACGTTTTTCATACCTATATTACTAATTCAATTAAACAGTTGCATTTAATTCAAACATGATTTAATATGTAAAAGATATCTCCTCTAATCGGAGTCCAACAGTAATTTGTAAAAATTTAGTAATAAACATATATCTGCTAACAAATAGTCTAAATGAAATATATAATTATAATTTATTTAAACTGAATCAATAATTGCCAATGAATTACGAATTTTAAATTTTTACATATATCATCTGTCCTGTGAATCATATTTAACAAAATATTCTTGAGACACTAATATCTTAAATTTTAAAAAAAGTTGCACTCTAATTAACTAAATCTATTATTAAAGCTGATAGACTTATGAAAATTTCAATATCACTAATCTATAAAAAAGGGTGTTTTTTAGATCACTTCATCGACCGTCTCAAAGAAACCAGTAATCTCCCAGTGTTTCTTAAAATCTGTCGCAGATGATAGAAATGTTTATTTACTTATTTATAAGTTGAAGAGTCAAGAATATTTCGCAGAATATGAATCTATAAGATCAAAAGAATGTCTAAAATCCATAATTTTTGAAATATATTTCTAAACCGAAAAAAATAAAATATTATTATTGACACCATTTATATACTTTTAAAAATAAAGCTAACATCTGAATTTTACGAAGAATTCAAGAGAGTTTTGTTGAATAATTCTTTGAGATATTAAAAATTATGAAAATTATTCTGTAGCGCACATAAGATTGAGTGCCAAACGACTCTGTTTTCAGTTCTCCCATTTTTTTTTAAAGGTATGCTTGGATTCAGTACAAAAGCCTTTAAATTTAAAATTGAATCTACAGGCGCTGATAAAAAATTAGAGAGAGATGTTTAGTACAACGATCAGGATGGCTTAAGGCTTGCACAATAGTATAAGTGAATGGTAATACTATCGATGTCTGAAGCTTAAAATTTTTTTACTATAAAACCTATTATGAAACCAATTTATATAAAATATTAATTGAACTTTTTAACCGGCATTAATACTGATGAACAACTGGTCGCCAAAGGGGGCTAGTAAGTAATAATTGCAAATTGCGTAATAAGTTCAAAATTTACGAAAACACGAATCACTTGTTATGGGAACATGAATTGATCTCATGACACATCCTACGACGCTGTTCATCTTACCCTTTGAACAGACTTTCTTCTAAGCTTACAGGGGCCGCGGTGGCCTGGTGGTAAGGTCTCGGCTTCGGAACCGGAGGGTTTCAGGTTCGAGACCCGATTCCACCGAATAACCGTCGTGTAAGGGGGTCTGTTGCACGTTAAATCCGTCCTGACCAAGCGTCCTCCCGCTGGTGTGGAGAGGGGGTGCCAGCTCAGGTGTCGTCCTCGTCATCTAACCGTGGTTCAAAATGACGAGGTCCGTCCCAAAATAGCCCTAGTGTTGCTTCAAACGAGATGTTAATATAACTAAACTAAACTAATCTTCTAAGCTTACCAAGCTCCCAAAGCTAGTTATGTCTATCGTTAAGCGTAAATCAGGTATAAGCTGAAACTGCCCAAACCGTCATTATAGGATTTGTAGTAATGCTAAGATTTTTTTTTTTTTGCTTGTTTTCCAACGATGTTTCAATCCTGACAATCTTCTGGAAACATAGAATCGGTGAAGAAGATGCATAAAGTATCTTTCTATCCATTTCGAAAGATTCCTTCTCCCAAACATTTTAAGTGGACGCATCACCAGATGTCATAAGCGTATTTCCCGCAAGACTGTCACTTAACACTCTTCCATTAAGGTTTCCACCGCAGCACCATTGATTAGACAGCTACAGTCAGTAAGTACAACATTTTCTTCTAAAACACTTCAATTAGAATCAGTCAGCGCTTTATTTTTAAGCCATCGGAGGGAAAAGGAAAACAGTAATTAGGCTGGTGAAGCTCGGATTCGAGTCGGGATTCGTTAAAAGCGGCTTTAAAAAAATCATACGCTAATTATCGTAATTAAACTGCTTTTAATGACCGCCCGCTCCTAGGATTTGGGAGCTTTCATTCAAGCAGTTCGCGATGACACGAACGCTAAGATCCCGGGCTCACAGAATGGAAATAAGAGATTATTATTAAGTAAAACATTTTTCTGAAGACATTTCGGCTTAAATGCATGCAGCATTTAGCTGCGTTAAATAAATAAGTAAGGAGTAATTTGCAACAAGTATTGATTATGAATTGATTTCCTCTGTTTAATCTGATGGCAAGGAATGGGTTATAATTGTGTTTACTTTGTGGTGGGGGCTTTTAAGAGAAACAGGAGAAGATTTGTGGGAAATTAATTTTGACTTTTATGAAATGGAGTTTTACTTTGGAAAATCCGGAAGGGGGTACATTTTAGATAATCGCTTGTTACAATAAGTAATGTGAGAGATTTAGCAATTAAATATTACTTCTAAATCATGCTTTTCTACAAAGGTTATTTAATTTTGATTGTTCTCTTTAAATGTACCTAAAATTAAATTAAAATTATTAATTGACTATAATATAATAGTTCATTATTTCTTAAAAAATTATCCTTGGTGTTTACGTAATAGTCCTGAAAATTGGCAATAAAGATTTAAATTTTATAGATAAAATTATTTGAAACATTTTTGAGCATTGAATCTCTTTAAAAGAATATCTAAATTCATTTTATACGTTTTCGTTTAACTTTATTTATCTCATACATTTAATGATGGTATTTTCAACTGATTCTTTATTCGGTTCTTTATATATTAGCTTTTTGAAATATTCAATGGCTGTTTGTTCATTATGAAAATGGAATATTTTAATATCTAATAACTTAAATGTTAATTATTTGATTAATTTTTCTTAAATTCTGATTACATATAAAACACATTTGGTAATGAAGTTAAAAAAAACTAATTGATATTCTGAGACATTCAACAAAATAAATTATGAAATGCATTTCTGAGAATGTAATATTAATGTACCATTTTTAGAATTTAAACTTGAAAGCAATTGTTAACATTAAAATAGAAATGAATCGATTCTAATGAATTAAAAAATGATTTATTAGAATCCAATCTTCTTATATAAAAAGAAATCACGATTTCCTTCAGCCAAGAATGTTAATTTATAAATTGCTATTGCTTAAACTAAATTTCTAAATTTGCGCAAATAAAACAATAAATGAAATGAAATCAGGTTCTATTTATTTTGAATGTTGGACACCGCATTCCTCTCACATAATGTGGTATCATTCAATCTGGTGACTATGGTAATATCTCAATTTCGGAACCGGAAAATTCCAAATTTGAAGCCCGGTTTCACATTAAAAGCGTCATATAAGCGCATTTAGTGCTCTTTCGGAACAAAATGTCCCCCTGTTGGTATGGTGTGGAAGTTTGGAAGGGGGAATAGAAGATCCGGTATTGTCTTCGTGATCAGAACGTAATTCCGCTTCCTGGCACAGGGGCAGCGCGTCTTCCTCGTGATCTGGGCGTCCCGGGTTCCAGTCCCTGTTTGGGCATGGTTGTTCTTCATCTGTGTTCTATCTGTGAGATGTGCGAATGTGCCCCCCTGTAAAAAGGGGTTGTGCAATCGAATGTGTGAGTTCATCTTCATGTGAGCTAGAAGTCAGACTTCTGCCCTAGGGTGCTGAGGGGTCTTTACTCTCAAAAGTTACTGCACCCCCTTTCCATGGTAACGCGGACACGATATCATCATCATCATCTGAACGTAATTCAAAATTACGAGGAGCCTCCTAAAATAAGCCTATTATTATTTTAAAACGGCATGTCTATATAACAAAATTAAAATTCATTCTGGAGATTAGATTATCTCTGAATATAATAGGGCCGTGGTGGCCTGGTGGTTAGGTCTCGGCTTGTGAGCCGTAGGGTTTTAGGTTCGAGACCCGATTCCATCGAAGAACCGTCGTATAAGGGGGTCTGTTGCACGTTAAATCCGTCATACCAAACGTCCTTCCGCTGGTGTGGTGTGGAGAGGGGGTGCCAGCTTAGATGTCGTCCTCGTCATCTGACGGCGGTTCAAAATGACGAGATCCGTCCCAAAATAGCCCTAGTGTTGCTTAACAACGGGGCGTTAATGTAACTAAACTAAACTGAAATCTCTGAATATAACGTCGGATAAATGTGATTTTTGAATAATAGATTTTTCTTCTGAAAAATGTATGGCTACTATTACTCCCAATATAAAATGAGTAAGGAGAGTGAAACAAAATTCTGACTCGGATTACTTGATTTTTTACAAATCAACTGATCTCATAAATTGAAATGAATTCCTTATTTTCATAACATGTACATTGTACACTTGTACAAGTGCTTTTCTTTTTTTCTTTTTTTTAAATGCTTCATAATAGATATATACCGAAATTGTTTTAAATACTATTTATTATTAAATATTTAGAAATATTCTTCATTTCATACATCTCTTAGATATGCCAAATCTAGCACATTAACCTTTCAAGCGATTCCAAAAATAAAAAGTTAATTTTATGCTTTAAATTGACAACCGAATAATATGTTGATGATAATAACATCAAATAATACAGTCAGTTTCAAAGTCCTTTTGGCGGTTATTCCTAAAATTTTTATTTCTCAGTATTTTAATTTAGAGGTAATTTTAATATCAAATATATTAAAATACTTTCACTCAGAAGTGAACGTTTCGCTGGAACAAACAGAACAAACTGAAAATTTTAATTATCATGTCATCTTCCGCAACTTTAAGAAAGTCTCTTTAACCCTATTTGCAAGTCTTGTTAATTGTCATCTTTAATCAAGTTAGTTTCAAAATCAAAACTCAAATGTGTGAGATGCAGGTGTGCAGAAAGGTGTGAGTCACATCAATAAGCGGTTGAATTGATATTAAAATTTCTGTCAGTTATTCCGTGGCAGCATGGAAATGACTCTTGGATCTCTGAGGTAAATATCCATATTCAACTACTCTCTTGCCATTTTCATTTGCTTTGCCCTCGGAGAATTTAAAATGCACCTCAACTCTACTCCTAAGACAAATGTCCAATTTCCCTTGGCTTGGCGAGCGTTTCTTAGTTTTAATGAAAATGAAATGGCGAAAATAAAATAAAACGGTTTTACAACATTTCGGCTGTCAGCCGAAAGTATCACTTTCTGTGTTCACCAAGTGTTTCGAAAATGTGCAAGAATATAAAGAAGAAGGAAAAAAAAAAAAAAAAAAGAACCAGCAGCAGGGTTGAGGGAGAATTTTTAATGTCCTTTGAAAAGAGCCATTTACGCTCGCGAGTTAATATTCGAATAGCATTTTGTTGAAAAGCTTATTCTGTTGCTGGGATATCTTCAAGGCGAAACACCCTCCGAGTAAATAGCTAGAGGTTATTAGCGCCATTAGATTCCATTTGTAAACGGAAAAGTTTCTTTGGTTTTTCAAAAATTTACGGAGAGTATTAGAGAGTGAAATTCAATCGAATAAAGAAAGAGGAAGGGTGTAAAAAATCTGCAATTTAAAAACTTTATGTTCTGTGTACTCAAACTAATTTGGGTACTAAAGAATCAAGCCATTTTCCATGCCGCTTAATGATTTCTGTAAATGATTTTTAATTGTCTTGGCATCGAAATGAAATGGAACAGTTAAAAAGGGGGAAATTATATTAGTTCTTCTACAAAATTAATTATAAAAATCGAAAGGAATTATTAGTACCGTTTAGAATCCAGTCAGAAATGGAAAAGTTGTCGTTGGCTTTTTAAAAGTCATTTATATAGAGTATTAAAAAACGAAAATGAATCGAGTGAAGAAAAGATGAAAGATTTGTATTCTGTAAATTCATATTAATTTTGATTTTATTGAACTGAAACACATTTCACACGACTTAATAATACCTGTGAATGATTTTCAGTTGTTTTGAAGATGAAATGAAATAGATCAGGTAAAATTTTACAAAAATATATATAAATTTTTGATAAAAATTTACTTTATTTCCAGGCAGTTCAAGACAAAAGTAAGATACCTTGATTTCATCAAGGAGCAAAGTTCAAGTTACTTCGCCTATTTTCTCGTTTCATATTATCTACATTGATTTTTGTTTTGAGAATGCATAAGTATTAATAATGAACAATAATTCTCTCACATATTTATTGTCTCAAGATCTAATTTGGTAATTAACCCTTTTCACTATTAACTCGGTCGAACCAGTTGTCTAAGTTCTATACTCGGCGGTTTCTTTTTTAAACGAGGAATTCAGAAAGTAAACCGAGAGCACCCATACACATAACTTCTTAACATCTTGTGTCCTTCGTTTAAAACAGAAACTGAGCCAACAGCGGCGCATTAGTATAAAATATTCATGGTCGGTTAGTAGTGAAACGGTTAAAATAAAGATAGTAAGCTTTCAGGACATACAGTGTCGAAACATGTACTTTTCTATAATGTGAGAAATTATATTTTTCGTACCAATCATAAATTGGGATTTATCGTATGCTGCAATGGTTTGTTATTTTACTTCCTATTTATAATGTTAGTGCTCGGAAATTCGGATCTTGTATATATCGTTCTGTAGTTATATGGAATGTGGATTATGTGTCCTCATAAACGTGACAATATAGAAAGTTTTGAAGTTCAAACAAATGCAGTCACTTTATGAGATGTTCCAAGTTCTGGAATAAAAATAAATACATATTTCATATATAATTATCCTTACATCGCCTTCTTCTGCTAGTGACTTAGGTTGTTTTAATACTTTCTCGGATACGGAATACACAGCAAATATTATAACCGCCGAAAAATTCGAACTCTATATTTTGACGAATCTCCACGTTTCAGACATCCCCGAGTTCGAAAAACACAATTTTTGAATTTAAAAAAAATCTGTCTGTCTGTCTGTCTGTCTGTCTGTGACAAAGATATGCTTGCATTAGACGCATGAAATTTGATATATAATCGTTACATCAAATTTGTAGATTCCAATCACGTTTTGGGCAAAATCCGTTCAGAGGAAGTTAGTTTGTCCGTGATAATTACAAAATGAAAAGAGCTAGATTGATAAAATTTGGTACACAGCTTTAACGTTTATAGTATAGACACTTATCAAATTTTGAGCCAAATCCAACCATAGATTGACTGTCTGTCGGTCTTCCAGAAACATGTAAATGCGTTAATTCAAAAACTGAGGATTTGAATATATAAAATCTGGTATTGGATTTTGTGACTACAAGTGCAACTTTGTTTCAAATTTTTGTTTCAATAGGTTGAGAAAAACCTGTCTAGAACACAAAGTCCGAAAAACAGACTTTTGGAAAACATCCATCCGTTTGGGTGTGGCAGAAAGTCTTCAGCCCGGATTGTTAATTTATTTGGTTTAATTTTGATACTTTTTTTTTCTATTAACTTGGTTTTTATTACCAATTGTCTAGATTCATCTGTGTTTTAGTAGTAGCTGCATTTGCGCTCTCTAAATAAAATGGTGCTTTTTCTGTTCTTTTTTTAGTTTTTAGTTTGATTCCGAAATCATTTAATTTCGCTTCCGAAATCATTTTAATTTTAGATTGTTTCAATAATAGATTTTAATTACATAATTCTTATATTTTTGGTTACTATATTTATATATAATTATTCAAAGGAAACAGAAGAAAGAATAAAAATTTTTGAAATTACGAACGACTTTGGAGTGTCCTTTTTTTATTGACAGATGCATTCTCAAAATAACTATTTGAAACTTGGACTTCAGTAAAGACACGTGAACGATCTTTTCATGCCATTAGAATATAAAATATGAGGTCCATTTCAACTAATTATGAAATTACTATTTTCTGCCTTCCAGCAATTCCAATGTATAAAATCCTCTCATCTGTAACTATATAAAAAGAGTCAATCATTGAAAAATTTCAGTATGGGAATTCGAACAAAGAATGTTTATTCCGAAAGGGGAATTAAAAAGATAATTTATCAATGAAAAATCGCCTGCACTATCTCACAAGCAAAAGATAAATATAATTCTGATACAGCATGTGTACCTCTTGCAAAAAAAAAAAAAAAAAAAAAAAAAATCACTTTCTGTCAAAAACGAAATTTAAAGATTTTTGTATTGAGTAGTTCAAGAACTTCGCTATTGTTTGGTAAGTCTATTTGTTTTAATTTTCATTATCAAAAATTAATGTCTTTAACCAAAATATGATTTATTGCTTTTCAAAAATTACATAAATGTGGTATTATTTTCTTGTTTTTAATCTTAAAGAGATTTGGTGTCAGTAACAGTATGAAAACAAATCTGAGTCAAGATTGAGAAAGTTGAGAAGATGGGGGGAAGGGCATTTTATTAATTAAAATGTAAATGACTGCCTTAAACCTGGCAGTCAACCCCACTTAAGTGAAATTCACTCTCTAAGATAAAAGGTCCGCTCGGGTAATTACAGAATAAATTTCACGACGGAGATTAAAAGTGCAAATAAAATAACCTTAATTAAAGTAGAGGGCTTTGGAAGATGCCCCTTTTTTGTGTAGTAAGATGGCCCCTCTGCAATTAATTTAAATACTCATGAAAGTAAATTTTATTCAGTAGTGACGACGGTCATTGAATAATATTTTATCTAATAAAAGCGTATCGGAGATCTTAAGAAAATTAGTCAAAGACATTTCATGATAATTTTTTTAAGTAAAATGTTTTCTTATGCTTCAAGAAAGATTAAGTATAAAAAAAGCGAACTAATTGGTTTCTAAACAGTTTGGGAAAGATTATTTAGTCAAGCTACCGGGATATTTACTTGGAATGCGATATTCTGCCGGCATGTTTCCACTTTTTATTATAGTATTTTGAAATATACTTCATGGAATAGTTATGTAACATGGGTGATATGTATAGCGTAGAATGTAATAGAAAATTACATTATACAGTGCATGTAATATCGAACGAATTCATGTTCCGCGAATTTGTACAGTGCATATTACTAATGACGTGTTTTACTCTATGAACTCTGTTATACTATCCAGTGTTACAAATTTGCAATATATCTTCTCTATCAAGTAAATGTCACGATTAAAAAGAAAGATATACAGAGCTTTTAATGGATATTAATGGTCCCGACCATAAAGATGAATTCGGCAACAAAAATTAAGTCCTGCAAGAATTATGTTTCTAATTCCTTTAGCAACCGAGATCTGCAGACTTTTCTGAAAAATTCCATACTCTGTATAAGATGAACAACTAAAAAAGATGAAACGCCTTACACTAGAATTAATTTTTGTTTGAACTGATGGCATCGACCGCTGTTGATTGAGCTCAAGGTTTTTGTACAATTAAGGATTACTGTTTACATGTGTGTTGCTGACTTCTCCAAGTGATGTTCTTTAATTACACCTCAAATGTACTTTTGTTACCTGTGTTTCATGTTTTCTCGTGAAATAAAATGTCGTTAACTGTTTTCGAGCTTGTATATACGTAATATGGGATTGTTCATTATGCTATTTGAAAAAAAGCAGCAACTGTTTCTTCACATTATATGAATTCGTGTTATAATGGGAATCTAATACATTATAACAAAGTAGCAATTTGTTTTCTTTCAAAAGAAATATAGTGTTACAGAAAAAACCGTTTGGTGGGTGCATGGGGAAAAATCTAACAATACACAATATTCTATCCGAAAATACGAAACACAGACAGTAAAACATAGGTGAATTATACAAAGCAACACTTGCTGCTGTTTATTGAAACTCGCTACTAAGCAACCGCAATACCACAAAGAGTTTAGAAAGAACTCGCTACAGATAAATACTCCAAAAGATACTGCGCTTAACTTCTTATCCCTCGACTAGAGTCTGTGACTATGAGCCATTTATAATTTTCTTGATAGGGCATTTAATTTTCCTGAACAAACGAAGGAATTCGTATTCTAATTTTGATTTCCCCAAGATTCTCGAATATTCTGGATCCTTCGTTAGTAATGTAATAGCCTATTTCTTGGGAGCCCATTTCATAATATTTCAAAGATTATTAAAACTTACAGTTCTTTTACATCTTTAATATTAGCCAACACTTTATGATATAAAATGATTGTGGTACTGTGAAACGGATAAGGTATCCAAATTACTGAATCACAAAAAAAAAAGAAATTACTCCCTCAAACAGAATTCTCAGGCATGATAGTGCAACTCTCTCAGAGCACCAAAGAAGATAATAAAAATTAGAGCAAAAAATGTCAAATTTAAAAATAAACTATCATAAAAACTTGTTTTAGCCACACAAAAAAATGTTGAAAAAAAAAGTGTTTGATCAATTAAAAACAGCGGTCAAAATGACATGTCTTAATCTTCCTAGGTATATAGAAAACACTATTTTTCTAATATTTAATTTATAGAAATCGCAAGACATTTCAATTTAAAGTAATTATTTTATCAATTTACATGCAAGTTATAGTAATTCAATTTAAACGGTAATAATTTGATGTTATTTCGATGTAAGCCATAAAGATTTTTTAACGAAAAAAATACAGAGAAATGATACATAATGTGACAATTTAATGATCCTCAACTAATTTTCCTCCGACATCATTTGGGTATTTCTGGCTATCTGCTGATTGATATTCTGCTTTAATAGACCACGTATCATTTCAATTATTACTTGTGTATCGTTATAATATGTATCGTAAAACTTGAATATGACTACAAATGTATCACACATCCAGGTCCATTATACAATAGTAATTATGATATGAAAAGAGAATTAAAGCAAATGGTAAGGATAAGATATTATTCTCTAAAATATGAAATGTAACGATGCTGCACATTTATTGGATGGGGTTTAAAATGTGAATATTTAGAAATGTCTGGAAGAAATTTTGATACCTGCATAAGGATTTATCGTTCGATTGCTTTCAAAAATAAGCGAAGATCAAAGTTTAATTTTTTTAAACGCATTCTTCTTTGTATAAATTAAGTAAATATAAATAATTCATTAATTCAGATGAAAAAAAAAATTTAAAAACTCTGTTATGATGATGTTTAGTAAGGATCTTCATTGAATTTAATTTATCTTGCAAATATCAATGAAAATTTTAAATCAAAATCCTTTTTAAAAGTATTTTTGCTTATGAATCTAAAAGAAGTTTTATGATTCAAAAATCCCAATCATTATTTCCCAAAGGCACATCTACTTAGCGACATCATATCAATTTGAGAAGACAAAATAAAATTAAATATTCAAACACGAGATATTATTAACTATAGTTAAACAAGAACTTGTGTCCTTTTCACCATGAAAATATTCAACCATAATGTCCCAGTGCATTCACTTTAGTTATATATGCGTCCTGTTATGAAGAAGACACGATTAATTTCAGGTTAGATTTCATAATTTTAAGATTTGGTCAAATGATGCGGACGACGTTTGAGCCAACGCCCACCCCTCCCCACCGAGCTTCCGCACCACACCAGAGGTGGAACATTTGGCTATAATGGATTTAACGTGCTCTAGACCTGCTTGCATGTCGTTTTTCCTGTAGAATCAGATTTCGGAAATAGAACCACTCTCCCAATCTTAGCCATTGAGCCGAGAACTTACTTCCTCCCACCATCCCTCAAGGTCCTACAAAAGGGGAGACAAATGTATGAAACTTTTTATTGCATCACCCCCCGAAATTCTCGATAGTCGATTGGATGAAAGTGATTGTGTAATTAAGTTTTGTTTTTCCTTCTGCAAATTTACAACTAGCCGCCTCTGCAAACAACCGGTACATTAGAGATATTGGTTAAATTTAAATTCAATTAAATCTTCAAGATATATTTTCATGTTCATGATTTATATCAAATTGCGAGACATTAAAGCCTTGTTATTTTAATTATCATGTACATGTCCTGTTAATTGTTGCGTTAATTCTAGCGAACAACTGGTATAGAGCTTGGAAACGTAATTGTCCACTTCTTTTATCTTTGTTTGTTTGTTTGTTTGTAATTATGGTACTTGCCACGGACAAGCCCCGCTGTTCAGAGACAGCCGATACTTCTTTTATCTTATTGATTTTATAGTATTGCAACTTCACAATTTTATTCATTTTTTTAACTACATATAGATAAAACAGAATCCGTTTTCTTTAGCTTTCAGCTATGGAAGAAAATTTCACGATTAAATATTTGTGCTTGATATGGATGTCTTCATCTCAACGTCCTTGAGGTGTTGGGGGGTGGGGAGGTTGAGAGGCAAGCTTTCAGCTTCACGTCTAGGTATGCGGGGAGGGAGTTCTGTTCTCGAAATTCGATTCAACTGAAAATTTAACATGTAAGCAGGTCTGGCGCATGTTGAATCCAATCAGAGCATTACATGACTTTAAAGAGATTATAATTAAAACAGATAAAATTCATTTTTGTGCAGTAATATTTTTGAAAGTTATCGCTGGAAATAGCCCGAATTCGGCTTAATTTTTAATTAATTCAGAAAAATCTCCCCGCAGTGCACATTTTTGTCAAATTTGTTAATTGTCGGTGAAACGGTTTAACAAGTAGAGCGCAACACATGCATACCCATACCACTTTGTTATTAGTAAAGATAGATTCAGACTGACGAAACCGTTATACATGTAAAAAACTATCAAGAATAGATTCCGTTATACTTTATAATTTATACTTTTTAAGTCATACTTGGATTTTAATAATAGTTCATTAGAAAATTACTTCTCTTTTGCAGAGGATTTAAATGATAATGTTAATAATAAATAATAAATTTTTAATTTATATTTAAAATGAAATAATAACTTGAGGAAATACTTTTGAACTACAGTGTTCGCTTCTAAATTATAAAGATGTTTACTGGAATAGCATAATCAGCATTGTGACATATTGACTCTAAAAGATCACCAAAAAAATACCAGAGTGAGAATAGGTTACGTTTCTTGGTTTGCAAAAGCTTAATTATGTGAGGAAATTCTTCCATGTTAAAATACCATACAATTAATTTATTTACCACTGGATTTTTTTTTCTACTAATTTTAGAAAATTTATCCTTACATAGAAAATATATAGCTTCTAAATAAAAATAAACAAAATGAATGGTGATAAAAAATAATGTTGATTTGTATACTATTTTGAACTCTGAGGGCTAACATTTTCCCTCATCAATTAAATCTTTGACATCGGAATCGAAATACCGCTTCAGCCCTTACGTTTTGCCACTTCACGATCTACATCACCTTCTCAGGGAAAAGGCACTTCCTACTAGCCAACCAGCATTCCCGCTAAACTGAATGGAAGCGACTGCATGCAAATCGCATGCACTCAACCCGATGACTTTAATCCAATTATGCCACTAAATGCGAGACCCCCGCCCAACTTCCAAAAGCAGCAGCAGCAGCACAGCCCGCCAAGCTTTATCGGAGAGTAGTAATTTGTTTACTTCTTAACAACCAGTATCATCGTTTTAGTTATACATGTGAATCCAATTTGAGCGAAGAGCTTTCCAGCAGATTCGCGCTCGGCAGAAGGAATAAAATTACCAAACTGAACTGGGCTTAATTCTCGCAGAAAGGTCCGAATCTTCCTTAGTAGGTCCTGGCCCCCTGGAAAAGCAATTCTGCAGAAATCAATCCGATACTGTGGGCCTTAAATCCTTCATATGGGCACGGGCCATGGGGGAGTATCCATCTTGAGAGAGGGCGCATGTGACCCATTTAGAACGCAGGGGTCTTAATTCCGATCTTGCAGACGAAACTTAAGAGGGAGAAAGTGCACTTAATGGCCCACTGCGGCGCATCACGTGGTCTGTCGCACTTCATTTCGATAGATGTCACGTGGCGATTTCTCATTGGCTCCCTCCCTTCGTCCTTTCTGTCCACCTCACATCCCCTCCTCCACTCCTCTTCCCAGGCCTCCCATCGGGATTTCCAAATGAAGTTGGGTTTATTTGAGATGCGATACGGTTGTGGGGATTTGTACAGACGGTGGTTTTTCTTAGGTTTCCCTTCTCCGATATTTATAGAAGGAGGGTTCTTAGTTATATCTAGAAGTCAAGATCTAGAAGTTAATTGTTGTTGACTAATAGTCATGTTTGACACTTATGTTGTTATTATAAGGTGTGTTATTTTCTATCTCAAGAATAAATATTATAAATTCTGATTAAATAGAAAATATCCATATTTAAGAATAAAATAAAAGGGTACTCAGGCAGAGCTTTACTTGACTCCAGAATGCATCCGCGTGAAATTTCTTTTTATCTTAAATTTTAGAACAAAATTATTGAGAAAAATATATGAAAAAAAAAACTAGTCCACAATAACTTAAAAACACAATATTGTTTAAATTTTCCTATTAATTTTTTTTCTCTAGAAAATCTATATTATAAAGGTTAATTATTACGACTAAAACGTTTTGAATATCTTTGCATTATATGGTAACAATTAATGTTCCCCTTTCTTTAATTATGATAATATGATGTGAATTTTAAAAAGCTCATTAATAACTAATTATTCCCATAAAAACACTTTACGAACGTTTCTAATCCCCCCGTTGAACTGATAGATTATCTACTAATATTTGCAACAAAAAAAAGAGAAATAGCGATATCAACAATTAGAAGAATGTGGTTTTCTCAGAGATTTGTTGCGCAGTACATTCATTTATAGTGCAAAAATATGAGAAATTAGAAGTATTTTCATTTTGATTTATTCCTTTTTCTAACACATTACAGCAGCACATTTCAGAAGATCGAATAATATCGTAGAGATATTGTAAAATGTATTGTTCTAATATCGGTGGATTTTACTTTCCTCGTCTTTTAGTAATGATAATGTATTTTGGAGCAACAGCTCTATCCATTCTACGACTGGATCAAAATATTTATATAGATCTAAAATTCTGATTGTAAGATGGCATGCAAATTTCTTTTATATTGTTCGAACTGACATTGAATTATGGTAATATTCACAGACATTCACATGGAAAAAGGCAGACAATTTTTGTAGCGATAAATTTTACACAATTCTTAAAAATTACGAAATAAATTTCATATGCCCATTCGTTTGATTGCTGAGTTATTGTTTTCAAATATATACAGATAGGATGAATTCCAGAGGTGGGTTTTTTTTTTAATATAGTTAGTTTAAAACATGGACGTGCATGAAAAGGACAAGAACGAATTTATTTTGATGATTACAAAACCTTCACTTTTGACATAATGTAGAACGGGCTGAAGAGAAAAACATTTATGTCAACCCTGTCAAAAATTATTTCTTCAGTTTCTTTTATTTTTCACATTTTTATTGTGAAATTTAGTACATAGAGTATTAATTAGAATACCATTAGTAAAAATATCAAGCAATCAAAAACTTTGTTTAATTTTCTTGGGAAAACGATAATAATACGAAAAAAATGCCGTAAAAGTTATGTTCCAAATACGGTCACGTACATTTTCCATATAGAATATATATGCAAATTGTGGGTATAATTTCCCAAGCAGACCAATTTATTTGCTACATTGAGAGTGCAGAGACGCTTGCGATACCTGTTAATGAAAAATGCATCGTGCCGAGATGTTCTCTGTCTGTGCGTAAAGTGCAAGAGGAAATGATATACCTATAATAGCAAATGAGTTTATTAAATCAACCCAAGTACAATCAGTATTCTGTTTTTTTATCTTTATAATGAACAACTATTGACCCGTATTTTGAAGAATTGATATGATATAACATTTTATTTCCCTTAGAGACCGGTTAAAAGTATTTAAATATCTCAGATAAATAAAGAATAAACAATTTTTTTTTCAGAATAATAGCAAAAACTTTTAAACAACTTTTGATCTTATGAAAAAAGCAATGTTTAAAGAGACTTCAATTATTAGTATGTTATAAAGCATTCATTCACTGGATCAGTTTGAAACTACGTTAAAGATGATTAATCAAATGTAACTTATCTTTAGATAGAATACAGAGTTGAAAATTCGTCTTAAGATCTCCTTTCTTTTCAAAATCGCTTTTGCTGACAGATGAGTATGTAAAAATGATAACACTGCTTTTTGCCAGAAATAAATTAATAAATATTAGTGTCTGTTAATTCATATTTGGAAACTTAACCTATTTAAGACTATACTATTGAAGAATAGTGTTTGACACCACAACTCTTATTTGAAAATGTTTTTAACAACAAATCAATTGTTAAAACTCTATACAGAATATATAGAAAATTATGATTCACTATTAGTTAATTGACTAATGCTTTAGCAATATTGATATAACACCAAAACAATTCTTTCACATTTACTAGCTTCTTACTTTTATCTTTTGTATAATAAGCATGTTAATAACTTTCGCAATTTAAAATATTTGTTCTTAAAGGATCAGCTGCGAAATAACCTGAGGTATCAAGTAGAAACACGTTTGTAGAAATAAATTTCCAAACCAATAGCAGTAATATTATTATTATTGTAAGAAATTTGAATTAATCCATTGTATATTTAATTACAAAAGAGTTACAAAACAGTTATTCTTTACCTTGTCTTTGAATTCTAATTAAAATTTTCAAAACTTAAAGAAGGATTATTCGATTATGAATCGCATGATTAAGCAGAAGCTATTTTAATCCTAATGTATACTCATTAAGAACTGTATTTTATAATAGAGAATTGAATATTCTTAGTTCGAAATTACTTCAAAAAGTTAAATGCACAGAAATACTAATTATTCGAAAGGCAAAAGATTGCAAAGATTAAGATAATTCACTGAAGAAAGGGGTTTTGGAACCAAACAAAATTTCTTTTGTTTATCAAAAATTATTCTAACGTATTTAACTTAATTGAATTAACAAATTCACAGAATCTATTTCTTCGTCAAGCTCTAAAATTACAATTTACTAAAATAATGCTAATTTAATTCATTATGAAATCCAAAACCTATTTTTTTAAAAATTATTAACGAAAGGAAGTTGAAAATTATTCTCTTTATCGTCCATTGTTTTCAGCATAAAATTATCTTAGATTAACTTTAAAAATTGAGTTTGTTATCCTGAAAAATTATTTCAACGAACGCTGAGAGAGAGATAAAATTACTTGCCGATATTATTTTTTCTTCTTTAATTAATATTTTGCAGCCGTTGAAAGATATATAAAGCATTTAACGACGCTTCATGATTTTTCCAGTTTATTCCAAAAATTGTTTGAGATAAAATGTTATATTAAAAATGAGAAATATCACATAAATATAAGCAATCCTGTTCCGTACAAGAGCAAAAATCATTAGAGACTGTTCCAGCAATTATTTCTCTCCCTACGTGTAAGTTTGTATTACAGTTAAGTTCTAGGTTTATAGAGCTCCATTCCCTTTATATTCTATAATATTTTCATTTCTTTGTAGATAATCAGAAACCTTCTTGAATGTTTTGATAATCTCATGTGTAACGAATAGGTTTATTTTAAGGTGAGA
>JAPMOR010028192.1:0-13682 GCA_026543865.1 Argiope aurantia
ATCCATTAATCACATTAGTTATACAATTGAAATCTGTCCCATCCATTAATCACGTTATTTAAACAATTGAAATTTGTGTAATTTATAATTATGTGTTGTTCTCAATATTAATTCATATATACTGAGTAAACAAATATAATTTGTTTACATTTGAGTAATATTGAGTAGTATTGAGTAGTATTTCAAACAAATATAATTTGTTGTGAAATATTAATAATTTTTTTAAAAAAGTAACTCAAATAATTAGGTAATAAATACTTCAAAATTATTTTGTACTTTGAGACTTTTGTACTTTGTACTTTAAAGTTAATGATCGAAACCTATTGCTGTGACCTAAAAAAATTCACTTCAACATATTTTCAGTAGAGTGTTTTTTTCAACAATTTTCCTTACATTGTACTAAGGTAATATCTGAAGTTAATGAGTTTTGAGCTTCTCCAAAGACTTGAAATCCGTTTACATTGTGAGTGAAAAATATATGTATGAAACATAAATTTCGAAAGTTCTCAACTTAGTCACATGGAATTATGAGATATTCAATCACGATTCAAAATTAAGAAACTCATCTCCAATATATAATATTGTAGTAGCTTTGGCATTGGACAATACAGGTACAAACCTTGTACAAGTCCTTATCTTATTGAGTAAGAGCTATGTGATGTCCAATCACAGTTAAAAACGGAGAAGTTCATATCAAATAGATCATTTATTATGTAGCTTTCAGATTCAACAATGACGCAAAAATGAATCAAGGTCAAATGAAGCTTATACTTCGGTGGTATGAGTTTGATGGATTCATGGCTATACTCTGATTACATGAATAAAATTTATAATTTTTATTGACATTCATTGATGCATGTGATAAATTATTTTAAAAAACATTCACCCAGTCATTAAATTTGACTTGACAATAATTAGATTCCATAAAAGTCAAAAGTCATCTTTTTAAATTTACAATACATAATATTATATGGAATGGGACAATACATGCACAGACCATAAGATTCATAACACCCAAGTCCTCAACTTATTGAGTTGGAGTTATGGGATGCCCAATTATATTTAAAAATTTAGAGGTTCATCTAAAATAATCATTCATTATGTAACTTTTAGATTAGACAATGACACAAAAATGAATCAAAATCAAATAAAGCTTAAATTTCGGAGGTATGAGTTTGATGGATTCATGGCTATACTCTGATTATATGAGTAATATTTATAATTTTTATTGACGCTAATTGAAGCAATTGGTGAATTATTTACAAAAAAATCAATTCTGCCATCTAATTTCACTTGTAAACAATTAGCTTTTATGAAAGTCATTTTTATTTGCAGCTTTCAGCGCAAATAACTACACTGAGAAAAACCGAGGAAAAAAAATAAAAAATTTCTGGGAACAAAACAAAAGATTAATAAATTCATATTGCTTAGAACAAAAATGTTTAAAATGACTTCCACATCTGGTTGTAATATTTAAATTTATACATTTAGAAATCGAATGTGTCTTACCTTTTCTTATTTCTTCATTTCTTCCACAAGTAGCTCAAAGCTGGGTTGTAGGCTCCATAGTAATTGTAGACATGAGGGGCAGCAACGTAGGGGTTGTAGCCAGAGTAGTATCCACCGTAGTAAGGCCACTGTGCAAGAGTGCACACTACCAAGGCCACCAAGACAAGGAGAACAAACTGCAGAGAAGATATAGAAAATTACAGAAATTAAATTGAAAAGGAATGTCAAAATGTTTCTATGAAAAATGGCACTACATTTTTGTATAATATAAATTTAGTATCAATTGTAATTAACTGACATTTTAAAGGAAAATTATATGGAAATATTTTTGAAAATTAAAGCAAAAAAAAAAAAAAAAATCAAAATTAATTGATTGTCCGATTTTTTTTTCTAACAGAAAATACGTAAAAGGAAATTTTAAAGAAATTTTTACTTGTATTTTTCTAGCGAAATATTTTATTTTTATTTTTCATTGTCAATGCAGGAAATAAATTATTATAATGCAGAACAGTCAAATAGATTTTAAGCACTCTTTAATTACTTTTTGTAATGATTATGTTTATTTTATATATTGAATATTTTCCCAATACAAGCTCTAAGGCGGGCGCCCTAGTCTAGGGGTAGCGCGTCTTCCCCGTTATCTGGCATCACGGGTTTGAGTCCTTGTTCGGACATGGCTGTTCTTCACACTGTGTTCTGTCTGTGACGTGTGTGAGAGGGCTCGTCCCTGTAAAAAGGGGTTGTACACGTGAGTGTCATGTTCATATGAGCTAGAAGTCAGACTTCCGCCCTCGGGCATTTAGGAGTCCTTACCCTCAGAAGCCCCTCTCTTACCGTGGTCACAAGGACCCGCCATCATCATCACTAATTTTAATTTTTTTTTTAATTTCAAAATTAGTAACTGAGAAAATTTTTGTTACAGGTTTGTTTGAAAGTCATTGAGGACTGAGATTGATAAATGCTGTATGAATTAAAAACAAAAATATTGGAGATTTAAAAAAAATGTTCATATGGGATGCAGAATTGTTCCTCTTAGTCCTTATTTGTTCACTTCTTTTCACATTTACCACATTATAAGTCATTACTCATTTGATACTTTTAACTGAAAAAGCAAAACAAAAAACCCGATGTTTGAAATTTAGGCGATAAGAACTTTTATTTCTTTGAATTCACACTTTAATAATTCTTCTGTGAAATTTTAATACATAAAAGTTCAAAATTAAGAAATAATTAAATGAATAATCACAGTTGTTATTCTAAGAAAAACTCAAGGTTTATAAAGATTTTCATATCGAATGCTATTAATAATATCTGAAAATATGAATTAAATTTCTGAAATTTACGTTCTATTAAAAAAAAAATTAATATTTTTATAGTTCACACAAAATTTTTAAGCATTGAAAGCAATACTGAGTTTAATATTTACTTCAGCTGCAAATTTCTAACTCGTTTTATTTTTAAAAAATTAATTTGTCTCTATTATTGTTGCACATTTCTATTAGGTCTAGAGTAACTAATGAATTCCTTAAGCCAAATATTCTTGATAAAGGGAAAGTGTGATTTCTTTATTGGTCAAACTTATACAGAGGTTACTAAGATTTTCCATAATTAGTGTGTGAAATAAAATGTCGACTCTCATAAGAGAGCAACCCTGAAAGAATTTAGGATTACTGGGCCATTTATATATTTGAAAAATTAATATTCTTAAAAACTTATTAATTCAGTGCGATAGATATAGAGTAAATGCATTATATTCAAAAATAGTACTTTACCTATAAAGTAAAGAATAAGTTGTGAATTAAAAACTAAGTTACTTACCAAGGATTGCATGTTGGAATATCTTTTCTAGTTCGGAACTAAAAAGTATGATTTAGCAATCTCCGAAATGGACTTTTATACTCTTAAGGATTAAAAAGAAATTCCCTGGATGGTACCACCTGCAGTTCAAGTTCCAAGGTCAATTCTCCTCATAGTGGGAAATCCTCGATTATCTTCCGCGCATTTTTAAGGGCGTGGCTCAAAAAAAATACAGCAACAACCTTGCATTCGGCATTCTTCCTTCATTGATTAGTTCCTCATTCAATTCCTTCTTTGTTCTATGAAGACCGTTACATAGAAGAAAACTTGCAGATGATTCCAGGTGTTACTCTTTGTTTATTATTAAAAAAAACAACAAAGAAAAATGACTCTTACGTTCTTGGTACGAATTCATTCATTTATTTTTTGTATCTGGTGTAGCAAGATACATCCTGATTACCCATTCAGTGGTCTTCATTTTATTAGATTCGTTGTTTGATTTGACATCAATCTAAATCAAGGTTTTAGTAGCAATTAAAATAGGGATTGTAACTCATAAAGTGTAACGCTAACCAATATTATTGCTGAAACAGATTTTTAAGTTATTTTTTTTAACATTTATAATTTTTTGTACATGGATTATATAAAGAGAAAATATGCAACTATCAAAAAATTCGAACTCGTAATTTGGACTAATCTTTACGTTTTAAATTTCCCTGCTTCTTAAAAAAAGGACATTTTTGAAATTATGACTATTTGCTCGCTTTGTCTGTGAATGTTATAATTCAAATACGTCTTATGGTCGATGAAAGAAATTTGGCACATAGTCTTTACACTTAACTTGACTAAAAAAGTCATATTTGTAATTAGGTTTGTCTCTTTGCTTTGTTTGTCTATGAATATTAACTTAAATATGTCTTAAATTAGGTGGACGAAATTCAGTATTTGGTCTTTACACAAAATTTGTGGAGTCTTTCAAATTTTGTATGAAACAAATTCATAAGAAGTTTGTCTGTTCGACTACAAGCGTACACAATAGCTGCAAAACGTAAAGAGTCAGACTAATTAAATTTAGAACATAAGTTTAGCCTCTAAAATTTTAAATCTGTATCAAATTTGGAATCAAAAATCAAATGCGTCAAAGGGTTGACAGTCTGTCTGCCTGTACTTTTATGTGCGTGTAAATGCAATAATTCAAAAACCTAAACAACTTAGGTTAATGAAATTTTTATATAGTTTTTCACCCATAGCATAGATTCTTATCAAGTTTTAACACGAATAGGTTAAATAATGATTGCGTGTCGATCTATACTTTCACATGCATTTGTAAATGCAATAGCTCAAATCTTATCTAGTTTAAGCAATGAAATTTGGTATGTGATCTAGTGATTACACTTATAGTTATGTGATAGACTTTGATTTCAATCAGTCGAAGAAAAGCTGTACAGAATGCAAATTCGGTTTTCTGGTCATGTTAATGATTAATTGTTCATTCCCCAGAAAAATAACCTCATTCATTCTCTGGTACACACTTTCATAACTATCTTACTCACGATGGCATGCTTTTAATACACACATTTAGATTTTTTTTTTGCTGTTTTACGAAGTACAGAACTCTTAAGTGTAGAACTCTAAACGCTCGCGTAAAGTTATAGGATTCTCGAGGGCTTTATAGCCATGTGCAAAGTCAACGATTTTATGCGAGGTAGGGGAGTGGAAGAACATCATTATAAAAGAGTAAAGAAAGGCAAGAAAGTTCCGGATAGGCCATGAATTCCCGTTGGTTATTTTTAATTTCCACATTTAGCACATTCAGTTCTCTATAGTTTTTAGTCCTTCATATCTAAATATCCTTTTTCAATTCACAGTATATATTTTCTAATTATTTTTGTCATGTTAATTTCTGTCCCATAGTACTAACCCTAATTTTAATGATATACGCATTTAATAATTAGCATCTACATCTTTTTTAAAAAAAAATTATAGCCGCATATTAATTTGTACTTAGGAAATCGTATTATAAGAATTAAAATCGCTATTTGAATAATAATAAAGAATTTGAATAACACAAAATAATTATTTTAAACAATACGCTAAAAAATTATGTGTTCCAATGGAATCTCTGAAGAACCCTTCCCCCCCCCCGTCATTAAATTTATAATATTAATACCGATTTTTAAGATTGCAATTAAAATGTTTATAGACCAAAAAAGTTCAGATTTTTTACTTAATAATGATATGTATTATTATATTTATTATTTAATTACACTTTATTAAAAATATTAAATTATATAATTATTTAATAAAATGCTACTTTCTTTCATAAAAGTATGACATTAGAGTTCAATTATATTATTCTCCATTTCAAAGCAACACTAGAGCTATTTTGAAATGCACCTCATAATTTTGAGCCGCAGTTAAATGACGAGGGCGACAACAGAGCTCACATCCACAGGCGGAGTTTTCGTCCTCACTGATTTAACGTGCACCAGATTCCTCATATAACGGTTCCTCGTTGGAATACGGGCTCGATTCTGTAACTCTCCATTTCCGAAACCTTGATCTTACCATCAGGCCACTTCAGCCCTATTGCGTTACAATAAGCTAAATAAAGCCAGACTCTGACTATATGAATTTAATTTATGCAGAGCATAAGAATTTATTCGATTATCTGAGCTACTGAAGTGATAAAAATGAAAAATGTGCCCTTCACTGGCGTAGTAACAATAAATGGCAACATTGAACAATCTTACCGGGTGTGTGTGTGTGGAGATCGAATTGCTTACAAACTCCAATGGTTGTCTTCACTCCACTAAAAAATTTAACGTCACGATTTTTTCTCCATTTGAATGAAATCAATGAGCATGCAACAATCCATATATGCTAAATACAAGGAACCCACATTGTTGTATTCCTGTTGTAAGAGGAATAATGAAGTCACATTTCAGTATAAGCTAACGAATGGCAAGTAGAATATGCTTTCCCATAAAATTGTAAAAATTATTTATTAAAAAAATTCACATTACATTTTTGGCTCCGAGGTACATTAAGTCACCATTATGATTCTCTGTGTGTTCAGTGTCATACCTGAAAGTAAGATAGATTTGTCTGAACATCCCTCTTTCTATCTCTTACACACAGACACACGCACGCATATATACGTTAATGAATTTCATTGAATATAATTTAGTTCATTATGTTTACTGCGAGATAAATAAAACATTAAAAATGGGGTTGGGAGTCTCAAACATGTATAATATGTGGAAATTTCTCGAGTCAGAAATTTTTTTTATTAATACGAAATTCTGTAAGCTTGAACATTTGCTTTATTTTTAACTTCTCGTATGCGTAATATAGAGAAAGTATAGTAATCGTCAAAAAAAATTGGAACTCGAGATTTTCACGAATCTTCACGTTTTAGACATACCCGAAATTAAAAAATACATTTTTGGAAAATATCCGTCTTTCTGTGACAAATATAACTAAAAAAACGTTTTGAGCTAGACGGCTGAAATTTGGTATACGGTGTTTGCATCAAATTTGTAGACTTCCATCAAATTTTGCGTAAAATATGTTTAGAGGAAGTCCGTCTGCACTGGTATTCAAATATATGTTAGCACAGTAACTTTAAAATGAAGAGAGAAAAGATTCGATGCGCATATTTAACATCTACAGTGTAGACACCTGTCAAAGTTTGAACCAAAACCAACAATGAGTTGGCTATCTGGCGGATTGTGCTTTCAGAGACATGTAAACACGATAATTCAGAAAAGGAATAACTTAAAAATATCAAATTTGGTATGGTATTTTGTGACTATAAATGTAGTTTTGTACTAATTATTTGTTTCAATCGATTGAGAAAAACTTTTCTAAAGAAAAAAGAAAATCGATTTTCTGATATTATTATCAGCATATTCAGGGATTAATCGCTAAAAAAAACTGGCCAAGGTTGGCACGATAAATAAAGTAAAAATGTTAAATTCACGCCAAAAAATATTTCGTAAATATTGTACGCTAATATCCTACAAAGCGTTTTCTAGCGTGACAAGTTTATTAGAGAGTATGCGAGAAAGTTTTAGGGAGACAACTCCCTATGGTTTTTTCTTGGGAAAAATGAACTTGCAATTCTCATGACAGTAATTTATGCATGATGTAATCCATCTTCCTTTCGTTAATTTTCCAACAATGAGGTCTAAAGGTATATAAGATGAAAGAAAAAGAAAAAAAAAAAAAAAAAAAAAGAAAGAAATATTTTGCTTTAAGAAAATGAGGCTAAAAAATGTAATACTGAAGTTATTTAATGAGGTGAATAAAATGAATAAACTCTGCATTCGCTATCTGACTTTATTAGTCCCATGTTTACCATCTCTTTAAAAGTTATATATTTTTTATGTCTGAGCTTTTTAAAAATGCAGTCTTTCCTTATCCATTTTATGTAAACAAAAAATTACCATGTTTATAAAAGTAAAAATGTTTCCTAACTAGAAAGCAAATTGTACTGTTCTTCTTATTATGGGTAATTTTAATAATTCATTAAGATTACTAAGTAGATTATTCATGTTAAGAGCTAAGTCTTTTTTGGCCAGAAAAAATAACAACTTCTGTACTTAAGAGGGTACAAACCAAGTAATTAACAACTAATTGTCTTTCATAAATAACAAGCTTAATATTCCCTTGTTGGAAATATATTTAACCAAAAAGTTTTTAAAAGCATATGACTTGTTTGTCCCATCATGCCTTCATGAAGAGTATTTTGTTCATAAATTAGTTTTATAAAAAAAAATTGAGAATTCCTTCACAGAAAAAAAAATAGCGATTATTTTATCTTCTACTTTGATCAAAATGAGCAGAATCCATCCAAATTGAGCATGAAAACTTATGAAGAATAAATAGCATTATAAAATGATATAAATATAGAAGGGATCCAACTTAAACGTGTTCCAAAAACTGATTCTAAAACCTTAAAAATAAAAGTGTATTTATAGTTATAAATAACATACAGATTAACTTCTCGAATAAATCGTCTGAATTCAATCACACTTAGTATTTATTAATTAACATAAGAGGAAAAATACTGTCATCTTTTGAAGATGTAAAAATTGGTTTAAGGTATACGAGCACGTTGAAAAGGACGATTTTCGCTAAAAATGCCACTTAAAAAATTCTTTTATTGGTTAGATCAGTCTTTGAGCTTTCCAAAACATGCTTACTTTTGCCTCTACGTTAATTAGAGGTCAAGATATTAATATTTTTGTAATGATTGGTAAACCGGAAGTGGACATTTAAATAACCTGAAGCACCCATTTAAAGAGCCAAAAACACGCTAAAAATTTGTATAAACACAAATTTAGATTTAAATACGGAAAATTTTTTACACGAAGAAACGCAAAATGCCAATAAGAGTTTCAACGGTGTTTTGTGGAAATTTGTACCTAAAGATGTCTTTGTTGAGCTCCGAACTCTCAGATTAGGGGTATTTATTGTCTGTAATACATTTTAACGAAGGCTTTATAGGATGACTGAATATCTTAATTTTATTGGAGTGTATACTAGTGCAAATGCAATTAGAGCATTTGCTGAGCTCGACAAACACAGAATAAATGAATCTAGTCGGCATTCACTGCCAAATGCAAAAATTGGCAGAAAAAAATAAAATGATTAAAATAGGAAAATATTAAAAGCTAAGGAGGAAAAAGGTATAACCTATAAAGTAATAACCTCTAACATATAAACCTAAAATTTTAAGTATGTACACACATAATTTATTATTAAAACATATTACTATATACTTTAAATGCATTTTTCTCAAAAATGAATTTTATTTACTTTTTGCTCACTTCAAATCAAATAACTCAAAATATAATTATCATATTGCGATGAAATTTGGTGGACTTTGTCATTATAATATTTTTTAGGGAATGAACTAAAAGAATTTAGATTGAATGAATATTTTTTTTAATTTACTGCCTATTGTTTGAATAATAAAGTCATAAATTTGCTAAAAATTTCATGTTAAACTTGTAGTAGTTCTAAAATTATTATTTATTATTATAACCATACGTTTGTAGTTCATTATTTAGAGAAACTTATGTAGTTTATTTTGATATACAGTGTCTCACAAAAGTGATGGGACACTTGTGCTTTACAAAAGGAAACTGTAATAAAATAAATTAAAAAAACATGTACAAATTTTTTGTGGGTGTGTTTCATACTTAAATTTAGTAACAATTATTACATAACATACATTTTGTCAAAATATTAAAATATTAATTTAATAAAAATACAATTGTTTAGAACGGAGCAAAAAATAGCTCACATAAGTGATGGGACACCATTAGATATGCAACAAAAATCGTCTGAAATAAGCAATAAAAATATTTTTGGTGGTTTTTTTTTTACTAAAGAGCAATTGGCAAGAATTTATAAAATCGTCTGCAGTATTTCCTTCCAGTTTGTTTTGGAATCTTTGTGTTTTTTAGCTCTGTGCAGCCATGAATGCTAAACGAAAAGAAACTTCGCCTGAAATTCGAAAATTAATTATTAATTTGCATATTGAACGTAGAAAATCGATTAGAAAAACTGCTTAAACAGTTAACTTGTGTCCTTAAACAGTTTTCAATATCATTAAACGATATAGAAAGAATCATATTATTCAGGATAAAAGAAAACTTGGCCGACCATCAAAGCTATCCAATGGAATAAAGCGAATTATCGTTCGAAATATTAAAAAAAAAAAATTCAAGAAAGAGTGTTTTTAAATTTGCTGCTAATTTACAAGCATTATATGGAATAATTGTTAATGCTGAGACTATTAGAAGGATAATTCGATCTGCTGGATATCACGGTAGAGAGTAACCAGAAAAAAAATTCTTCGTAAGTGAAAAGAATAGAAAACTCAGACTAGCTTTCGCAAAATCCAACATAAATAAGAATTCTGATTACTGGAATAAAGTTATATTTGCTGATGAGAGTAAAGTTAATATATTTGGTTCTGACGGTAGAATATTGGTGTGGAGAAAACCCAGGGAAGAATTTCGCAAACAGACTTGGTGCCAACAGTAAAACATGGTGGTGGAGGAGTTATGGTATGGGGGTGTATATCGTCCGCTGGAGTTGGTAATCATGTTTATATTGACAGCATAATGGATCAGTACAAGTATATTGACATTTTAAAGCAAAATTTGAAATCTTCAGCACGAAAATTGAACCTTCATAACGATTTTAAATTCTACCAGGACAATGACCCCAAGCACACTACTTTGAACGTTAGACTCTGGCTGCCTTATAACTGTCCTGAAATAATAAAAACATCCCCACAATCTCCAGACTTAAATCCCATAGAGAATATTTGGCAAGAATTGGAATCAAGAATTCGCAAACACACCTTTTCTTCAAAACAACAATTAAAATCGGTGTTTCAAGAAGAATGGGGTAAAATCACTGCAGAAATCACAAAAAAATTAGTCGAATTCATCCCAAGAAGATTAAATCATGTTTTAAAAGTAAAATGAAATCCAACAAAATATTAAAACCTTTTAAAAAGTAAAATTTTTGGATAAATATTTGATGAAAAAGTAAGTGTCTCATCACTTATGTGAGCCATTTTTTGCTCCGTTCTAAACAATTGTATTTTTATTAAATTAATGTTTTAATATCTTGACAAAATGTATGTTATGTAATAATTGTTACTAACTTTAAATATGAAACACACCCAAAAAAATTTTGTACATGTTTATTTATTTATTTTATTACAGTTTCCTTTTGAAAAGCACAAGTGTCCCATCACTTTTGTGAGACACTGTAGGTTTTGTTCGGATAAGAGTAATAGTTTTTGGTGTAGCCAATTTGAAGTTTTAAAAGTATTTGCTTAAATTTATGCCATTAAATACCAATTTTCAAAAATTATTAATATTTATTTCATATATTTGCATTCTATTGCTAATATTTAATAGTCTTAAGCCCAGAAACATGGTTAAAGTATGTCTACGCCATGTTTTTCTGAAAAAATTAATTAAAAGTAACTGAAATTTCACCGTTTTTCCACGGAAACCTCGGAGCTAATTATTCCCTATAAAATATTTTTTAAACCATTTTAAATTCATTTTTTTTATATAAATTCAAATTTTACAAATTTAGAATGACAACAATTTCCTTTCTATGCTATATTTCTTCAAATTTTGTTGTTTATTCAAAATTTAATAAATAATGAAAAAACTGGAAACGAGATTTTGAAATAAGGAAATGTATATATATTCCGTTGCTAGGCAACAATGAGACCTTGAACTTTCATACTTCAGTAACTTTACTTTTTTTTATTTTGGTTTATTCCTTTCAAAGGCATTTGAAAATAAATGTTTTTTAATTGGCTGTGAAAGAATTATTAAATTTATTTAATTAGATTTAAAAAATACTACTTAAAAAATCTGCTATTTTTATTTACATCTTTTACAAAATAATAAATAAGTAAAATTGTAATTGAGAAAAGAATATAAATTTGAACAGTAAGAAATTTAACATAACGATGTGTGAAAGAAAATATGCTTGTTGTGGAAAAACAATTTTATGAAATGAAACATGGAACAAAATCTCTATGTAAATGCTATTATCTCAAAAGTCTCCGGGTATTTATTTTATATAATTTTTAGAAGGAAAAAAAAAGAAGAAGAAGAAGAAAAATAAACCGCAATCTAAAATATAATTTCAAATAACTATCCGAAATAATTATTTGATATTATATTTTAGGAATTCAAATTCAAAAAGAAAGCTTTTCCATGATACAAATTTCATATAGTATATACAAGTTGTTTATTCGAATTTGATAGAATCTTCTAAATAAATTTTACACATATTTTCTAGGAATATTTTTTTACTATTGAAGAGCAAGTATACATACGAAAAATTGTTGCCATAATACATTAGCAGAATTCTAACGTTAAAGAAAAAATTTAAATGCAAATGATGAACAATTTATATGAAGTATAGCTACAGATTTGATATTTTTTTCATTTATTAATAAAGAAAATTAAGGATGTACTTAATTGTCTCAAGACCATCATTAAAATCTCTTTTACACATCAGTATTTGTGAAAAAAAATTTCAAATGCTTAGATAAAAAAAGTAATTATATTTTATGGAGAAAATCAGTTATTGGAGAGAGTAAACAAATCGTCTGCTACGGTTGATAATTTAATTTTCATTAAAAAATATCTCAAACGATAAAATAATTCTTTATCTTATAATATTTTTCTGAAAAAAGGTTTTTACTTAAAGATATTAGACATAAAAGTATTTTAATCTCAAACAACGGCAGATATATCACCGTTTTTTAATATGATTAATATATAATAATACAACAATAAATAATAATAATACGACTATTTGATATTCAAATTAAAAAAGTGTTCTTCGCTAATTGCCACAATTACAAAATCAAATTGCAAAAGTGAATGTAGAAAAATATCCAAATTTTATCATTGTATTGTTTTAACACAAATCAGGAAAAAAAAGAAGAAGACTTCCTTGTGTAATTATATCGTTACGACTCGAATAAGGGTTCGAATAGATATGCTCTAATGCAAGAATTAGAATATATCTATGTTGTTTATTATACTTCATAATAGTTTGCTTGGAAACAGATGTTTGAATCACCCATGAGTTATTTCATTTTTGATATATATAATAAATTCTTCACGGTAGTGTAACCTTGCATTTACTGTAAAATATCGTTTGAGTGGCGATTCAGACATGTGAGAATATTATTTAGTGATGGATCGGCGTTGGCTGTAAATCGCAAGCCGTATTGTCAGGTAACAATAGTTTATCTACAAGTAATTATTTTACTTTAACTTTACTCACAATACATTTACGTTTCTTCTACAATAAAAAAGGAATAAATAGAATCTGTATAAAGTGGAATTTATAAAGTGGTCATAAACTCTTCCCTGATTATAAAAATTATTATAAATAAACCATTCATTCTAATACTATAACGTTTTTTCAATGAAATAGTCAGATTATTCATTTTTTTCAAATCCAACAGATAGAGCAACTAATACAGAAATATGATTTTACATCATTTTTTAATGCAGGAAAAACTTTTGGCTCCTTGAATTCAAATTGGTTATTACTGTTCAACGATAAATTTGGATTTACATAAGAACAAAGTAATTGCAGCATCAGTTGAAGATATTTGTATATTCAAAATTAGGACTACTGATGATATGTCTAGTGTGACAGCCGAAATGTTGGACAAACTTAGCGAGCATTGGAATACCGTCGAAGCAATTTTTGAGTTCCATGGGCGCTCACATTGAATGTAAGCTCCCATGTACTTATGTAAGTGGATTTTACTGATGTTAGTGGACTTATGTAAGTGG
>JAPMOR010028208.1:1796-14382 GCA_026543865.1 Argiope aurantia
GAAAGTAGCCTGTAAGTCCTAGAAAACTTTGAACTTGCTTTAAATTGGTTGGCTCTGGAAAATTAAGTACAGCTTTTGTTTTTAGGGTAGAAGGGAAAATTTTACCTTCTTCAACGACATGGCCTAAAAATTCAATTCGCTTCTTCAAAAAATGTGATTTCTTAAAGTTAATCTCTAATCCATATTCACTGGCAATACTTAGAACTCGCTTGACACGTTCGATTCCTTCTTCGTATGAGGAAGACAAAATTATGATGTCATCCATATAGGGCAGCATAACACCATCATTGATCAAAGGTCGAAAAATAGTGTTAATATACCTCTGAAACACAGCTGGGGAATTGCAAAGTCCAAACGGAACCTTAAGAAATTGATATTGACCTTCACTTGTGACGAATGATGTAAATTTTCTACTATCTTTATTAACATCAACATGAAAGAAAGCATTTTTGAGATCGATAGTACTAAACACACGTGATCCTTGTAATCTGTCTAAAATATCTTCGATTAATGGAAGGGGAAATCTGTCCTTCACAATTATTTTGTTTAATCTTCTATAGTCGATGCAAACACGGGGAGTTCCATCTTTCTTTCTAACAATTACAACTGGGCTACTGTACTCTGAAGAACTAGGTTCAACAATTCCGTTTTCTAACCATTCATCTACCTGAGCACGGACAATTTCTTTTTCTGAAAACGGTAATCTACGGGGTTGATGAAATATAGGTTCATTACTTTTTACCAAAATATTTAGTTCAACATTTGTCGTTTTAGTTTTATGCGGTTTATAATTTGAAACTAATTGTACTACTTCATCTTTAACAATGTTAGGAACGTCAGGTTCAATGTTCAATTCAAATTCGTTACAGTTTACATCAATTGATAGGACGGATAATGTATCGCTTTCTTCTATACGCTGAAATTTATTTTTAATCGTAATTCCGTCTTCATTTATTAGTGTTTCACCTTGCATTAGCACATTAAGTCCAACAATAACATCATAAGACATAACATCATTTTCAACAACACATACATCAGCATTACACTTGAAATCATCAATTTGAATGTTACCTTTAAAATAACCTAATGGATTTACTTTGCATTTACCAAATCCACTTAAAGTAGAGTTCAATGGAGACAATGTTTCTATGTTTAGTTTATCAAACACTGATTTACGAAGCAATGTCGCTTGGCTTCCTGTATCGATAAGTGGGTTAACATTCACATTATTAATCGTTACCTTATTGTTAAGTTTTTGTTTGAAGTTAACATTTAAATTTGCAACTTCTGGTTTCGGATTTGCTTTTGGGCACTCAGCAGCTTTATGACCAAATTCTCCGCACCCAAAACATTTTAATCCCTTGTCCTTGTGAACACAAAATCTTGATAAATGAGTTGAATCCCCACAGTTATAACAGACTTTATTCTTATGATTTCCAAAATCATTATACTTCATTCTTTCAGCACCACTACTAAATTTAACTTTGCTTTCGTTTCTACCATGAAATCGCTCATTATACTCATGCTTTGGTTTTATTCTATCCGAAGAATTAAATCTATAATTAGAATCATATTTTGGTTTTGTTTTATCAAAAACAATGGTATTTTTACTTTTAACATAATCACTCTTTATTATTTCATAAATCTTAAGTTTTTCTTTAAATTCAGATAAACTTTTACAACCATATAAAACAGTTTTGTTTTCATGCCTATCATTAATACCTTTAATTACATAATGCATTAAAGCAGAATCTTCAATTTTACCCGAACTGCTAATTTCTTTCATTTTCAAAAAGTATTCTAAAGCAGATTCAGAATCCTTCATTTTTCTTTTACTTAACATCTCATGCAAATTAGCTGAATTTATCTCAAAAGAAAATTCATCAAGCAAGGCTTGTTTCAGTTTTAACCACGAATTTAAATCTGGTTCTGTGCGAACAAACAATTCCGCCGTTCCTCCAAGAGAACGCTTAGCAAAAACAAATTTTTGTAACTCCGACAAACCAAACAATTCAGAAATATTTTCAAAATTATCTACCCACACAGTTACATTTTCATGTGGTTCTGCTTTAAATTTGTTTATAGTACTTTCGATGTCAGCATAATTTATAGCAGAATTAAAAATAACAGGATTTCTATCAACGTTACTACCACTTCTAAAATTACTAATACATTCAACATCATAACTCTTATTTTTATTACTTGGAACAGATGTATAATTTTTTCTTATATCAACAGATCTGTGATCAGCACACTGCATGGAAGAATCGTTTATTTTTTCATTTCCTGTTTCGAGCTGAATGTTATTATTTTTATTCAATGAATTCGCATCCGTCAAATTTTGTTCGGTGTCTGACTCATCAGACGAAGCGTTAGAACATTCTTTTGCAAAAGCATCAAGGTCACAGAGCAGAGAAAGAATTCTTTTTGAAATCTCTTCTTTCGAACCATCAAATGAAATATTGAGCAAATTACAAACAGTAATAAGTTCATTCCAAGAAAATGCATCGTTAATGTTTTCCAGCTTCTTCTTAAACTCCTCGCTGTCTATCTCTAATACGAATCCGCTGAAATCTCTCAATCGCTTTCGATTTCCTCTATCGCCGTCAAATCCAAACAACAATTTATGGAGTATTTTTATTTTTTCTGCGCGGCAATTCTTCAATGCAATGTTTACTACTTTAATATCATTCAAAATCATTTTGAACAAAATAAAGAAATCAGTACATACCCCTGTTTTCTTTCTTAAAATAATATCGTCGTCGTCCGTCTAAGATCCGTCTGATCTTGTATAACAATAGTCACAGTCACTGTCCACTATTTTGACTTTTTGGGCATCTTTATCCCACTTCTGAATAATGTAGGTTGTTTGTGGGCGTCTTAACATATAAAGGATGAGATGGCCAACTGATGATAAAATGATTATATTCTGATATTTAGTTACATTAATGGATGATGGACGGAACAGGAACAATACAAACACAGAATTAAACAAAGTTATTAAGGTATTATTTTACGTCGTCTTCCTTCAAGTTGTAGAATGTTACGGCTATCGTCTACAGTGGCATCGTCAAAACACGTCTTCTTTCTAGCTATGCAACGAACGTCTTCCGCTGCATACGTCTTTCAACGCGTCCCACTCTCAACTGGCAGCTACAGTACTTTCGCCGCTAGAGGCGCTGGTTTTGGCGCGCTGTCATGACGGCACCACATATATATATGTATATATATATCCTGTGGAATCTAATAGACGTGAATGGTATCATCACGCACCACCTATAACTCCTAAATAGGGATTGCAATATCGGACCAAAATTTCAATACCGGTATTCAGTATTTTTTAGATCTTAATACCGGGATACCGGTTTTAATACCGGTTGTAGAAATTTTAGAAAAAGAAAGAAAACACAGGTGTTCCTTTGTTGTTGTTGTTTTGCCAGTTTTATTAGAGAGTGTAAATATCACAAAAAATAATTTATAACTTACAAATTATAACATTCATCGAATAATATCGTATATAAAGAATCACAAAAAAGTAAAGGGGCATCTTATTTATTTAAATCACAAAAAAGTGTAAATATCAATATTCAGTCTGTGGTACTAATACAAATTTTTGAAATGTTATCTTAAAAAAAAACATAATGCATCAATTGTACTGTAATTAAATCTGGAACGTAATTTTGTGCAAACATTACCAGCTGTTGGAAACTCTCTTTCGGCATCTACGCTAGTTGGTGGTACTGTTAACAATGTGCGATATATTTTTTCCAAGTATTTACCTCTAAATCCCTCATCTTCAAATAAATTGATTTCTCGTCGGATGATTTTAGATATAGCTGGTTTCTGTATTGTACTTTGGTTTGCAAATTTTTTTTTATTTTTATTTATCACTAATTCTAATTTTTTTGTTCGAGACAATTCCTTTTTACTATCGACATTAGTGCCATCATGATCTTCGATAACTGAACCGAATTCTACTGAATGTGGATAGGTTTGGGGGTAAAGAATTTTAAGAAAATTTACTATAAACTTGATCAGATTTGAATTGGTTACTCTCTTTCCTTCTTTTTCATTTTCATTTTTAAAATCCTTATAATTACGTAAATATTGTAAGACATTTTCTATTTCGGTATGCCTTTCTTCTGTGCGATTTTTCAATGTAATATATAATTCTTCAGATAGTGATGTGTGCTGTTCTTTCAGTGACTGCAATATGAAATTTATTGTTGCATTAGCTGTTAATAAATTAAAATCTCCCGACATAATGCCTCAACAGCCAGTTTTATTGGAAGTAGAGCTGATACAGTTCTGGATATTAAGTCGAATTCAGATTTGCAGATTTAAGTCGATTATTGCTTTTGGGATTGGATTTCTCAGTTTCAAAAATCGTTCCATCATTAGGAGTAAACTATTCCAACGTGTTTTAGAATCTAATATTAATGCAACCGTTAAAGTATATAATGCAGTTATTTCATAGAATACCTAGTTATTCCATGAAATAATTGATCGTGTCCGTTAAAATATGTAATATGTTATTAATTTGACACTTTAACTAGTTATTCTATGAAATAACTAGGTATTCTATAAATTAACTAATGAGAGACAGTTAAAGTGTAAAATAAACAATTTATCTAAAATGAAATTAAACTAATGATAGACAAATAAAATAAAAAATAAGCAATTTATCTAATTTATGCAGCGTATAAATGGTATTTATGGAAACGTACCATAAAATCATTTGTTACAACAAGGATTATTAAAATGACACTTGGAATTACAAAGAACATTATTTCTAAAACAAAAACATTTTTTTTTGATCCACTGGGTTTTACACGAATATTTTTTAAATCCCTGACCAATACCTAAACTTTGAGCTGTAGCAGCCGACCGGAACGATATTTCTACATCCGGTAATTCTTCGATTTTAATTAATTTTTGTTCGCAGACACTGAACTGGGACCGGGAATATAATTGTTTTATGCGGCCGTTTCTTGTGCCCAATTGGAAAAATCCTTCTTCGGTTATTTTTATGATGATAGCTAAAATAGATTTGGCATCCCATTTTACTCTGTCAACTTCAGGCACTGGGATACGGACGGTAAACCCCATAGAGGCTTCAGAATGAGATTTATCCGACATTAATTTCATCTTTTTCGCTTGAATTTCTAAACATTTTTTAGACTTTTCTCTTTCTCTTTGAACATTAAGTTCATTAAAACACAATTTGCAGATTTTCTGCTCAACTTCATCTTCTGAAACATAATCTTCCGAACATGATATATGGACAGGCGGCATACATTTGAAGCAAACTATATCTTCACTGCATTCTTTTAAACAGACAACACATACTTTCGCAATGAGATTATTTAATACTATTTGTTCAACTACTTTTTCATTATCAGGTTGAGAAGAAACATTCATTGCAGTCAAAGTATTTTGTAATTGATCTTCGTCGACCAACGAATTAAGTGCTTCCTTCGGAATGGCAGTTGTTGACAGCCCAACTCTAGCTGCGCAACCAAATATAGCCTCGTAGAGGGGACCTTTTAATTCCAGAATGGAACGCTCTGTTCTTCATAAACTGGATACATTTTAACCCGTTACTCCACGAAGTTGACTGGTTGTTTTGTATCCAAGTCGTCAACATATTTTCTATGTCCTGATTGGCTCTCTCAACACTGCCTTGACTTTGGCTATGTCTTGGTTTTCCATGCACGATCTTAAGCTCTGGCCAAGTTACTTTTAAGTCATCAATAAGTTTGCTACAAAATTCTCTTCCATTGTCCGACTGCAATATACATGAGGCCCCAAACAACAGGAATATATTAAGAAACTGTCCTGCAACTTCTTCTGCTCTCTTTGTTTGAAGAGGTCTTAAAACCACGAACTTTGTAAGTTGATCTTGATAAACTAAAATAAATTTATAGTTTCCATCAGGTTGTGATTGAAAATCTATGAGGTCAACCTGACATCTTGAATTCCTATGTGAAAAAATCATGGGCTTAACAACAACACCTTTTCTGCCCGCTTTGCGTTTTTGTTGACAAGATTCACAAAAATTCAGGAAAATCTTAGTATCATTTTGCGTAATATTTTTATAATGACGATTAAGTTCTTTTATCATTCGGTCTCTACCAACGTGCCCAATAGATAAATGAGTTTTGTACAAAATGTCAAACAAAGAATCACTGAGCAATAAAACATTACATCTGGTGTTGCATTTGTTACTAGGACTATTAATTTTTCTTCTCCTTGAACTTCAAGGACATCGTAATGTTGAAGTAACCAATAATCACGTGGCACTTTCTTATCTGATGTTTTAGATTTCTTTACATCAGCTATCAAACTTAATAATTTTTCACGGGTGATCAAAGAACTGTTCTCTTTCACATCACGCTTATTTAGTAAGGATTCAAACTTTTCTTTCATTGCAGCTTTTTTTTTCGTTATCACTTAAAGAATTCATTGTTCAAGGCGATTTAAGGTCTTAAAAATAATTGCACTTTAACGTAGGCAAACTAAATTAACGTAATAACAAATGGCTAAATTATAAAACTTAAAAAAATAAATGTATCTCAATACCTGATACGTGGAAACAGCATTTGACGAACAGCAGCCGGCACTGTACGTGCAAGCAATCAATTAACCGGGATGAACTGGCGCCAACACGCTAAACAAGATCTCTCTCTATGGCCTGGAATAGTTCATAAATGCAGTAGGGGTGGAAGGTAAATTTATTTGTCGTGCGTGATATATGATATAGATTATTTTACACTTTAACGGGCTGCAGATCGTTATTCTATGAAATAATTAGTTAAACCATGAAATACAAGAGAGTTTTACAATTTAACGGACACAATCAATTATTTCATGGAATAACTAGGTATTCTATAAAATAACGGATTTCATACTTTAACGATAACATTAACATATATTCTGTTTTATTTTCAGTTAGTATATATTTTTGTAATATGGCATTTTTTTGTAGGAGAAAGTTTAAATATCTTAACAATTTTTCGAACTTTATAAACTATAGGAAGCAATTCTTGATGGGTTAATATTTCATCCTCATTACCAATATCTTCTTCAGCAACTACATTGTCAATATCACTCTCTTCAAAGTCGGAGTCCGAAGTTTCTATATCCACATTATATTTGAATTCTTCTGTTCTTTATTTTTTTGGTATAATACAGCTATTACTCCTAATTGAATTCCATGAGCATAGCACAATTGCTGATTTGCACCAATCAACTTTTGAACTTTTTTCATAACTGTTGCTCCATTAGTCGTTATGGATACAATATCTTCTTTCAGGGATAATGCATGTTTCGCTAATTTAGATTTAAGCACTTCCACACATTTTTCGGCTGGCATACTTCCCGAGACATCCTATATTCCATTTTTTTTTTCTGAATGAATATTTATATTTAAAGTTTGGAGCCAAATTTGGCGGTACCCGTCCCTATGATTTAGCCTTAAATCGTGTTTCAAAGAATTGCGAACACCATTACTGTAGTTTACAAAAGTTCTTCTTATAGTGTTAATCGATATTGGTAGATTTTTAAAACCTCTGGCTTGTGATTTTCTAAATTCAGTAGAAGTTGCAAACACTCGAAATGTCAAGCCATCTAATGCTGTTATTTTACTTATAATTTCATCCAAATTATCTTTTTATTTTTTTTTCAAAATAATCTAAAATCCCTGATGGCTTGGGCTTAGAAACTGTGCTTAAATTTGTATCTTCATCGCAATTAGATTCTTTCCTCTTTAACAAATTTGTATCATGTTTCGTTTTTCAATTTGTATGGAGTCCGCTTGTACTCCTTCCGTTCACTGTAATAACTCTTGAACATTTTTTATTTGCTTTAAAATTATTCTTATTCATTCTTATGGGTTATTATTTATGAACATATATATAATAAATCTGAAAAATATTTTGAACCCTAAAGTATGATATGCAAATATAATGTGAATAAGAAACTCGCCAATTTAAGAAATTTCGAAATATTACGCACTTTCTTCACAAATACAACCTTGTTTTCACAGATACGAATATCAGACTACGAATCCTGAACGTGTGCAGTATCTCTCGGAGCTGTAATATGATAGTTTTGACCCGCTTACTTGGATGTCTAATTAATTTCGCCAGTTAGGGAGACATAAAAACAAAAACGTATACTATTTTGCTATGTTGACTATCCCTGAACATATAGTGCAGACAATTTAAAAAATTTCTAATAAATACTGAAAAAACGGTATTTAAATTTGCGAATACCGGTATTACAAAATTGTATAAATGGCTCAAAATACCGGTATTCGGTATCCCGGTATACCAGTATTGCAATCCCTACTCCTAAGCAGTTTGAAAGTGTCAGACCCCCAAAGAAAATTCGCACACCTCTGAGACTATCTAATGCTGCTGTTATCTCGTCTTCTACACCTGATAAAAGTTTGGAACCTGTTAAAGAAGATGTTTCCAGTAAAAAGACTGAATTGGATTCTAGTATGAAAAAAGAAAAAGATGACAAAAAAGATAAGCATAATGATGATACATCTTGTTCTGAATTTGATGAAGGCAAGCTGGATCATTTGAGACAGAAAGATGAAGATAGTGAAGTATCTGCGAAACTTGCCCTTCAAAGAACTTTAGGCAAAACCACTTTGTCTCGAGAAGAAATAGAGACTTTATTGAAATTGAAGGTGTGTTTAGTTTTCGTCCTTTGACTTACACGTTTTCTGATTTTCAGATACCTGTACCTGTGACTCCAGCTCATTTGTTAATGGAAAGAAGAATTAATAGTTTACCTCCTGCCAGGCTTACTATTGATACTAATTTAAGTAATAAGAAAATGGTAATTAAAAGGTTATTGTAAAAGGTTTAATTATTTGGAAAAAATGGCTTAAAGAATATCTTCTAATTTTAAGATCTACTCATTATGTGAAACCAACAGGCGAAGGTAGAAAATTTAAAGTTGATGATATAGTATTAATTAGTAATGATAAACTTATTAGGCATTTTTTGAAATTAGGAAAAGTAGTAGCTGTATTTCTTGGCAAAGATGGTAAAATTAGATCTTGTCAAGTTAAAGCGAATATATCTGTTATTAAAAGACCTGTTCAATTGTTATACAAACTCGAAATTGATGAATGATTAATTTGAATAGTATTATTAATTTCATTATGTTTTTTAGGAACCTATATTGAGATTTGGAATTTAAATGCAAATTTAAAGATATTTATCCTAAAATTGTATTTAATTTATTATGATAAGTTGGTGAGTATGTAAACTATTGCTATGACATTTTGAACTTGTATCACTGATATTCTGTCATATAAATGTTGCATTTATGCCTGATGTGTTAAGTGTAAAATGTTAAAAATGTTTAAACATTTGAATATTTAATTATACTGAAATTTTCATAACATTGCAACATAAATATTGATTTAAATGATGTGAATTTATAGAAATTTTAATTTATGTTAAAATTAGATATGTGCGAAAATAAGAAATTTTGCAATGTGAAAGGCTTTTAAACATTTAATTTAATTGAACCCCTTGGTCATTCGGGGGTGAGTGTGTTGAAACTTTATTTACACCCCTCGGGCGGAAAACCTTGGACCTCGAGGTCCAAGGTTTGAACCCCTTGGTCATTCGGGGGTGAGTGTCTTGAAACTTTATTTACACCCCTCGAGGTCCAAGGTTTTCCGCCCGAGGGCGCTGTGTCCCTTTCTGGATTTTGTTTATCTTGAGCAGTCTTGTTGTAGAGTCGAGATGTATTGCTTTGTCTTTGTGCGCTTTGCTGTATAAATGCTGTGTGTTCCTGTTTCCTGCTGTGTGTGAATAAATGTGAAAATTCCACTAGTTGCCTCCAGTTCCTTTTTGACAGGTTAGAGCTTTTCTAATCATTTCATTGACTATTGAATTGAAGTCTAATCACCCGGGTCCATTCATAGAGAAGGCTGGCTCTAGCCGGATGGATAGACTTCCTGTGAACAGATTCTGTTCAAATTTGATAGAAAGCTACAAATTTGGTGCAAATACCGTATACCAAATTTCATCCGTCTAGCTCAAAACGTTTGTGAGTTATTTTTGTCACAGACAGACGGACATTTTCCAAAAATGTGTTTTTCGAATTCAAGTTTGAATTTTTTGACGATTACAATACTTTCCGCATACTACGTGTACAAGAAAGTAACAAGATGACATTTTTAAAAAAATAAATTCATTTCATATTAATTATCTAACATCCAAGAAAGTCAATATTTCGGACGAATAAACTAGTTCCCAAAGGCTATTAGTCTTACAAAATTTTATTATATATATCTATAGTTAATAAAAGAATAATTTTTAGTGAGCCATGCTCCCGATAAGTACTGGCATTTTTTCACTTCTGATTAAAATGATTCTTTAAAAAAGATAGTTTAGCTTACATTACATGATCTTTGGCTTATATTAGTCATTGCATAGGTATAATAGTCAATTGTTTCCTTTCAAATCGTTGTTCTCTTGCTAAGAAAGCATTTCCACTAAGTGTTCTGATTATCTCTTGCCAATGTACAACATTTATTACATTCTTATTAAAATCTTTTAATATAACATCATTTGACTGTTTTTCCAATTTACCAATTGAAGTAACTATTTTCTCTTTCTCGTATATATAATATAGCGCAGGTACAGTAATGGTCTAAAAATTCCAACTCGCGATTTTGACGAAACTCCACGATCTAGATGGATAAAATTTGGTATAAGATCTTTTTCCAAATTTGTAGATTTCCATCAAAAGTTTGAGCAAAATTCTCTCAGAAGAATCTATCTGCCCGGCTGTTCAAATATAAATTAGCACGATAATTACAAAACGAAAAAAGCTAGATTGATAAAATTCGATACACAGAATCAACATCTATCGTGTAGACAGGAAATCAAATTTTGAGCCAAATCCAGAATGAAACTAAACGTCTGTCAGTCTGCCCGATAACTCAAAGACGCAATGGCTTAAATATATCAAATTTAGTTTGAAATTTTGTGATTACAAGCGTAATTTCATGTCAGATTACTGTTTCAATCTGTTGAGAAAAACCCGTCAAAAGCAGAAATCCGATACTATTCCCTGCATACCAGGAATTAATCGCCAAAAAATCTCTCCAAGGACCTCGCGATAGGTTCAGTAAAGATACTAAATTCAAGCCAAAAGTTAATATTTCATAACTTATACATCAGTGCTATACAAAGCATTCTTTGGTATGACAAGTTTATTAGAGAATATGCTAGAAAGTTTTCGGGAGATCATTCCTGCTGGATTTTTTCATTTGCTATAATTTACTATGCACTATTATATTCTGATTTACTGTGCTCAGTGTGAGGTTTTGTTAAAAATATATTCTATAGGATGATCGGTTTATAAGTATCTACAATTAGAACTAATGAACGGTAGGAAACCAAATTCTGTCTACGGATTGTTGGTGGCATCGTAAAATAAATTCTAAAAACGGGGAAAAAAATCGCAATAAAAGTTACTGATAGAAGAGATTTCGGCACTATCGGAACGAAAATAAATAAAATAATAATTAGAACGATTACATGCAAAATGGCTTGTACAAAATCTTATAATGTTCGAAAAATTAAAAATACATATACAAAAGGGAATGACTGATAGCATAGTACTCTTTTCCTTTTATTTATTAATATAAAGATTACATTTATAATGTATCGATCTTAACTTTGTGTAAAAAAATATTGTACTCACTTTTTTTTCCGGAATTTATTTATCTCAGCTTTTTATTGTCTGAATATGGAATCTGGTTTCATTCCGTCCATTAATTTTATCTTCTGATATGTTTTATAAAAAGTCTAACAAAATTTTGATGTTACGAAAATAAGTCTCTTTCAAAGTGCATGAATAAATTTTAAATTCTCGGAATCAATTAAAAAAAAGTTTCTTAAAACTGATGAATTCCATCCCCCCCCCCGATTCTTGAGAGTCTTTATATTGTTACAAATCTGTAATGCTTCTTCCCAGCTCGGTTAGTTCAATCCCTGGAAAGACCGTTTTACGATCAACTCTGTTTGATGCCGATCGGGTGCTGAATCAGAGATCTCAGGGCTTGGCGACAAAATTGGTGACAATTTGGCGGCTTGGTGATGATTTTGGTGATTTTGACGGGAAAAAAAAGGTAATACTGGAATCTTCCAGAATTTTGGTGATAGAGCCAATAGGAACCAAGATATGCCTACTTGTTCCAGAACCTTTTCTGCCCAGTTTCTGGAACTATAGAAGACCGACAGTCTCAAGCCGAAGTCGTCGTGTATTGAATCGTGGAGACCCAACAGCGAATAGTTGAATCAGTGATTGCTGAATTGAGCTATGTGCCGAGTTCTGGTGTTTATTGTAGAAGCAGCATCGAGTCGTGTGAGGAGTAATCAGTCGTGTAGTAGTGATTCGGCAGTTGGATGCAGCTAAAGCGGGGAGACAGTGGAGAATTGCAGGCGTTTGGAGAGACTGTAGAGAGAAGTTACGAAGATTCCTTCCTTCCGCTGAATTCTGAATATTTTGAGATGGTTAAAAACCACCGCTTTTTCTAAATGTT
>JAPMOR010028209.1:0-17839 GCA_026543865.1 Argiope aurantia
TATATATATATATATATATATATATATATTCTGACAAGGCATTACATAGAATTCTCCAGGATCTTGAGACCTTGGATCGTCTTGAAGTTTCTCATCGTGTTCCGAAGACGACATCATTTAAGCATCCCTGTAAATCTCTCTTTCCTGCAATGAAACGGTATTACATCATAGCAATATGTATTTTTATAAAAGAGCTCAGATCATACACAATATTTTCACATATATTTTTTTTCTTCTGATAGAAGCATCAGGTTACACAATGCAGCATTGAGAAAGATTGAAAAATAATTTTATAATAAATTTAGAATTTTAAAGCTAAAAGCTTAGCATTTAAAAGTTTATGATAAATGTAGCCCTTTAAAATAAGTAAAGTTAAAAAGCAGATTAATTTTATCTTGTCTCAATCTTATTTTGTCTTCATATCAATCTTATTTTATATTTTCTCCTTTCTCTCTTAGAAAAAAAATTAGAACAACTCTTCGATCAATTAATTAACTTGCAATAATGATAAATTTACACAAATGCTTAGACAGATTTAGTATTCTCATTGTGAATGTTCAGAAATAATATCCGATACATATTTATATCGGTAATTCAGTCGACTTATTTTAACTCATTTTTTAAGATATTTTAAAGTAAATATTTTGTGTTAAACATTTTTTACTTTAAAGTAAAAAATATTATAACAAATTATTTTTTCTAATTCTTTTAATCAATGTTTGAATATCCTATTGTTCTAAAAAATGATTTTCACAGTTAAAATTTTTCCATAAAATTCTTAAGAAAAAATAAGATGTTGGGAATATTACCATTATGAGTTAAAATAAATCGACTGAATTACCGATATAAATATGTATCGGATTTTTTCAAAATTAATTATATGTTTGTGTGTGGGAGTTTTCTCTCAAAATTTATATTTTATCTCATTACAATGTATCTTCTCGCGCTATGTTGGTTCCTGCTCATGACTATTGGCAATAATATTTGTGTATTAACTGTATACCACTGATGAATTGCTAAAATAAAGACATTTTTTAAGACAAAATATTTCTTTTAACGAAACCGCTACATCTGTTTATCTTAACGCTTATTTTAACTACATCTGTTTATTGCCATGTTAGTTTTAACTAACATTTGCAAATGATATGCATTTAAAAAGAAACTTTGGTAGGATTATGCGTTTAATCTGCAAATACAATTTCAAACAGATATAATGGTTGTTTCTCAATAAATATTAACTTTTCTGAAATCTTTCCTTGTGCTTTTATTATGTGACAATATTTTGAGAATGTGGCCACGCAAGAATGTGTGTACTAGAATTTTTCTTGATTTCTATCTATCAAATTTCAGCAGCAGATGCTTTTAAATGTATTAACTGTTTTTTCTCACGCGACTGTGAGAAACTAAGCCTTTTATTATTATGTTTCTTGGCATTTAAGCTCTACTTTAAAAATAAGCCCAGGATGAAAAAATGGAAATCAGTCTTAGTAGTTTATATTTCCGTGTTTATATGTATGTTGCTTAAAAGTAAGTTTTAAATCATTTTTATTTTTTTACTGTATTTAGTTATTTTTTTATTTGTTGTTAGTTTCATTCATTAGTAAAGTTTTTTTCATCGATTTAATTATTAAAGTTTTTATTTTCAACTTGATAAATTTTTTTGTTTGTAAAATAATGCAAATAAATTGTACTAGGAAAATCTTGTCATTTAATATTAAATGATAGTAACAGATATATATATATATTATCAAATGTATTAACAATCGTTCATATAGGTTGCCCAATTAACAAAAATATAAACTGGAAATATATGAATTAAATTCATTGAAAATATGAATTTTATGAATATAAAAATTTCATATAACAATTGCTCTTTCATTCTTTCGGGAATTCTCATAAAAGGAAGTAATAATGTTCAAACGAGTTAGTTGCCGTAAACATCAATGATTTTTTTATATAATACAATTATAATTACTTTCTTTCACTACTGTAATTTGAAAATCGCAGTTGATTTCTTTAAAGATTTTCTTTATCTCCATCTATGCTAATAATAAAAATGAATGGATGTGTTTAGTATATTGCCGTTCCATAGTCAAGGCCATTTAGCTAAGCAACAAACTAGACACTAGGAAGGGAAATACGCTTTCAAGGATGGAAATAAAAATTTTAGAGTGATTTTTTTGAAATTTTGAATTAAATAAATTAAATTAAATTAATAAAATAAATTAAAATTGTAACCTTTTTTTTACCAAAATTTTTGTGAATATCGCAGAATAAAAATAATTTTTATATCATCTTACATTTCAAAATACTGTCTTTTTAACAATACCAAATAATTGTCACGGCATTTTTTTAAAATGTTTTTGCATCATTTTCAACAATTGATCTCATTGCGCCATCAAATATTTAAACGCATGGCTTTTTTTTCCATTGATGAATGCTAAGGAAAATGAATTCTATTTAGTAACTTTGTAGTTTACAGGAGAAATTTGAAACTGAAATTACAGTTAAAGGATACATTATTCTGAAACTTATATTTTCAATAGCACTGTGATATCATAGAATTTGACTCTGTTAGGAAGGTTCATATACAGAATCAACAAAACAGCAAAACAGATATAATGTTACTAAAATAACATGAATGACTATTGTCAGTTGGTGTTTAAGCATACTCTGTTGGGGGGGGGGGGGGATCATTAAGTTATGCATACGCGTTATCTTAATTAAAAGTTGACTGACGCGTTGCATTTTTTACAATTTAAATTATGGACGGACAGGTCATCCGTCCCCACACAGCAGTCAAGATATTAAAGTAAACCAAGCTGTATTTTTTTATTTCAATCATTCCCGCTATGTACACAGTGGTGAAAATAATACACCCTTACTCTGAACGCTCTATACAACGAACTACTCAGTGTAAAGGCTCCAAAATCGTTGAAAATGCTATTCAAAACATAGGATTACGGATTTCTCGAAAAAAAAATTAGTTCCAGTAACGCCAATAGATGGGGCTGTACAACATAAAATATGCTGAAAAGACATAAAAAATCTCGCACACACACACGCGCGCGCCCGCGCACGCACAAAAACCATGCGTTATGGAATTTTTCCTTTATAATTTAATTGTAGAATTGAGAAAAAAACAAAAAGATTAAAAAGTGAAAAAAAATTAAACTTTCCTTTCAACTACAATTTCGCACTATAAGCACAAAAATTTACATAAACTCTTCTGAGCATAAAAAGGGGTAAAGATGGGGAAATGTCATTCTTATCAGTGATAGCTTCGCGCTTTACTTGTGATGTTTCATGAAAACAAAGGAAATGCTGCAGCTGCACTTCGAGAGTTTCGTTGACTTGAGAATTTAAGCAAAGAGCCAGGAGGTACCAAAACATGCTCGCAAATTGTGTTGTGCCCCAAGAGCAGCAGCGCCAATGTCTTAATTCAATTACCTTTATTCAAGATGGAGTGCCCTCATTCATTGGACTCTGTACACAGCAGCTTCTTCGTCAACATTTTATTAATAATAGAGTAATTAGTCGCGCGGTAACCTAACCATCTCGTTCTACACATCTTAAACCCTGGGATTTTTAATTTTGGAGCTACTTAAAAAATCTTGTTTATCGAAGAGGTCTGGTAACCCTGGCAGATTTGAAAGACATTATCACTCTGCATGTGAGAAGCATCTCAATCGACCCATTACGATACGCAGTAGAACAAGCTGTCTACAGAATACAGATTTTGCATCTTGAAGATGGTAACCAGATTGAGCAGTTTCCCTTTCATCGATAAGTTCCTTGTGATTTAATGTTTGATACACTCGATGTACAAACGTGTATTTTGTGTTTTTTCAGCATATTTTCTGTTGTACAGCGCCATCTGTTGGGGTTTCAGGTACTTTTTTTTTGCTGAATCCTTTTCCCCATGTCGAATATCCTCTTCCCATGTATACTGAGTAATTCACTGTATAGAGAGCTGAGAGTAAGGGTATTTAAATTTTAACCACCACCTTGTATATATTGCAGCTTTACAAATGTTAAAACCATAATATGATCAAGTTTTAATACTAATATTGCCAATAAGTGACATTATAGAAGAGATCATATAAATATACTGATTTTTCTGAGATGATTTCATACTAAAATTATCTAACTAAATATTTGAAAAATCTAGAAATTGTGTGTGATTATTGAGTTTTTATGATCCGTAAGATTAGAAACTGCTCTCCTAACATATGGTGTTGACGTAGAACATAAAAACAGAAAATAAAAACCAATTATATCACCTTTTGATTCTTCACATAACAATTCTCATTTCAATCCTATTTTTATTCTTTTTTGTTTCCTACGTTTTATTATAGATCTACAAATACAAATTATAACGTCACTGCTTTCCGTTTTACCTTATCGTTATCTCTAATTCCTTTCAATTTCTAAATTATTCTAATCGAAGCATTATTCTTACACAAATTCAACTTACATAAATTTAAATAATATCGGAGAACAAATTTCCGAGTACGTAATCCTCGACCGAGTCTCAAAACGTCACAATTGATTTGCAGAATCCGTAACAACAGGAAATTTATTGTAGAGGGGGAATCTAACACTAACGACAGAAAATATTTCGGAATGGACAAACCAGGACGTGTCGCCCGCGCTGCTATCAATTAAATCCCGTCGCCAATTACGACGTTTATTGTGTCTTCCGCCGGACGCCATGAGAAGGGGTGGGGGAGTGGCAACCTTTCTTCCCCTCCCCATAGAGTTTTAATTAAAATCATTTCAAGTAATTACTATAGAAACACACGTTCCGCTTTGAACGTGTCTTTGTGTGAGAGGCGTAATTAAATTATTGCGGTTCTCCTTCTTTAAAATGGTAATTAAGTAATTATTGCTTTTGAGGAGCGAGAAGTGACTATCGACAATCACAAGACGAGTGATTGCAGTCGGCAAAGACAAAACAATTTCCTGTCGATATGGAATTCGGCATCTTCATTAGGTCGCGTCGGGTTTAATTTTGAGAACATATCTGTTTCTCTTACTGCGCCCTACATTGATGTAATCAGTTTCAATGGAATGAAAATGTGGGAAATGTCTTTAATTACAGCCGGCACACCTTTGTAACTCGGATGACGTCTCTTGCAAGACGCGGGAATTTCAGCAGACGTGTTGTTTATGCTAATGATTTCAAATCTCATGTACGACATTTTGATCTTTTGACTGCACGGTTCAAACAAGCAAAGTTTTCTGACTCTAAAGCTTAAAGATTCAAAACACTGTAAAGGCTTCTTAAATTTAGTGGTAAATATGTACGTTGACCTTAAAATAGAACAAATCTGTGACATTTAGAACCTCATAGTTCTCTCCTAATGCCTCAATTTATTTATAAAAATTTCTTAATTTCAATTTCAATATATTATTCACTCATTTATTTTAAACGAAAAAATCTTACTATTTCATGAGTATAGATTAAGAAAATGAGTTTAGAACTATGATAAAAAAAACTTTACTATATTCTTTTAATTTCCTTTGTTTACCAATTTACATTTTAGAGAATAAAATTATTACTATTTAGTAAGAGCAGATTAAGAAATTGATTCAATAACTATACCAAAATGACATCCTTTACATGATAAAGAACGTTTACCATGAAAAAAAAAGGAAGAACAATGCATGAAAACGGGCTCTAACAATTTAAAAGAATTTAGTAGACGACCAATTATACATTACACATACAATTATACAACAACACATTTAGTTAATCTTTAAATTTACAGCTTAACAAACAGCTTAATTCCCGAGGTCGGTAGGGTTGTTTTTTTCCATGCTCACAGTCTTGCATCTAGCCTCGTACTGCCACACTTTGGATTGTCGAGGAGGTTGGGCTTGGTTGATGAGTTTGCATTGTTAGAGAGTTTTATAATAATAAAAATTTAAATGTGGCATAAATGATAATTATATTTTCATTTCGAAAATATTATAGAATTTTATTTATCGATAACTAAATAAAATTTCAATAGCCTAAGCCACCTCCGTTTCTAGAGCTCATGTAGTAGCTCGAATAAAGAAATTTGACACTCTAATAAATTGCTAAGAGACATATATAGAACAAAGAAGATTATATGTAAATTGGCGACTATGGTAAAAAAAGATTAAAGGATAATAAATAATTAAAAGATAAAAAGAAAAAAGATATCAGGAGTACAAGAGTACTGAATGAATGTGTATGATAATCTACAACATGAATGCAATCATGGAGCATTGGGAAATCTATTTTACAAATCAGAAATGAGAAACGTTACGTTAGGCTTCGACTTCAACGGATATAAAAAATGAAATACTAAAGAAGAATAGTGGGTGAGATATGTATAAAATACTAGAAATATTGAAACTATTGAGCGAAGAAAATCGATATTATTCAAATCGGAGTGATTTATCATCATAAAATGGATTCAATCATGTTAATGGGGTTTTTTTCTTGGTGACGAATTGCTAAGAATTCTTTCATTTCAATGACTATCTTGTGAGGATTACATTTGTCACAGTGCTTTGCTCCACAAGGCGAAAAGAGTGAAAGGAAAAAAAAAGGAAACGATCAACAAAGCGAAGTCTACAAAAGTCATGGTATCAGTCTACAAAGTGATTAAAGAATCATTGTACAATCGGTGATGGAAAGTAGAAAATGCCAAAGTCGGATACCATATAATAGAGGGCCTAGAATACGAACTGGATTAACTAAAGGGCTTTGCAGCTCTGCATTTGGGTTTAGGTAACATCCATCTAAAGATCCATTTGTGTTTCGAGAACATACATGAATGCTGTAATAACGCACAGAGACTTTGTTCATAGTATAAAGGACAATAAAAAAGGATATAGTATAAGCGAATTACTGGTTATTTTCGATGGAATTCGGTAATCTAGACATCACTATTGTGACACATGCTGAACTGTGAATGTTAAGAAATTCGAGCATTTGCAATTACTTGACGCGCTTGATATTTATCAAGAAACAAAATGTTACACTTTGTAAAATGTTTACAAAAAACAAATAAAATATTTTCTCTCTTTATTTGCCATATATTTCTGTATTTTCGAATATCCTCCAGTTCATCCAGGATGTATTTCCGGTAATATATTCTAAAATTATTATTCTGGCTTGATGAAGTTGTTCTACTTGTCCAAACAATTTGTAGTATAAATTTTGAACTCTATAGAAAACCTAGGTAATCTGGTGGCAGTATCTTTTACCGAGATCCAAAGGTTATGACTGTAATATGATTGCATTGAAAATTGAAATTATACACAATGTGAGGCATGTTAAATCAGTTGGAATAAAATTCCAATGGATTTAACTCTTTCAAAGGTGTTGAAAATTCGACTGATGAGGTTGGCACATATGTCGTCCTTATTTCCCAATTTATCAATGTTTGTCACCAAATAATACAGTGTAGCCATGCTGGTTTATATTTACCACAACGGCCTAACAAAGCTAATGATTTAGATAAATTTGTACTCTTATCTGCCTACTAAACTCATGTTCTTCGCTCATTTTTCTAAATTTAGATTATGGATAGTATTAACATGTCACTGATTCAGATTTTTTTTCACGTGATTCTCTTATTCACAAGTAACGCAAATTCTTTTTTTCGATATTTTATAGTATTATAGAATATCATAAAAATTGTCTAATATTGCAGAATATCTGCATTTATTTGGATAACTTCAGAATTAGCACCTCATTAGACATTTCTTATTTTTATATGTTAAAAGCTGTTAGCTCCTTAACATATTTTGATGCATCTCGGTCATAATTAATAATAAAGATAACAGAATGTGAAATGAGTTGATTTTTTTAGCTCATTTAGCACCCATAAAAGCAAATAAAATCAATAAATATAAAAATTAATGTATTTCACGAGTGGTATCATAATGCTTTTTTTTATAAACGTACACAAATATACAATATTAAAAAAGAAAAGAATGTCTTCTTTTTTTATATTTTGTGTATGCATAGTATCGCATAAACGGTATGAGTAAAAGCTGAAAATGTGGGGGGAAAATACAGAAAATATAAAATACAGTGGAAATGGAACTAAAGTTAACAAAAAAGAGTAAAAGACTAAAATTTCATTGGTTGACTTCAAGAGGTAACGACGACCTTTTTAACTTCCTCCAAAGGCATTCATTCTTAGATAAAACCCCTTCATAACTCCCGCAAGATATTTAGTGAAGGGTATTTCATTGAACAAACATTTGCTTATATAATATTTCAGTATAAGGAGTAGATGGGAAAATATTCATGCAATGAGCAATTTTTGTTTAATCTTCTAATGCGAGTACTTTGAAAATTGTTAAGGAATTGCCGTAATTTTTATTTCTCGTAATGATCACCCTCAAAAATGTAGGATTTCATTCAACAGCCTTTAACATAAACATTTGAAGTTGTGCATGGCCTGTTACCATGATTTATGTCCAAACATTAAAGCTATTACTTGAAAAGTATATTATGAAAGCGACTTGTTGAATAATTTTGGGTTGTTTTACATGAATTTGTGATGAGTTACATTTTACAAGATTAATATTGTCACATCGGTATAAACACAAAACATGACTAAATAGGATTTTTTGGAAAACAACAAACTTTTTGATTTAATATTATCGCAATCGAATTTGATGATGATACAAGTGAGAAAAGGAAGCATTGCAAAATTTTAAGGTATTTTCTTTTCATTTATTTGAAAAAGTTTCTTGATTCAGCTCCAGACTGCGAGTTTACAATTCAAAACAGTTTACCCGTAAACTCCATATGCTTCCGATATATCCGAAATGTATATCAGGATTGCACTAAAACATCACATGACAAAGAAATGTTTTCTTAAATAAAGGTTGATATATAATTAATTTAATTTGATTAATCAAACTTTTCATGAAATTACAGTTATCCAAACTTCTCTAGCTGTTCTATGTGTCCCTCCATTGACATGGGAAATATCTAAGCGTTATTCCAGTTCCTGCCTCACTTACGATAGAATACATCCTATTAAAGAATCCAACATGACAGTTAAGACACGCCATGTCTCCGCAACACATGCCACGCCATTATTTGTGAGACATTCGATGTTGCATTCAAACGATGCATTGAATTTTTTCGGAACTTGCTTTTTTGGACTTGAAAATGTCTTTAGAATTTTTTCAACCACTTCGATATTGGAGCGGGCGGCCTAAGTGAAGATTAGTGTGCACCACCTGTTTGTCGCCAATATTGCAACCCATCGTATCCCTCTTATAGCAACCGTACTGCTGTTTTGTTTACTACTTTTTGCAATGGTTGAGTTGTACATAAACTACAATTACATAATGAAAAATGTTAAATTAAAAAAAATATCGATTAAATATTTTCATTTTGTTCTTTATTATAATTAAAATTTATTAAATAAAGAAAGTTAAGCTTATAATTAAAAGTTATTTTCTTCTTGCTTTTTTTTAATGTGAATACGAACAGAAAATATTTATTCTTTTGGAATTTTTAATTGTCAGTATGCGCTTTAAAAAAATCGTCTGCATTCTCACTATAAAAGACAGCTGCAATGGAATTCTTTGCAGTTCTCGTAATTCTTTTGGTGTTATAACGGTTGGTTCCCTTCATAATTTACTATGTCGTGAGTATTTCGAACCTGTAGAATGGATGAAGGGTGAGTTAAATATGCATATATATATATTTTACGAGTTAATGAAGTTAGGAAAGGATGCTTGTTTGAAATTTTGTATTGAGAATGGTTTGATATCGAACCTGCAGAATGGATGAAGGGTGAGTAGAATATATTTTTTTACGAGTTGATGAAGGTGGGAAAAGTTTGTTTGTTTGAAATTTTGTATGGAGAATGTTCCGATTGCTTATTTCTCCGTTTTTTCTCTTCTCTTGGTTATGTACTGTTTCTGTTATCCACACAGTCTTTATGTTCAATGTCCTAGCGAAGCTACTAGTTTCCCGCTCCCGCTGCTAGCGAAGCCGTAGGATGTTTTTTTAAGTTAAAAAATTCTGCCCGGTGCCTTCTACAGATGCCATCGGCATCTGTAGAAGGCACCAGGCAGTATGAAAAAACAACAACAACAATACTTATCAGTAAAAAGTCCCAATTTGATGGCGGGAAATGGTAACCGTAACTGTTCTGCGGAAGTATTTGTTTATTTTGTCCGCCGTCTTTATTGGCGACTCCAGTTATCCAAATTTCTCTAGCTGTTCTATGTGTCCCTCCATTGACATGGCAAATATCTAAGCGTTATTCCAGTTCCTGCCTCACTTACGATAGAATACATCCTATTAAAGAGTCCAACATGTCAGTTAAGACACGCCATGTCTCCGCAACACATGCCACGCCATTATTTGTGAGACATTCGATGTTGCATTCAAACGATGTATTGATTTTTTTCGGGACTTGCTTTTTCGGACTTGAAAATGTCTTTAGAATTTTTTCAACCACTTCGATATTGGAGGGGGCTATCCCCTCCTATGTCCTACATTGGTTTTCTTACATAAGCGTCCAGTGTTCAGTAATTTATTCACTCAACGTAAAATATTGTAACAATGTGGCAATTATTTACCAAATACAGTGGGAAAATCTCTTTGAACGAATATATTTTGGCATATTTCAAAAGGCAGAATGCTACCTCCAGTATGCTATTTTGATAATGACGACAGCAAGCGCTTTCTCCTAGCATCCTCTATTGGCGATTTCGTTACTAGAAGAATTTTTGCTGTTACCAAATAGAACTCATATTATTGTAGTCTTAGAATAATTTTTTTAGTTACAAAATTCAATAACAGAATCCGTATTATATTGTTCACCCAGGTAAATAAAGGGTATAATTCACTCTGTACTTAAAAATAGTCTTGAATATTCTTGTTTCATTTGGTAATTAAAGTAGACATTGTATTAATTGTTATTTATAATTAATTTTGTAGAAATTACACTACAAGTTACAGAAAAATCTTAAAAGATATTAAACTTTATAGCTACAAATAATTTCAAATTTTATATAGCTACAAATAATTTCAAAATGAATTTTTAAATTTAATTCAAAAGAGCTCATTAACGAAAATATCAATCATTGTATTTCAACAAAGAACTCTACAAAGCAAACTAAACAATGAAAATTTACATGTTAATTTCTTTCTATTATTAAGATTGATAATCTTAACAGTAAAACAAGTGTCATGAAAGAATTACGCGAGCGCAACAATTCTCATTTTTCCAACAATCGAACACATATTAGTAGCTTCCATTTGTTTCATTTGGTAATTATTATATTGCGACGATTGAACGTGATTTTGAGATTCTTCTCTGTTATTGAGAGTTTTGATAAAACATAAATACTTTAAAAAAATCAACTTGGATTTTTGTCTTAATTTTTAAACTTGTTTGAGAATTGGAAATGGGATTCTTTCAAAGATTAATTTACAACATGTAAGTAAATTTATCACTTTCATCCACTAATATAATTTGGTAACTAAAAGCACACTTATATTGAAAAAATATAAATTTATGGATTGAAATATTTTCCGATCTATATTATTAATTAAAATAAACGGTATTCGAAGAATTCTACAACAAAGATATCGCAAAATGTTTGTTAATCCATGAGCATGCAGTCTTTGAAATAAATAATTCAAAGCAGCATAAAAACATTCTTAAACTTGTTAAAAAAAATTTCAATGATAACTTTTACAAAACTTTTTGAGAGAAATTGGATTTTCCAGATTTCAGATACAGCTGTTCTGTGTTGTTTTTCTTAAAAATACATATTTGAGGAAAATTACGCAAATTTATGTAAGTAAAATTACAAAAGATTATCACTTTTGTGATTACATATAAAGAACAAATATGCATTTCATTAATTTTGGTACTTTATTAACTAACAGAGCGATGGATATACGCTTGAATAAGTTTTACGGAATAGTAATTATCAGAGAATTATCAAATCTATTATTAAAGTAGATTTGAACATTATGCAATAAAATGTTTAGCATATCAAAGTGAAGTATTATCTCGTTAAAAATATTATGTATGAATGATTCACAATAATGTTAGCTACAAAAAGGAATGATTATTCAATTTTTGTTATTTATTTTTTCCATAATAAATTATTTTATACATTGATTTACTTAAAATTATATTTTTTGAACCTAAAATACTCACTATTTTATGCCTGCAATAATGTTTTTTTTTGAATAAAATATAAATCATTTTAAATTTTGAATAAAACCGTTTGCATCAAACATGTAAAATTTAATATAGCACTGTAATATTGTTTATGCTTAAATCAAGATAATCTTTGTTAAAGGATTTAAATGTATTACATTTCTTTTTGCTTCCTTATTCCCAAGTCTGTATTTTCATAAACTTTACAATTTTTAAATGCTAAAATAAATTAATTTTTTTATCAATAAATTCAGAAATTTATTTAAAAAAATTAAAGCCAAAGCTTTAAAGTGAAAACTGAATTAATAAAATTATGATTGAAATATCAAACTGTTATCGAAAAAAATATGTAAAACCATAATTTTTTTCAATTAACTGACAGAATTTATTATAATAATTGGAAAATAATTTAAATAGATCCCTTATCTTTATGATTAGATTAATTTATTTAATTCACTTTTGCTTTCTTTGCAGCGCCTATAACTTCAACAGAAAACCACAACCTAAACACAGGCCTATGTTGAAAACTTGTAATGATCTTGAACTCTATTTGGCATTAGAAAAGAAAAAAAATATTCCAAAGCAAAGCAATATTTTGATCGAGTTAAAAAAGACAAAATATTGCTTGGAATGAAACATAAACAAAAGTTTGAATTTTATTTTTAAATATTTACAGAACTTTCCTTGTAACTTTCTACAATAGTCATTCAAACTTTAAACTTAACCGTATGTCAGAAATGGGATAATTGAAAGTATTCCATGCCAGTGGACAAGCTGGTTATCAGGAAATGGAAAGGCAGGCATTTACTTTTTACCCTCCTGCAATTCTCCAATACGCCCTGCTTCAGGTGGGAACACAGTAATAGCTGAAATTCCCAACAGAAATAAAACTCTAACTCTAAGAGATTAATTATAATTTCTGCACATTCTTCCCCAGCTGCGAATATGGAAGAAACGATCAAGGATTTTGAGGAAACCCTCATCAAATGACAGAAGGGAAACTCACTCATAGGAGCCGACACAAATGAACATAGCATCCGAAGGGGTTACCGTGCAAATAACAATAGAGGATATCAAGTTAAAAATTTCTTAGCTCAAAAAAAAAAAAGCTGCAACTTTTAAACTCACCAAACGCAGAACCTACTTTTCAAAGCCACAATGCTGAAGGCTGGCCTGATCTAACTCTGGCTTCAAACCCTATCTTGGCAAACTTATGCGACTGGGAGGTGACGGAAAATGAATCTCTCAGTGATCATAAGTTTGTTAAAATTATCATTAAATAAAAAATTTTTAAACTTCCTTGTCTTAAATTTCAAACAAAATTTGGGGCATACAAAAAATTCTACAATCATTTCGGAGAAAAGTTTTTTAGATTAACGAAAAATATTTAAGCATATTCAACAGCTGAAAAGTTTGGCGCCGCAACAGAAGAACTTCAGTTGGAAATACTAGTCTTCTTGTCTACATTCATACAATATTAAGAAAATTTCTACTACACCTAACATTTCGTGGTGGAATCAAAACTTGTTAATAAAGAAAAAGGAACTAAATGCACTGAGGAGACGTGCAAAGAAAAGCACAGGAGATATGGGAGAACATTACCAGAAAATTTATTCAAAGAAAAAAGCAATCTACAAAAAAAATCATGCAAGAGAATCTTAGAGAAATTTTGCTCGAAATCAAGTTCTCCTTACTGAGTTCCATTTAATTCAACAAAGATAGCACAACCCCCTCCCCAGTAATTTTCAACTCATTGGAAACGCTGTTTACAGGAAATGTTAAGGACCTTGTAAGTAAAATCATTTAACAGTTTTATCCCAAAGTGGCAGAAGAAGAAACAAATATGCATTCTACTCCTTGTAATTCTGAAGAAGCCTTTACTGAAACAGAAATTGAAAATATTATAAAAAGACTTCCTAAAAACAAGGCCAACTGGTTATGACGGTATTGATTCTATAGTTATCTCGATTATCCGCAGTAATTCTCCAGAATTATTAACCACGTTCATGAACTAATGTCTTGAACTTATGTCTTGAAAAAATACCAACTCCTTTTAAAACGGAATTAATAGGTCTCTTTCACAAAAAAGGAAAAACCAATTGAAGTCTTACAGACCCATTTCTCCCTTTCCGACCTTAGGAAAATTACTAGAAAAATTATTACTCCAAAGAGCTCTTAATAAGCAGCAAGTGTTACACCCACACCAGTTTGGTTTCCCAGAAGGCAAACCAATAAATAATGCTCTTCGGAAATTGCTGGATATTATAAAACAGGCCACGGAAAGAGAACATAACGTTATAATTATTTCATTGGACATCAAAGGTGCTTTTTATTACTTAAAATATGACACTATAAGAAAAAGATTGAGTAAACTTTATACGAAAACAAATATCTCAGAAACCTTAGAAACCATTTGCCATCAGCGGGAGAACTCGGCGAGAATTAGAAAAGCATACAAACTTAGCACTTAAAACTTTAAAAATATGGACCGATAAACATCAATTCAAAATATCAATAGGAAAATATTTCAGGGGATCAACTGTTCGATGGAATACCCAGCCTCTAAAAAGAACGTCATCCTTCAAATATCTGGGAGAAACATAAGATGAAAAGCAAAACTGGATTGCTCACATACTTTGCCGTATAGCAGGGTTTGCTGTTTGTTGTAGTCCCTGCTAGGGACAACAACAAACATTCAGAAGAACCCTATATCAAACAGTCACCGAGAGGATGCTCCTGCATGGTGTAAGTGAGGGGTCACTTTCATCCTCTTCTAGGCTTGAAAGAAAACTAGCATCTATTCAGAGGATATTCCTCCTATATATCACTGGATCTCATCGTACAAAACCAACAGCAACTTTGCAAGTCATTACAAGCATCGTGCCACTACATCTGTAAGTTAACAAGATTCCCTTTACATCAATATCACATTCTTAAAGAAAGAAAATATAATTCGAAGTTTTAACATATTATTCTAGAGAATGTGAAGAAAAAGTCACCTTTCACTGTCTGAGACAGAAAAACAAATCTCAATAGCAGAGCCCTTTGAAGATGACAACAGTCTAATATTCTACACCGATGGGTCCAAAACAGAGATGGGAACAGGTTGTTCGTATTGCGCATTTGAAAATGGCGTTGACTCTTCAATTGATTGGAAAGGAAAAATAGAAGTTATTGACTGAATTGGCAAATTATTTGGACTGAAAAAGGCTATTACACGAGCTGGTGAAGAATATGAGATGATTCATATTCCTCTGGACAGACAGCCTTTCGTTTGCTAGCAATACGAGATCCCCATTCTCCTCATCGACGTGTCCAAGACATCCAGTCCCTACTTCTCCAAAACCCAAATATTCTCTTAAGATGGATCAAAGCCCATGATGGTTATCGGGGTAATGAAGTAGCTGATATTCTATCAAAAGCAATCATTATCGAAGGTTTTTCAGTTGAGGCTTCAAAACCTCGGTGCCATGTTAAACAGAGTCTTCAAAAAATATTTATAAAAAATGGCAACATCTTTGGGATAGTGGAAATACTGGCTGTTCTGTTTATAAAGTCATCAAAACATCTCATAAAGTCATCAAATATTAATCTCATATTTTTGAAATTGTTAAGTCGAAAAAAGAACAAAATACATTTAAAAATAATTGAAATCTTTGCTTAAAAAATAAATTAAGTATAAAACTTGGATGGAAGGAAAGTTAATCACTGAAATAAGGGAAAACAGAGATGGGAAGTAAAAAAAAAAGCATTTAGGAAATATTGAGAAATTGGATACAAGTTATTGAGAACAGCTCCAAAGAACTAGCGTTCGTTTTACCGCCATCCTCTTTATTTAAAAATTTCGTGTTAGATTTAATATTTGATTTAAAAAAATACTCTTTTTCGAGCAATTTTCAGATGTTCTGCTTCTTTAAAGGGCCATCCGCATACATTTCGCTAAAAAAAGCTATAATAAAAGAAACTTATTTTCCAAAATGCTTTTTTAAAATGTAAAGTGGATTCCGTTACGATAATCATAACTTGAATGTAATATTTTTAGCATCTTTTGAAAAATTTCATGTTATGTTGAATATTTCGAGTAAAATATTCATTTTCAGAACCTTTTAGGATGTAATGCTGCCTTGCAAATTCTTAGATAAGAAAATCTGTAATAGAAGAACATTATTTTGCTAAATCCATCTTAAAATGTAAAATGATTTTCACAAAATGTGTTGATATATTCCTAAATAAGATACTACTAGATAAATTTGGTATGAAACAGGCGTTCAAGCAATAAGATATATGTATGAATGAAATACAATTCATTTAATTTTCAACAAGTCATGTATTTTTCAATTTACTCATTTTAATATACTTAATTTTTTATTTTTATCGTCATTTCTTCCTCATTTGACTCACATCCATAAAAAAAAACAGTGTTTGTGGTCTCCCCAAAACTTTATCGCATACTCTCTAATAAAGATGTTATCCCAGTGATCGACTTGCATGGCATTGGCGTACAGTATTTACGAAATAATAAACTTTGACGTGAATTTGGCATTTTTACTGAATGTATCGTGTGATCTTTGGTGAATGTTTTGGCAATTAATCCTTAGCTTGTGGTCAAAAGTACCCAAAGATCGAATTTGTCTCCAAGATGCGTTTTCCCCACCCGATTCAGACAAAAATATGACACATAGCTACATTTGTACTCACAAATTCGCGTACCACAATTGGTGTATTTAATATTATTGCTTTTACGGGCTATTGCGTTTTGCATGCTTCTAAAAGTGCAAACCGACATACTATCACCCTCTTGTTGTATTTTGTACAAAATTTGGGAGGCGTCTATAATAAAAATGTAAAATCTGAGTGCCGAATTTTATCTGTCTAGTTCTCTTTGTTTTGCAGTTATTGTGTTAACTTATATTCAAGAATTGGGACAGATAGACACCTCCTTTGAATGGATATTACATAAAATTTGATAGAAATCTGCAAATTTTGTGCAACTACCGTATACCAAATTTCAGCAGTCTAGCTCAAAGCGTTTTTGATTTATCTTTGTCACAGACAGACAAAAAGACAGAGGCACATTTTCGAAAAATGTATTTATCAAACTCATTGTGGTTCTAAAACTTTTAGTTTCGTCAAAAGCTAGAGGTATAAATATTTTGACGTTTACTATACTTTCTGTATATTTCGTATACGAGAAAGTGAAAATTAATTGTATAAAAAGGGTTATCTTATAAAAATGTATGTCAGAAATCTCAGAATGTTACGCTGTACTCAAATGTTTCGCGATTGAGGAATTTGATTCTGAAGAGAATTCAGAAGAGTTTAGAAAATACATATTCATATTTATAAGCAATTTTGAAATATAATATGAAGCAAAAGATGCAGAGGAGTTTCAGGATAGCGAGATAAATTGTTTTTTAGCAGAAGAGCATATTAGATTGGGAATTTAAAACCGGACGCTGCATAGTATAAAATTGTAGAATCTTTTAAAAAACTAATATACTGTAATATTTTTTTAGAATATTGTATATTAATATATCCCTTTTTTACACAATAAAATTCCCGATGCAATTAAAAATTAAACCAAATCGGATCACGAGGAAAAAATCAAGTGTTCATATTTGAACAACATTACTAGATCATTC
>JAPMOR010028212.1:0-17985 GCA_026543865.1 Argiope aurantia
GTAATACTGAAGGGAAAAGATTCAATACAAGACCTGTTCTACACCATTTTTTACACACTCTCTCACTACTGTTTATTCACACAATAAGTGTCAATTCGTCGTTAGCAAAGAAGAAAGCAAATAGTATTTCCTCAGAAATCTTGGTAAAGTAAAGAAATTGGTACATGCTACTATACTTCTTTAGAGAAAACGAATTTTTTTATTGAAGCATTGCTTTTTTCACTTCGGGGATTGATCTTTCCCTTCGAAACAATTCCAAGAATATCTGTGCGCCCAATTCAACTTTCAGTATTTCATGTGAAATCTCAATGCATCAAATCAGTAAGATTCCTGACACTAATTACATTATTGCTGCATTAAATTTGCAAATCCATATTAATATAGGCAACATTAATTCACCAGATATAGCTTAACCAGGGTGATATCTCCTTCAGTCAATTTCTCACTATGGCTCCTCCAGTCTCCATCATCTACTACGACTGAATTCCTGCAACATTATTACATTTACATCATTAAAACAGCTTTAAACACCTGGATGTCGATTGGTACATCTTAAATTTCTGTGGAATGTTGGAGTAATTAAATCTCATCACACTCTTCGGGCACTGCCCAAATCATGTCAATCTTTGTGACAAAGACCGCTAGTTCTGATTGGCGAGTGTGGATTTAATTTGGCGTTGTCGTCTGGTGTGAATTATTTTGTCGGAGTTTATGTCGGACCAAAGGAGCAATAGGTTATGATGTTTCGTGTGAGAGCAATGGTTGTTCGAATATATTTCGTGGTAACGAGCTCAATGTAAATCCGGATAGGAATAAGGTGATAAAGTGCAATGGATATTGATTTTCGAATGAGGATTCTGGATGTGCTTCTATGTCATTAGAAGCATCATTTTATTAAAAAATGTGTGGCACAATATAAAATTTTATGATACAAAATTTCATATTACGATCAGAACCAGCCGGAGTAATCACCCCAAAAATTTCTCACTTACTATCTGATAAAGGTGTTATCCCAAAGAACGCTTTAGAGAGCGTTGGCGCACAATAGTTAAAAATATTAATTTTTGGCGTGAATTTAGCATTTATACTGAACCTATCTCGTGATTCTTGATCAGTTATTTGGCGATTAATCCCTGACATACATTAATAGTATCTAAAAATCGAATTTATATTTAGACCTTTTCCCAACTAATTGAAGCTAGTATTTGACACAGAAGTAGACTTATAGTCACAAAATCATATACTAGATTTGATACATTTAAGTCATTGCATCTTTTAGTTATCGTGTTTATATGTTTCAGACGGTCAATTCCTTGTTGGATTTGGTTCAGAATTTGATGTCTAGATTATAGATGTAGAATCTGTGTGTCGAATCTATTCTATCTAGTTCTTTTCCTTTTGTAGTTTGTAGAATATAATAGTTTGTTACTTTATATTTTAAAAGCCAGACAAACAAACTTCTTCTGGATGGCTTTTTCTCTAAACATGATAGAAATCTACAAATTTGGTATAATGACCTTATACCAAATTTTATCTATCTAGATCAATCTCCAAGACAAACAGACAAATGGATATTTTATAAAAAAAATGTGTTTTTCAAATTCATGGAGGTCTAAAACATGGAGATTCGTCAAAATTTAGCTTTCGAAGTTTTTGACGATTACTATGTCATTTCTATATGTATACGAAAAACTAAGAAAGTAAAATAGAAAAAGTACTTCGTCAGATAATACTTTTTATTTTATCATAAACAAAATATAGAAAAATATGGTGATTCTCAAGAAATTCAAACAATATTTTGACGAATCATCGAAAAACAAAATTTCATCCTAGGATACGCTAACACAGAAAGGCATGAAATCAGAAGAATAAAACTTGATATTTAATCTAGAAACTAAATTGTTAGATTTTTTTTTCAAATTTTGAATGAAATTCATTGAGATATCTGTCTGTCTAGTTGTTCAAGTGTAAGTGAAATCGATAATTGCTATTGGTAACGAGTTACGTTTTACAGTAAGAGATTAAGTTTAGCAAGCAATAAATGATAAAAGAAATTATTTAAATCAACGAGATTTGATATATGATCTTCTGATTACAGTTGTAGTTTTGTACAAATTTTTTTTAACAATTGTTGCGAAAAAAGGCACCGAAAATGCATATTCACGCGTTAATCTTAACATACAGTTAAATAACTAAATTTCATACGTATTGTTCATCAATAAGAATTAATGATTATGTTATATTAATGAATTAATTAATAATCCAGTTCTGAAAATATAATATATTTTCTACCAAAATACGCAAATGTAAAAAATTCCAAAACTCTAGCACATTTGGAATTTAAAGAAAAATCAATCGAAAAATTCCACTAATCCAAAATTACTACAAATAAAGTTAATAAAGTATAATTCACAGAGAAGGAGATCTGATTCACTTTTATATAGAACGTCGTTATATATTCACTTAACGTTATATATTCACGATTATATAATATATAACGTTATATATTATATATTCACTTATATAGAACGTCGAAATCATCGTGGCCAATTAGACGCGACGCAACAAAATATTTGAAATAACTAAGAATTTTACACAATTGTTATTCAGAATTAATGATTAAAATGATTTCATATTTAATATTTTTTGTGCAAAAACTACTTTATATAAAGTTTTATAATCCACAAAATCTATTTATTTATAATCCACAAAATCTATTGAAATATTATTTTAATTAAAAGTAAAATATTGATCAAACCAGACGATTTTTAAAAATCTACAATATCTAATTGAAAACACAAAAGTTATTTATCATCTGAAATGTTGTTTTTGAATTAAAATGAGACTATCGATTTTAAAAAAAAACATCGATATCTTATATATTCTTATATCTTTAAAGCAAATAAATAGTTTTTCTCGATACAGACAATTAATCATCTACTTTTTTAGATTTTCTTTTTCTGTTCTTCAAACTGCTAAAGTATTTTGACAATAGTCGTTTCGTTTTTATTCTTGCTCGTCAATAACAAATACTAACATTATTACAGATGATGCACCATCTGTCTTTTAAAATCACTAAAAATTGTGCCGAAAATTTTAAAAATTAAGCAAGAATATTAAAAAGCAAAAGCAGAGTAGATCAAAACCTCACTGCTACCTAGCAATAAAATATCTATTAACTTTCTTATTTCAAAATCATTATAATTATTAAATTATTAATTTTTTTAAATCAATAATAATTTTTAAATTTTTTTAATCAATAATAATTATTTATTTTTTTAAACTGTAGATTAAATTTTGAAAAATTATTATTAACTGAAGAAAAAATTACACGGAAAGGAAAATGATAGCTGCGAAAATGTAAAAGGTTTAATTGCAAAAATATTTTTGTTGGATAATTTGCGCTGCAGTTACTGAAGAAAAAATGGTAAAATTAAGGTTCATTTCTTATTAATTAAAAGTTTAATTAACCTTTGCATTCTGGAAAGTTAAGAATATTCATTCTCCAGACTAAAATTTTGCAAAATTTAGTTGATGTTTGGGAGGATATGTGGAATATACATACATACAAACGTGCGAATTGACACCAATTTACTAAATTAGTGCGAAAAAACATGCGAATTCACACTAATAAAAAAAACGAAATTTCGAAGCATTGTCTTTAAATAAAACATTTTTAATTTAATTTAAAATATGAAACAATTTTTCTAAATCGAAAGGAATACTTACATTAGATTTTCTTGTGTACTAACACAATATGACGAATTTTATGCTCCGTAAGTACAAACTAAATATGGTTTAAAACTAATGAACATATGAAAAAACTAAATATGGTTTTTTAGGTAATTCCCTTTTGCCAATTGGAGTACAGATTTGCATTATTGACGACAAGATTTCTAACCAAATTTCAGGTATCTAAAATGTTTCGTCTTTGAAATATCGCATTTACAATACATAGTGGCAATTTCGATCCGTCCTGAGGCATACGGTAAAATCTGAATGACCGGACGGCCGCGACAGCATTAGCAGGAACTAAGGCTAAGTCTTAAGGGCCATCACCGGCCACGAGACAACCCTTCCGAGAGAAGCGCATCCCGTCTTCAGTAGTGGGTAGTCGTTCCTACATCATTTCTGTACCGATCCCGGTGGCGAGAATCAACCACCATGTCGGAAGCATCTCATCCTCATGTATGAAGTGCCCCTACCAATGGGGCTCACATTTCATAAACTGACAAACTGATAATTAGTCAATTCTTTGGCCGAACTTATTCTACATTTGATAATGTACAATTTGTATGTCGCCATTTAAATTTATTCATCTATATACTATTCACCTATGTTTGAATTTTAGAATTACCGTCATATCACTGATATAAAGGTACGAATAAGAAAGTTAGCTCTCTTGCGGACGTATTTCGTTGAAAATTAGATAGGTTTCTGCAATTCTTGCGTAAAAATCACATCCTAAATTTTATTTCTGTAGCTAGTTGCTCATTTGAAGAACCATGAGCGATTAATCGACCGAAGGATAGACATATAACATTTCCAATTCATTCCTAGTCAAGGCTGTACGAAAACACTTAGTAAGGCGAAGCAACACAACCAGGCCCTTCACGGTTCGTCCCTGACAAATCTCCACGTTTTAGACCACCCTGTGTTTGAAAAAGGCATTTTTGCAAATTGCCCGCATGTCTGTGACCTGGTGAAAAGATTTCGGCTTCGGAACCGGAGGGTTTCAAGTTCGAGACCCGATTTCCACCGAAGAATCGTCGTGTAAGGGGATCTGGTGCACATTAAATTCGTCGGGGCAAAACGTTCTCCCGCTTGTGCGGCGTGAAAGTTTGGAGAGGAGGGTGTCAGTTCAGGCGTCGTCTTCGGCATCTGACCACTGTTCAAAATTACAAAGTTCGTTCCAAAATAGCCTTTTTGTTGCTTTAAAACAGTACGTTAATATAACTAAAATAAACTGAGCCAGTCTGTCTGTCTGTGATAACTCAAAAGCACTTTAATCTAGATGTATAGGATTTGGTATACGGCCTTTACACCAAATGTGCAGATTTCTGTCAAATTTAGAGTGAAATCCCATCAAAGGAACTCCGTCTGATCGGCGGTTCGAATATAAATTAACACGATTACAACAAAATGAATAGAGACAAATAGAAAAAATTCGGCACACACATTTAATATTTATAGTGTAGACATCTCTCAAATGTTGATCCAAATCCATCTACGGGTTGACTGTCTGTCGGTCTGTACTTTCATATATAAGTTATTTTTAATTTTGTGCCAAATGTTTGCTTTAATTGTTTGTGAAAAACGTGTCTAAAGCACAAATTCCGCAAGCCAGGAATTAATAGCCAAGTAACTTGCCAAGAATGACATGAAAGAATCAGTAAAAATGCTAAATTCACGCCAAAGGGCTGATAATTCTTAATTGTTGTAAGCCAAATGCACACAAGACATTATCTGGCATTACACCTTTATTAGGGAAAATGCAAGAAAATTTTGAGAAGACCACTCCCTCGGATTTATTTATCTAATAAACTTCGCAGATATTAAACAGGATCTTTTTTTTCTTGTATCTGGCAACTAGGAAAGAAAATCGAGCAATTAAATTTTTAATGAAGCAATGAGAACGATTTGAATTTCAAAGAAACCATGTAACTGAAATTCAGAGAAAAAGTATTTAAAAAAATTACACAATTATTAAATTAGAATTATTGAAAAGGTAATTCATTTAAGGTATCCGAACACGTTCGGAGCCCTTTTTTTAGAAAAACATGGTATATATATACTTTAACCATATTTCTGGGTTTAAGACTATTGAACATTAGTAATAGGATGTCAATATTTGAAATTAACATTGTAGCAGTTGCATTACACTTATCTTCTCTTTTGGATACTAGATGGCGATACCTGATTAAGCCATCCCATATGTAATCCCATAATGCATTGCGATTGTAATGAGAAGGAGATGTGACGCTGAACTGTGAAGCGCGCGCGTAAATGTCTTGTCTTTGTGTTTGTAATTGTTTAGTGTGTGAATGTGATTATTAAAGAAATGTTTCCTACAACATTCGTCCTGTTGCTTCCTGCACAGATCATAATAATCCACATACCACCACAACATTAAAATAACATTAGCATTTAATAGCCTAAATTTAAGCAAAGTCTTTAAAAACTTCAAATTGGCTACACCAAAAACTACTGCTCTCATTCCAATAACACTTATACAAAAATAAACTGCATAGTATTCTTTGGGGAATAAAATACAAACGTATGGGTATAATATTAAATAAAAAATTTGGAACGAGTCGAAGAATTTATCATGATTTTTTTAGTAAATTTATGGCGTTATTGTTCAAACAATAGGCTATAAATTAAAAAAATATTCCTTCAGTCTAAATTCTTTTAGTTCATTCGCTAGAAAACAGTATAAAGACAAAGTCCACCAAATTTCATAGTAATATGATAATTATATTTTCAGTTATTTGATTTCAAATGAGCAAAAAAATAAGAAAAAAAATCAATTTTGAGAAAAAAGCATTTAAAGTATACAGTAACATGTTTTAATAATAAATTATGGATGTACATAATTAAAATTCACCACATTTATAGGTTATACCTTCTTCCTCCTCAGCATTTAATAATTTCTCTTTTTTTAATCATTTAAATTTTTTCTCTGATAATTTTTGTGTTTGGCAATGAATACCTCCTAGATTCATTCATTCTGTCCTTGTTGAGGTCAGCAAATGCTCTAACGGCATTTTCACTACGATACACTCCAATAACCTTAAGAATATTCAGTAATACTATGAAGCCTTCGTTAAAATGTATTATGGGCATAAATGCCCCTAATCTGAGGGTTCGGAGCTCAGCAAAGACATCTTTAGGTACAAATTTCCAAAAAAAAACCCGTTAAAACTCTCATTGGCATTTTTCATTTTGCAGTGCAAAAAGTGTTCCGTATTTAAAACTAAATTCATAATTATACAAATTTTTAACATGTTTTTGACCTTTTAAATCGGTATTTCCGGTTATTTAAATGTGCACTTCCGGTTTACCTATCATTACGAAATTATTAATATCTTGACTTCTAATTAACGTAGAGACAAAAGTAAACCTGTTTTGGATAGCTCAGAAACTGGTCTGTTCAATAAAAGAATTTTTTTAAATGTCATTTTTGCGAAAATCGACCTTTTTAACGTGTTCGGATACCTTAAAACTTATTTTTGTGCTATAATAGTTTAGGAACTTATCGTGTTAAACATCAAAAGCAGTAATTAAATATCTAATTAATATTTCAAAATAAATGGTTTTGGGGTGCATTCCCATTCCCAAGGTCAATCTATCTACCCAATTTCATAGCTGTGGGTCAACCGATCTTGCCTGTAAAGCTCCAGTACACACAAACACACACTTTCATTTTTATTATTGGTTAGAAATTATTGTCATTATTTTAAAATCTCAAATTTTATTCACAAGTCCACAGAAATCAAAAACAAGTGTGTGAGTTGATTAAACCTTTTATAATAAACCGCGATTCGAAATAAATGTAGGTTTATAGTTACTTATATATGTCTTGATATTCTTTATGGATATAACTATATGGAGCATCCTTAGCACTGAAGTTATTCACTAAACGCTACGAAGCGCAAAAGATATCTATTCCAATGAATTTCTGAACGTTCCTATCCATTCCAGGCCCCATCTGCTACGATTATGTTTCCACAATATCGTCGCCTTTGCAACCCTAAAACAGATGTCCATACCCCGATATCCCAGTGACGCAGCCCCGAATTAATCGACGCTTACAATTCTACAACTTCGAACCATCTAAAATTAGGTGGAATGTTGGAATCGTTAAATCTCATCTCGGAACCTTCGGGTATTTTCCCAAAATCGTATCAGTCTGTGTGCCAAAGACTGTCTGTTCTGATTGGCGAGTGCGGATTTAATTTGGCAATACCATCTGGCGTGAGTTATTTTGTGGAGGCAGAACAGGGATAGTTTATGATGTGTTCGATGTGGGATAGTGTTAGTTTCGATATTTCATATAATAATTTTGATGTAAATAGGACACAGAATGGAATTTCGGGCATAAATATAGATTCGAAAGCATTTTAGAAGAAATATTACTTGATATGAAAGAAATAATTCGACCCTGTTATTAGTTTGGAAGAGATTTGATTCCAAATAGCCGCCTTCGTCGACCAACTGTTCTCACATCATATTAATGACAATAATTTTAATGTTAACCAAAAATCATGAACTATATCTTTTCACGCCAAATATAACAGTTGGTAATTTACGAAATCGGTCCAGATGTTGAAGTTGGGGACTTAGTTAAATTCTTATTTTTATCGAAATTGGAATTTTGAGTGAGGGGTAAATAAACCTGTTACTAATCTGAAATATATTTGATTTAAAACAGCAACCTTCCGTGACCAACTGTTTTCCCATTATATTAATGGGCCGCGGTGGCCTGGTGGTAAGGTCTCGGCTTCGGAACGGGAGGGTCTGAGATTCGATGCCCGATTCCACCGAAGAACCGTCGTGTAAGCGGGTTTGGTGCATGTTAAACGTCCTCCCACTGGTGTGATGGGGTATGGAGAGGGAGCTGCCAGCTCAGGTGCCGGCCTCGTCATCTGACAGCGGTTCGAAATTACTAAGTCGGTCCAAAATAGCCCTAATGTTGCTTTAAAACGATAAGTCAATATAACTAAACTGAATCCATTATATTGATGACATTAATTATAATGTCAATCAAAAATCATGAACTACATTTTATCATATTAAATATATTTTAATATCATTATTAATTATAATTAATAAACAAAGTGCATTCCTATTTGTTATCTTTTGTTGAGATTAATTAATCTGAGAGATTTTCGTAATCTGTCCAGATGTTAAAGTTGGGGGCTTTGCCAAAATTATTATTTTGCGATATTTATCGAAATTGGAAACTGGAGCAAGGAGTAAGTAAATATTAATTATTTATCCAGGAATCGTTAGCTTTCATATGAGATAAAATTACAGAAATCCGTGCAGTGATTAAAACTGGGGGATTATGTAGGGGTTTTGTTTAATAGAGAATATGCAATAAATTAGTGTTTATGAGATTGTTCTCGAAGGTGGGAAATGGTGGGCGACAACGACATAGCGGATTTGGGGATCAAAATATTTCATATGAAATAAAAATTGGCGAAATCTGTGCTGTAACTGCATAAAAGGTAGAAAAGAATTAATAGTTACTGATTAGAATTACTACATATTCATAAGAAAACAATTAGTACCTTATTGAAAAATATTAAATAATTATAGACATTATGGAATTCGTTATCATTTATCAAAAATGCATAACACGATCTTAATTGTTTAAGATAACTGACGAGTTTTGAATGATCAGAATTCGCTGTATCATATAGTAATTATCATTCTTACATTCTACTCTATTAGCTATGTATTCTCCAGATAAGGCACCATGTGATTTATTTTATTTGTGCAGTTGAAAATACGTCTCCGTTATCATTATTTGGAAATTACTTATCTAATAAAAGAAAATTCACTTCGAATTGGAAGGGATTTCACAAAAACGGTTTTAAAGAATGATTTGAGAATTTAAAAAATAAAGCTTACCTAAAGTGAACTGCAGTCAGAAAAGATTATTTTGTAATAAAATAATAATGATAACTTTTCACTGCTAAAATAATAACTTTTGTTCTATAATAACATACCTGACATTTTTTATCAAAGTATTATAAGTATCACGTTATTATTATACAATGAATTCAGTTTTTTTTTCCAACTTTAGCAAATAATTAATCTTCGAGTTAGTGTTCAAATGAAGTTTAGCCAATCTCTTGAAAGTTTTATCTTTCAGAGAACGGATTACTAAAATATATGGCAACTGAAGGGTAAAGTGAAAAGCTGCTTTTTATGAAGGGTCTCTTTGGGGAAAAAAAGTAATTAAAACACCACCCTATTTAGTTCAAATATATAGAAAGCAAATTTTATTTTACCTACCTTTAACTTTTATCAAAACTGAAAGATTCCAGGGGCTGCGGTGGCCTGGTGGTAAGGTCTCGGCTTCGGAACCGGAGAGTTTCACGTTCGAGACCCGATTCCACCGAAGAACCGTCGTGTATGGGGGTCTGTTGCACGTTAAATCCGTCCTGACCAAACGTCCTCCCGCTGGTGTGGTGTGGTGTGGAGAGGGGGTGCCAGCTCAGGTGTCGTCCTCGTCATCTGACCGCGGTTCAAAATTACGAGGTCCGTCCCAAAATAGCCCTAGTGTTGCTTCAAAAGGGACGTTAATATAACCAAAACCAAACCAAACCGAAAGATTCCAAACTCCTATTCAACGAAACTATGGCGAACACCCGACTCACCTGGATATCGTTGCGAATTTTTTTTTCTTTTTTTTTCATTAAATGTGATTGATTCAATGTTCGTGCCGTCTTCTTTGTTTGTTAGATTCATCCACCCAAGTTGGCATTGTGGGGCAGAGAGGTTTCGGGAGGAAGTTCCCTAAGCACACTCAAAAGACATCTGAGCATACATTTGCTTAATAGCTATCAGCTAAGCTGAGACCGCTCTTGTATAACAACTCCTTAAAAAAAAAATTCTGTCGCAGCTGTTTTTGAAGGAGTAAACAATTTTTTTTTAATCTTTAAAAGAGAAATTCGAGCATTCAAGTATTTATTAAAGGTATTTGAACTCAAATGACCGTAAGAATGAAAAGGTTAAATCGAAATAAGTAGTAATAATGCTAGATTTTCTCTTTATTATTATTTTTTTCTACTGTTAACTGGTATACGTTATGAGAACCTCCTTTTTATAAACTTGTAGCAGTTGCATTACACTTATCTTCTCTTTTGGATACTAGATGGCGATACCTGATTAAGCCATCCCATATGTCATCCCATAATGCATTGCGATTGTAATGAGAAGGAGATGTGACGCTGAACTGTGAAGCGCGCGCGTGAATGTCTTGTCTTTGTGTTTAGTGTGTGAATGTGATTATTAAAGAAATGTTTCCTACAACATTCGTCCTGTTGCTTCCTGCACAGATCATAATAATCCACATACCACCAAAAACTAAATAATTGAGGTTCACGTTTCAATATATTTTCAATTGCATCATCATGTTAATGTTTCATTTTAGGTAAATTTGCACTTCTAATAAATTTACTTAAAATACATCTTGTGAAAATATATGTGCGATAATCTATTTATGTATTGTTGCACGCGATCGCTTTGCACCAGCGTTTGTCCGCGATATTATTTGAGCAAAAGCAGGGTGTTTATAAATACTGTAATATAAAAGTAAATGCAATGTAATAGAAAAATTCTTGATCAATTATACTAACCAAAGTTTTAATATTATTGTAAATTTTATAGAATTCATGTATTTTGAATTTTTTTACAAAGCTGTTTATATGGCAACGTGACTAATATTTTTTTTAAATCGATTTACCTGCTAATCCTATAGTTGTCTAGCTTAATCGGAAATCTTCCCCTGGATCTTGAGAAGTTAATGCTAAATACTTTTGATCTCACTAAAATTGTCTAAATTGAAAACTTTCTTCCGAAAAGATCTAAACTTATTTGAAAGAACAAGATCTGAAAAGATCTAAACTTACTTGAAAAAAAAATAAAGATTTTAACTTGCTTGAAAGAAAAAGATCTTTAAAAAGATCTAAACTTACTTGGAAAAAAAATAAAGATTTTAACTTGCTTGAAAGAAAAAGATCTGAAAAGATCTTTAAAAAGATCTAAACTTACTTGAAAAAAAATAAAGATTTTAACTTGCTTGAAAGAAAAAGATCAGAAAAGATCTTTAAAAAGATCTAAACTTACTTGAAAGCAAAAAAAAAAAAAAAAACTGAAAAGATATCAACTTACTTGAAAGCAAAAAAAATCTGAAAAGATATCAACTTACTTGAAAGCAAAAAAAAAAATCTGAAAAGATCTAACCTTACTTGAAAGCAAAAACATACTGAAAAGATCTAATAATGATCAAAACTTACTTGAAAGAAAAAGATCTGAAAACAGAACCTAAACTTGTTTGAAAGAAAAAGGCACTAAGTTCCCGTGTATTCAGTATTGGATCAATTCCCATCTCATATTTCTTAAGAAGATCCTACCATTTTGGAGAAGATAACTATCAATATGGGAGAAAACATAAGGAAAAAAAAGGGAGGAAATCGATACGATTAAAAAATTGTCTGAAGGTGTTTTCTCCACCCCCTGCTTGATTTGAACACACGCAACTTCCAGGAAGATCAATGGGAATGTCATATCAAAGCTGTAAATGGTAGGTCTCCAATGTTTCGACCAATACAAATGGCTTCTTTCACTGAAAATAGAACGTCATTCCTGCACTTTTTTAATCTTTTTTTTCAATGGGGATTTGTTACTAATGACAACCAGCTGATTTCTCGGAATATTGATTGTCTCTCATTTGCATTCAATCTCTTATCCATAATTTGTCGTCCATAATTCCCTAAAAAACGCGTTTTTGAATGGTATATATATATTTGCAGCCGTGTTATTTTAATAGTCTTATAACTGATTAATTATCCGATAAATGAATCTTTTGAATGAATTCAAGGTCCCATGATATCATAGTGTCATTAAAAAAGTAGATGTCCCGGTAATCTATCATCTAATTGCACGCCGTCTTTTACGATTATGTAATTTTAATTGTATTTTATTCCTCATATAATCTGCTCAGATAGTAAACAGTATTTTTCTTCTTCTTATTATTATTTTTTAATTTTAACAATAGAAAACAGCTGGAGTGGTCTCCACAAAACTTTCTAGCATACTCTCTAATGCATTTGTCATGCCAGAAAACGCCTTACATGACACTAGTATACAATAGTTACGAAATATTAACTTTTGGCATGAATTTAGCACTTTTACTGAATCTATAGTGTGATACTTGATGAATTAATTGACGATTAATTCCTGGCATGCCATTAATAGTATCCAAAAATCGAATTTGTGTTTTAGACACGTTTTTCTCAGCCAACTGAAACGAAAGTTTGACATAAAACTGCACTTGTAATTACAAATTCTTATTCCCGATTTGATATTTTTAAGGCATTGCGTTTTTGAATTATCGTGTTTGTAAATTTCTGAAAGTATAGACAGACAGACAGAAGGTCAATCCGTTTTTGGATTTGCCCCAAAATTTGACAGGCGTCTTACTCTATAGTTATTTAATCTGTGTACTGAATCTTATCTCTCTATGTTTTGTAATTACTGTGTTAACTTGTATACGAACAGCCGGACAGACGGATTTTCTCTGAACGGAGTTTATTCAAAACTAGACAGAAATCTGTAATTTTTATGTAAAGACAGTATACCAAATTTCAACCATCTAGCCCGAATCATTTTCGAATTATCTTTGTCACAGACAGACAGACAGACAAAAATGGGCCAAAAAATATGTTCTTCGAACTCAGGGAGGTCTGAAACCTGGAGGTGTGTCAAAATCTCGAGTTTTAAATTATTGACGATTGCTATACTTTCTCTATGCTACGTATACGAGAAAGTAAAAATCCTGGATTTAATATTTTATGAGCCAAAAAAAATGGTTTAATTTTCATATGATCAATATAGTGTATACTAATGATCGGTACCTTTGAAAAGATAATTAATTGATATTTGAAAGGGTATTGAAATCAGTTTTCTGAAGTTAGATTTTCGGAAATTATCATGGAAAAACGCCAAACTCTCGTTTAATTTTTAATTAGTTAGACATCGCTTGAATTTTAATAAATATAAATTTGTATATTTCTCCTATCCAAAATCTATTTCTTCCCAGTTTTTTGACTCTGTAACAAACTTTCTGGAATAAATAGAGTTAGCGTATCATCGTTGAAATCCTGTATGGGATTATAAATTTAAACGAAGCAAGAAGAAATTGTTTAATATTTTTCCGTCTGTGTTAAAAACGTGTTATATTATATCTTTTTAAACAATTTTTTTTTTTACATTTTTTTTTCTTTGCCTTTTAGTTTTTATGATGCGAAACTTTGCAATCGATTTTAGACTAACTTCCCGATGACAAAATTTGTACCGAACAAGGAAGAAAGTTGGAATGGTCGAAATTGTTTAACAAGAAAGTTTGAAATTCATATTTATAAGTTACAGATCTTTATTCATTGGGAAGTTAGTTTAAAATCATTTTCACAATTTGCATTGAACAAACGAAAAAAGCAAACAGACAAGAAATTGAATTAATAAAAATGGGTTAAAATGGCCTGTATTTTTAAAGCTTTTAAACTACACGTAATATTTAGTATTTTTTTTATATTCCAAATAATATTAAAGATTAAGTCATATCACTGACTCTCCGACCCGCCAGAAGGCGCACGAATAAATAATACTGAATGACCAGACCGCCGCAACAGCAACACTGGCGGGAACTGTCATTGAGTCCTAAGGACCATCACCGGCCACGGTAAAACCCTTCCCGTAGCGATGGGAGGAGCTAGATCCCCCCATGACGGAAGCATCTGATCCTCATTTCGAGGTAACCCCTGCGGATATTATATTAAAGTGAAAATAAGTTTACTATATGCAATTATTGAATTCATACGCACATATTTTACTCATTTTAGTGTAATCTTAGGCAGAATTCTTCTTCATGCAACTACTATTTTGTACATTTGAGTTTGAAAATTACTGTATTACAATATTTTTTCGATTTATTGATAAAAAAAGAATTATTTTAACGCTGTTTTATTTTTTAAAAAAATGCTTATTATTATATATGCTAAATTTTACAACAAATATTAACTTATAAGAAAATATCATTCATTCGTTGTTCTGAAAAGTTCGAATTAATTCCCATAATCAATTCAAAATTATATTAGATTAATTACACATATGCTGCAAAAATTGTTTTCATTCCATGATTTTTTAATGGTATTTGATATTTTTGTTTGTTTGTCTTCAAAAATGTCTTCGTACTCTTAGATACCCAGGGAAATTTATTTGAAAATCCCTTTATCTAGTTGAATCCCATCTCACAATTTATCTTATCTCTAAATCTTAGGACTGACTAAAATCCAGTTAATCCAAGAAATTATTAGAGAAGTTGAAACAATTTGTATTGGATTACCTTTGCGCAATCCCAGAATAAACGCAGAAATTGTATTTATTTGCATATTGTTCACATTATATAATACAATACCATCATTTTGAAAAAATAAAGCACAGAATGAAGTAATAAAAATAGCCATTTTTCGCAGAATGCATCAAATAATAGGGGTTTTTTCCAACTCAAGATAAATTGTGAAACATATATTTCGCCTAAGGAAAATTTATCAGTAAATCTGTTTTGTGCAAATGAAATTTTTTATAAAACATGTTGAAAAATAGATCTGGAATTGAGGTTAGTTCGGCATTTGATAATATTTCTCTTTATAATTATGTTTGTTCATTTTAATTTATTTACAAGTGTTTTAAATATATCCTATTTAAACCTAATTTGATTGAAATTTAATTTGTTTTATCATCTCCTCATTTATTTGACTTTCATTTGTTTATAGTTGAATATAAATGATACCTTTTACTAACAGCCAGTTGAACATAAATTAAACATTTTATTAATTGCCACTTTTTGACAAAACAGAAGCACAAAAGTTAAATATCAGTTTAAAAAAATATTTTTACTTCGACATCCACAAACATCAAACGATTTTTATACGATTTTGGATGTTGCCCAAATTTTTTAATGAAATTTTTTAGCCTAAAATATATTTATAAGCGCAATATTTGAGGAAGTAAACAATTTTTCCACTTTTTGGGGGCACCCAATATTATTAAGCTCATTTAGATAAAAGAAAATTTATAATGATAAGAAATTCGATTTTATGAGGTGTTGAAATTTAAGAAAAAATATTCTTTAAATTTCATTTTTTTAACATACAATACATTTAACACATTTAGCTAACTTTTATACAGTTTTTTTATTGTAATTTTGAAATTCATTCGTTTTTTCTATTTCATACTGATATTTTAAGCTTTAAAGACTTATGTTCCTTTGTTATTTCAAATATTTGATAAGAACATACAGAGAAAAGTATGTACTTTGAATTCTTAATGTTATGAGCTACTCAACATTTATATACGTTTCGCTATATTTTTGCTTAAAAACTTATAAATATAAGTTTAATCTTTCTCCAATCAGCTTCGTGCAAACGATATTCTTAATTATGCTATAGAGTATTAACAATTTAAAATAAAAACTCAAAAAAATTTTCCTTTTTTTTTCATTAACTAACTTAGCATATCATTTAAATGTCTGGACACAAAATATTTTTTGAAAATAGTTGTTTAGTTGACAGATTCAATAAAAACCTCAATTATTTAATTTAATTACTAAGAATTAACTGCTTCAGAATTCATGGCGACTAAATGAAAGATAATTATTTTCATTAATTCTATAATTATAAGAACTAATTAAATGTAGATTTACTAAAGTGCATTTTATAAAATGTACGTTTCAGTTATTTGAACATCTTTGTATAAACATCAATTCCTTTTATATTCCTTATACTTAAAACCATCTGAACTGGTAAAATGTGGGGAAAAAATTGTTACATTTAAACAGAAAACTAATTTCGCGGGCGTTCCTGACATTAAATGCAGTTCCTTCTATTTCATTTCAAAATTAATCTTTCGCCCTTTCTTCACCTTTTGGAAAATCCAGAAAAAGAATATGGAATTCAGAATAAAAATCGTCTGTTTCTGAAATTCTTTCTTATTCAATTTTCGTAATAAAAAAAGAAGAAAATTAATCCTTAGAGCTTGTTCGTCTCGAAAAAGACGAAATAAATCTTCTCGTTCTTGCTTTTCTAATTTTGGATTTATTCGTCAAAATTTTTTTTTTTTTATTTTATCTCGTTACGCAGTTTCATTTGAATTACTTGAAGATTTATTTTTTTAAAAGTAGAGTTAGAAAGACTCGATTTCATTGGCAAAAGTAAACTGAAATTCAACGCCATTTTTCTATCTTAACTGTCACGAATGACAGCAAACGATAAAAAAATGAATACTAAAAATTCCTCGAAATATCAAATAAATATTTAACATTTTAAATGCCACTCATCATGATAATGTTATTTTAAGTTTGGTGTGAAACATATTTTGCAATTAGACAACTACTCTAAATCGAATTCTGTTTCATTTCACAAGTCGAAATTTGTTTATTTATATTTTCTAGGAAATAAAAAAAGGCTATTTGATTAAATAAATATTTTTAAACATTCTTAATGTATGTTTCTATAATAGAATGAATTCGTCCATTACAAACTGCACTTCGATCCCTGAACTGAGAATGTTATTAATCGCCAAAACATTTAAAGAAGATTAAGTAAGTCGGCAGGAGATTTTATTTACTTTGGAATTGAAAGATAATTCTAGAATAAATTGTATAAGCGATTTCAAATGAAATATATGGAATTTTTTTTAATAAGTTACATATATTTAATTTCTTAAAAATGTGAAATTATCATGTGTAAAAGCAAATTTTTATAATATGAAACAAATTGAGAGTCAGCGTTTTTGATTTGATGTTGTTGTTATACTAAATGAAATTTTCTGATAACGTAACACTTAAAATTAGCTTTTGATTTAACATTATCACTTTGAAATATTTCTCACATTTAACGTTTTTTCAGCGGGAAGAATTCAGTGTAAATTTCCTTAAATCCTCAGCAATTAAAATGAAATAATAAAAAAAGAAGAAAATATGTCTTGCCAACAGGTGCGATATAGTTCTCGGAATCCCTCTACTTCCGCATTTTGTGTTAAAAGTAGGAAGACCATTCCATATCTCTACATATCCATTTAGTCATGCGAAAACAAAGAACGGAAACATGACATTTTTTCGAGGATTTGCTAAAATCTTTTCCCTCTAAATTATTCAGCATGGGAAAGAGCAAGAATAGGAGTGGATGTAGC
>JAPMOR010028212.1:19549-31989 GCA_026543865.1 Argiope aurantia
ATACTTTCGAAACAATATAAAGCATGTAATCAGAGTAATGTAAAATCTACCATATCATCAGTTATCATGCTCGAATTAAGCGCCCAAAACTTCTTTAAGATTTTTTAAATTATAAAAATATATTTTTAAATTTATTTTCAGATAAAATTGTCTTTTTAAGAAACACTGAATTAATCGCATTTGTACCTAAGCGCAAACTGAAATGTGTAAACTCGACAAAAGAATAATTGTGACATAATTTTTTTCATTTTATAAACTAAGAAAACCACAAAAATATATCCACTTAACATTTAAATTCAGGTCAATTTTTTTTCTTAAATTTTAATGATTTTTTATAAAGAAATCTAAATCTTTATCATTCTACGATGTTTAAAACTAGAATTTCAAATCTTTTTTTTTTTTTTTTTGCAGCTAAGCACTGAAAATCTGTATACAGTAAATAAAAAATTAAATAATCTGATAGATAATGCTTAAAATTTTTTTCATTATTTTAACAATATTTAAATTGTTCTCATTTTTCTTAATTTTGTAGCCTTTCATATTTTTGCTGTTTTCGGTTGCAAAATTTTGTTTATCTTTAATTGAATCGACAGGAATTAATCGTCTGATTGAAAAAAAATCGAGGTAACGCGTTTAATTTGTATTAAAAATAAATTGATGGCATTAAAATTACGCTAACTGTGACTAACAGCTTAAAGAATATTTGGAATGCATACACCATTAAAATAGGATTAAAAGAAAGTGAATGAATTTTAAAAAATGAGCAATACATTTCATTATAAAAGAACGAAAAAATAAAATGAAAATTTCGTGTTGCAGTGGGTGTTTTGTTAAGCCTAACTCGCATTTAAAAAAACGAATGTTGAAATTTTATTTTAACTAAACATAATTAAATTGCGCTGTTAATCCGCAAAGCTCAACTGAAAGAGTTGCTCCATTTTATTTCTGACTAAAGTCCTGCAATTTTTAAACAAAATAAGATTAACTGCCTCGGGAACAAAGAGAATGCCTCGAACAAAGGGATAAATAGATAATGTTTTTATTTTTATTTTTAAATCTACGAATGTTATTTTTTCTATAAAATTAATCTCTTAATATTATAATCTGCATGTTTATTTGAAAAATTTGGCTATGTAGCTTTCTTTAATAAAATGGAAATATATTTAATATTTCTGATGTTTTCAATCGATTAATGTTAATTTGTTTTAAATTTAATAATAAAAATTGGAAGATGGCATTAATTGGTTTAAAGTGAACAATTCATATTGCAGAAATTATTTCTAAGAAAAGTGGGTGATTATATCCAACATTAAATAATGACGCTTGTTTCCACATACACAAAAAAACAATTAACAAAAGACAGACGAAGAGTCACAAAACAGCATGTATAATAAACAGCAAACACACAAGCAGAAAATCTATAATAAAAAACCGTAACTGCACAAAATGCTCAGAGAGGACTCGCAGGAGATTAATACTCAAAAGAGAGGTTTTGCTCAACTACTCGCCTGAGCTCAACTCAGCTCTCTCTCGACTATATCTGGCTTCTCTAAATTTTTTGTAAATTGTGTTTTTGTGCATCTTGTGATAGGGCGTCGAATATTCTCGAACCAATTCTGGAAATTTAATGGAGCTATCTGCAAGATTGATTCTTAAATATTCTGGATTCTTCATTTTTTTTCTTTTTTTTTTTTGCCAAAGTTGTTAATTTCCTCACGATCCCGCCAAACAACTCCCAAGTTTGTTACCAAGGGCGAGTTTCGTCGAACCGGTATTCATTTAGAATCAGTTAAAACTTTCTTTTAAATTGTCTTTTTTACCAGGTAATATTCTGCGCAGGGAGGCAATATTATAATGTTTTATAATATTGCATTCGCTACAGTTAACGGTGCCGACCTGGTGAACTATTTTCGAGAACTATCGATCACTGCATGAATCTTCCGGAAAGAAAACTGTCATTTCTGCGTTATTTACTTAGTATTTGCGAAAAATAGTTATGAAATATCGATCTTTAGAGTGAATTTATCATATGAAAGACATTTTTTTTTTGGAATTAATCCCCTGCATGAGGTTAATGTTAAGAATTCAGTTAACCACGTGATCTCCCTTGGCGGAACTAGCTGCCAATCATGTGTCACGTGGACCTCCTGTTGTTTAGTATATATATATATTTTTTTCTAGCAGAAGCGAACTGGACACCTGTACTAGGGGGAGTGTTATCTCGGCTCTCGGCTCGGCTCTCCCGAGAGAGTTTTATGTGTAGTTCTCTAGGCCTTATACACTTTGGCGTTTTCATGTGCCTTTTGTTGTTGATGTTACTGATAAACCCCAGAAAAGACAACATGTGTCTTCAAGTCATCATTTCACCCAGACCACAATCTTCACTAAATTAATGAATTGTTGTGCAATCGAGAAATGCAACGATAATTTATTGTTTTTACAGTTAATATACAATTATCAGAAAATCAAATAAGAATTTAAGACGCCTTTTTCCGAACAATTGAAATTGAAATATTACACAGAACTACAATTGTAGTACATAAAATAATATACTGAATTTCATTTATTTAGGTCATTGCGTCTTTGAGTTCTCCCATTTACATACATGCGGCAGTATGGAATCGCGAGTGGTCAATTCTTTGAGGGATTTAGTTCCAAATTTAATAAAGGCTTAGATTTTAAATTTTAAAATTTTAAATCAAAAACATCTCTAACTCTTTTTTCATTAATTAATGTGTACACCTGCCTTCGGATAGACAGACGCAATTTTTGCGAATCGATTCCGCATAGAAAATTCCATCCATCTAGCTCAAAGCGTTTTTCGGTTTCCATGTTTACGATCATACATAATTCAAAATATATTTTTATTTCTTCTTCTTTTAACTGTGGAAGATCTAATATATGAAAATTCGACAAAATCTCAAATTCGAATATTTTTTGGAGGGGGGGGGGATGACTTTAGCAATTTTCTGTGAATATACATTGCATTCGATAAAGTGAAAAGATGCATCGATTGAGAAGCAATCAGTTTTCATTTTATAGAATAAAAACTTAAATTTTATTGATATCCACGTTTGGGGATTTATCTATTCAAAACTATTTATACCATACTATAGCGTATATCTGTCATATATTGCGATTATTGCAGAGTTAATAGCGCATACTCATTGAAATATAATCTGATATTTATTCACTAATCCTCACCCGAGGAATTTCTCTTTCAACTAGTGCTACTTCGTCCATTAATTCATTAAAACTGAAACTTTACAAACCACGATGAATTTCTCACAATTTTTGTATTCCTAAGCAGGTGTCCAAACGATAATCAGTATTGCATTTCCGAATAATTCAATGTTAAGTATTCTACGACTTCCCACTATCCAAAATATTTCTGGAATGTTAGAATCGCACAATCTCATAATACCTTTTCGGGTATTTTTCAAATCAAGCCACCCTGTGTGGTAAAGACTGCGGATTCTGAATGTTGAATGCGGATTTAATTTGGCGGTTCCAATTGGCGCCAACTATTTTGCCTTAATTAATGTCGATGCAAATTGTTGTGATGTTTTATAGGGGAGCAATGCTTGTTTGGCGCAGAGGCTTAGGTGAAACCAGTGGGATGGTCCCCAAGAAACTTTCTCATTTTTTTTTTCATTTATCTATTTATATTTTTTTTTCTTTTTTTTCTTAAAAGTTTTTTTTTATTTATTTTTAATTTGTTCTATTTATTTTTCTGTTTTCTAAATTAAAATTGCCTATTTATCGGGGGAGGGATATTATTTATTAATTATGTTTAAATGATTCTGTTACTGTCGGAAATTATGTAGGCTCTTCTGCTTGAACCACGTTTCTCCACGTTTTCTTTTTATGACTGTTCCTTTTTTGTTGGGGGTTGGGGTTGTTCAGGGTTTTTTTTTTATTATTATTATTTTTTTCTTTGGCTGTCTTTAGCTTTTCTTTCTATTTAACGCACATGCATATGAAAGTTTTGAAGATTAAAATATTTCCTTTGTACTATATGTATGAAAAAGTAAATACGATAAAAAATTTCATAAATTATACTTAAACATATTTTAAAAATTTCAGTAAAATTATTCAAAAAAAATTGATGTATTAGAAAAATTGATTTTTAAATCTTTCAAGTGTCTTAAAATGATTTTAATACAATGATATAATCCGAAGTTACTAAGGAAAACCATTTGAATTGTGATTAATTTTAACTTCTTGAGTCAGCACTATTTCTATATGCAACGAGTTTTTACTGGCTCGTACGAGAAATCCGTCATTACAAATGCTTTTGTACACCGGATTCTGGATAATAATTAAAATAACATTCAAATAATTAATTTGTTGATTAAAAATGTTTACGTAAATAAATTATACATATCTTAATTAATTATTGCAAAAACACTTGCTATTACTCCACGAAATGCCATTTAAGAAGTTAAAAATTTAATTAAAACTATGAAAGAATTTCTTAGTGAACAAATACTACCCAAGAAGTAATTACGCGTCAAATATGATCCGTATGCCCGCTCTGTAGAGCTCCGTTTTGAATCACTATTCTCATTATGCATGTATCAATTATTAAACTGAATGCCAGTCTACCAACATTTTTATGTTAAAATATTCGATTTAGTATATTAAAAAATTCAAAACAAGCGTTTATTAGTATTAGTTATATACTGGAGAGTAAAAAATAATTGTTGATAAATCTGGCAGCTAAAACGAAATCGTATATTAATGGATAGTCATTACATATATATATTATGTAAATTTCACTCTTAATTTTTCAAAAACATTTTAATTTTTAAGTGAATACTAAGAATTTCACATTTTTCTATTTAGGGATTATTGTGGCTTTATTTTCTACACTGTATATTATTTCCTGTGGCTTTTGTATTTCACACTTTTACTATTTTGTAATTATTCTTTATAAAAGTTCTTACTAGATGATGCCTCTCTTACGAAATCTAAACTTAGATATCATTTATTTAATGAATTTTAATTAAGTTGTAGAAATATAAGAATATTTCATTGTCATCAAAAACATTCAATTATAAAGAATTTTATAAATGTGGCACGAAAATGTGTAAGATAACGTATTTTTGTAATAATTTTATATTCCCAAACATAATGAAGAAAATCAAATTAGATGTAAGATTTTAGAAATATACTCAAGAATAATTATGAATTACCTAAAAATAGCTGTAAAATTTCTCTTAATGCTGTTTAATGTAATATTAGATTAAAAAGAAGCAATTGTTCCATAAAATACAACATTTTTTTAAAAAAACGAATGTATTTTTTTTATCTTAGAAGTTTGTTGTAAATATAAGAGTAACGCGAGAAGAAATAGATATATCACCTACATTTACCTGGTCACATAAGCGCCATTTTGCGTCCAACTATAAAAGTTAACCCTCAAAAAACTCTCATAACCGTGATATATTTTAGAATATAGCACGACATAAAAAAGTTTTTAAACCTCCTGGGTATAAAACGAAACGAGCTGTAAACGAAATGGACGATGGCGGAAAATCTACTGATAAAATATTTACTGGTATGAAGTCAGCGATCAAGATTTCTAGCAAAGATATAATAAATATATTGAAAAAATTTATATAAAATATAGGAGTAGTTTAATTTAATTATTGAAACGCATCAAATTACTTTACTAAATAATCGCTTTTAACAGAAAATCTTTCATGCGTTTAGAACAGATAAAATATGGCTGAAATCGCAAGCATATTTTGCTCCGCTAAAAAATAAACTGATTAAATCTAATAAAAAACATTCTTCTTTTAATATACAAAAAAAATTGATCTTTTTAAAAAATATTTTTGTCAGTTCGACTGTTCTATTTCATAGTTTCGTTGTTGTTAATATAATGAATTCCTGAAAGTTCAAGTTTTAATTCAAAAGCCTTAAATAAATTTTTAATATAATTTTTAAAAAAATACTCCATAAAATATCTGTCTTGTATTTAAAATATTCCAAATCTAAAATACGAAACACGGGATATGTCTTCTATAAGTTGCATAAAAAAATAAAGTGCTTAATTCTATTTTAGGGAAAAAAATTAATGACTTTTTATATCAAAGTTATTGAGCATTTTATAGGAAGAAAATATATAGTTGTCTGATGAATTAAGTAAATCTGCTTGATTACTTACAAGAAAAAAAAATATTTTTTCCTCCATAAAAATTAACGAACAAAAAATGTAGCAACTATTAAATATTATATTAAGGAGTCTAACACATGCGTAAATCAGAAAGAAAACGTCACATTAAACAACAAAAATAAGTCATAAACCCAAGAAGTAATTGAACTTACCCAAGAAATAATTGGACTAGTAAAATAAGTAATTGAATTGATTGAGAAACCTGCAAAGATATTAATATTAAAATATTTAGTAAAAAAATAAAAGATAAAAAATAAAATCTACGATCGCAAATTTCAAATTATCATATGAGAACATTATTATTTTTAAGTCATTATTTTTGTTAATTTATTTAAGTCTTTGACCAGTTTAAACCGGTTTGAAACAATCACAAGACTTTTTCAATTTTTCTAGCTGGCAAATAAAGTTTTGGAGCTCGACCGATTTTAAGAAGGAAAAAAAAAAAAAAAACACCGTTTTTCTAAATATCGACGCACGCGTAATCTGCTAGTTTTGTGATTGTTTCAAACCGGTTTAAACTGGTTAATGACTTAAATTAATGAAGATAAGTCGAAAAAATTCAGAGAATGAATAATTTGGAAATCAAGTTATAACTTTAATTGGCGTTAAATCGCCAAATGTAACAACCTTCTGCATTATTTTCTAATAAACCTAAAAGCGAAAAATGGATGCCTCAAAAGCGATAAATCGCCAATTTGTTGCCTGCGCATTTTGAGGCATCAAAACCCCAAACCAAAACAACATCATGGTCTCACATAATACTATTTCATATTTTATTTTTAAAAAATAAGATCTCCACTCATAATAATAATAATAAAGGATTTTGAATTTCTACATAATTTTATAGTCCAATTAATTATTTATTCATTATAATTTTACAAGCATATCTTTTGTAGCCAAAGAATTATTATATCATATCAATGTATGAAATATAGTTTAAATCTCAAATATATACTGTGCTAAGAACGTAACGAAATAAAGCAAAAAATGAATAAGTAAAAGCACCAAACGACTTTCGGATTTATTAAAGAGATATTTTTTGGAGTAAACAAAAAAAAAATGAATATATCAAACGATATTCAGATTTATTACAAAAAAATATTTTTTGAATAAAACAAAAAAAATTAATATACAAATGACATTCATATTTATTAAAAAAATATACGTATATTTTTATTTTTGTGATTGGATAATTCCGAAATGTTATAATCTCATTATTTACAAATTTTAGTGATTTCTTAGTAATTTTCTAAGAAATACAAGCAGATTTCTTAGCTTATTTTCTAAGAAATACAAGCAACATAGTCTGTAATCACATAACATATATTCTCGGTAAAAAGGAAGAGAAAAACAAACAACACAAAAATAAAGCTCTAAAAAAGCAAGGCATTGGATTATACGTATTTTTGAAAGATAGTCTGATCAGATGTAGATCTCTAAAGAAATTCAAATATTGATTTGTCTAATCTGTTGACTTATCTTCAGTTTAGCGAGAAAAAAAGAAGGATAAAAAATAGCTACCACGTTGTTGATAATTTAAAGCAAATCTAGCAAATATTTGGACTCCATAAAATAATTATAAAATATAAATAACAGAATGAAAAAATTAATTAAAAAGGTTGATTTGCATTTTATGTATAAATAACATTAATTGAATGAATTGTAAAAAATGAAAGAACCGGAAAGATGCTCATATGGATTTCGTCCCAATGGTTATGATACAAGAAGGGTTCTGATTTCGTAGCTTTTCGTTGTTCGACGGTTAAACTCAATGACCTAGGCATCTACCTCTTCAACCATTCACTAAATAGAACAGCTTTTATCGTAAAGAGAAACAAAAGAAAATAATATAATCATTTGGTTATATATACAAATATACCATGCTGCCATCTATGGATAAAAATATTGACATCATTTTTTTTTATAATTTGTAAATTTTGATGTATATTTTTAAAACTAATAAATTTAATATCAAAGAAAATTGCATTTTATGCCATTATTTATTTTTTATAGAATCTTAGTATATCACATTGAATAAATATAAATTTAAATTATTTATATTTATTATTTAGGCATTAATTTCTGATTAAATTTAAATGATATATATTTTTATTTTATTATTTAGGTGCTTATTTCTGAAGATGTTGAGACTACCTGAATTTCGTTTCATAATTTCGATACTACACAAAAAAATACTTTTATGATGTGGTTTCATTAGATAAAGTATAAAGTCTGTTAATCTAACTATGTTTATTTATTTCCCTTCTAAATATTAATATTCGCAATTCTATTTACATAAATGGATCAGGGGTGATCGCTTGCTGATTCAGGTTTAAATTGCGATCTGTGGATGAGTGAATGAATTGCATGAATGAAGTCCGCCCCCTAAAAAGGGTTGTGATGCGTGTGTAGCTAAGTCACACTCTTCTCCCTATATGGCGCTACTGAAAAACAAGAAACGCACCATTGGCTTAAAAGCGTACTGGCGTCTAAAGTCAGTGGGCTTGTCTATGAGAAGTGCCATTAGAAACAACAATTTATATCATAACAAGACGCAGGAGTATAAACTAATAACTATTATTTGCCAATGGATTCTAAAACCCTCCGCACTTTTGCACCTGCTTTTAGATGAGTTTAATTCGGCAGAATAGGGGTGAGAGGAATAAGGAAAGTAGGAGATGTTTACATTTAACAATAAAGTGAATTCCGGAAATGTGCTCATTCTACCACGTGTCACCCCTTAGGGAGATATTATCGTCGAAAAGTGGTCGTCTCAGAATGCAGAAACGTACAGTAGAGCAATGAAAAATATTTTTATAAAATATTGCGAAAATTTATTAAAACTAGAAAGAAAATAAATTCGCATCAATGCAAAATTTATATTTATGTTTTAAATTGGGATAAATGTAGCCTTTCTACAATATAGTCCGAAATTAGTGAAGAAAAACGTTAAAATTATGGTTAACTGCTATTTAAAAATAAAGCGAAAAGTTTGAAAATCCTTTATTGATAAGTACCAATTGTTTATGAAATGATAACTTGATAAATTTGGAAACTATATATTCATAGATCGGCCTTGTCAGAACATTTCAATCAATAAATGTCGCTATTTTAAGATAATATGCAAGCCTGTAAAAGAATTTGTAAAAAAATCACGCTGTTATGTTATAGTTAACATCTTTCATTGTTTTTTTCTTTCCAAAAAATGATTTGCTCCCCACCAAAAATGTAAAAGCAAGAATTCCGCCATAATAATAAACACCAAGAAATGTAAACACAAAGGCATTAATGCAATATAAAAAGATCTCAAATGGAAAAAATATATATATCCGTTCGCGACAAAGATTTTGTGGATTAAATATTTAATGATAAAAATGAAAGATCAAAGTTCATGCTTTCAAAAATATGAATGTTGAAAAGATTTTGATAGATCTGTATACCTCTAATAATCCTGTTATTCAAATTTGTCTAGTAATTTTGCAAAGATAAATCTTGTAACAGAGACATTTTCATAACTTTAAAAAGCAAAAAAGCATAGGCGATATGTCAAATATAATCTAGCTCAGTCAGAAAAACCATACAAATAACATTTAAAAAATAAACGCAGCGTCGAGATTTTAAGTTAAAGTTTAAAAATAGATTTTTCAACTGACTGAAACAACTGTGATATCTTCAAATCCCGTTATTCAATAGTTCGGGATGTTCTATTTGAATATGTTTTTTGGGGGGGGAATAAACACTAAGTACTGAAATGCATAAAATATGACTCAAATCTCAACCATGTATCGACTACAGAAAAAAAAATATTGATATCAAATAAAACACTCTAAGAGTATATCGGAAAATGCGAACAAACATCAAAGGATTTTTTAACAACAATTCTAAATTCCAAATCTTGTTTTGAGTATCCATTTTTTTTAACAAAAGCTAAGCTGTATTTTGAATTTTCGATTTTAGACCTTCAGGGACTAGACACCAAAACAAAGCGTTTTTGTTATATCATCCGCCATTTTTTTTATGTCTATGATCTCTAAGCCTTCTGGGAACCAAAAAAAAAAAAACACACAGACGAGATTAAAAACCATGAACTCCACGAATCCCTCGGGTAATAACACTCCTTTCTTCATTTTTCAGTATCTGATGTTCCAAATTTAAACTCTCGTTCTAACTTTCTTTATTTTTTTCCTTTCGAATACGGTGTGCCGACTGTATAGTTTTTTATGATGCCATGTTTTTCCAAAGATTCCATTTCCTTGCCTTTGGCGTCATCCTGGCGCATTGGCGTAAATCATAAACGTCTTTGGCCTGATTTTGCAGAAGCGCAAAAGCATAAAGGAAAAGATACACTTCCTTTTTTCAACACTTGGTGAGGCTATAAATTTAAAATATTAGCAGTAACACGAGCAACAAAGTATGTCAGTAACAAACTGTATTAAAATTACTGTTTTTCTTCGGCAGTATATTTATATCCGGTATGGAACTACGCAATTATGTTGCTTCGGCCTTGAAATTGCGCGAATAACTCTTCCGTTATCGAAACGAAACTTTAGAATCTGAATGAGAATGTTATGGTACAAAGTAATCCTTTTATATTTCTACATTTTCTTTATGTTTTTCTTTTCTAAAAATCAGAAAGCAGTTTTCCATAAAAGACTAATTTAAATATCAAAGCAATTTCTTTATTTGCAAACGAATATGTTGAGATTTTATGCGAATAATTTAATCGTTTTCTTACTTGATATTTTTCTACTATCGTTTGTGTTGTTTTCTTAACGTAAAAACCTATTTCGTTGCAATCTACCAGAAAAAAAATCTGTTGCTTAAATCTTTAGGAATTTTTAAGATAGTTCCGTGGTTGCTAAGCAACGGTTAATTTTCTAAATGAAAAAGAATGAAAAATTGTTTTCCCTCTTGTCATAGCAACGGTTATTAGCAAACGATTTATGAAGTAAGTCGAAATGAATCAACTTGTATCGTATCACTTGAAGAAGAAAAAAGTATGCAGTTATTGTTATCAACAATTTCTTTTGTATTTTTGTAATTTTTAATATTCTACGGAAAAATTTGCTAAGTTTTAATATGCTATGCAGGTTGACTTTGTTTATAATTATTCTTTTAACTATCATATGAATGAATATATAAAAAAAGACAATTTCATGCATTATATTAAGTTACTGTTAATATTTTCAAATATAATGATTCGGTATCCATATATTTCATTGCGTTCACTAAGTTATTACAGTATTTATAAACATTATGCATTTAAATAACATTTCTTTATAATTGCGGAGAGTGCATAATCTTAAATCAAAATAAATAAATGAATTTTCACAAATTTTGTGAAACAAAAATATATTATTAACACGATGCTAATTAAAAAATATATTGAAATCTGAAATTAAATTGACTAGTTTACTAATGTTTTCTTTCCTGAGATCATTTAAATTCAGGTACCTCTACCTCCGAATACTAGAAAGCCTGAATTTATCATTCAAAGATAAGACAAATTCTGCACTCCCCTCAAAATTGCTATGACAACCTATGATCTTAAGAATTGTTATACAAACAGGATTCCTCTCTTAGCTAATGGTCGTTAAGCAACTATATGCCAGAACATCTTTTGAGAATTTTCTGAAAACTTCCTAGTTCCCCCAAGTAATTTGGGCGAGCTTTTCTTGCGAACACAGCATGCACCTCATGAATTCTATCCACAATACTTACCAAAAAGGAGAATAAATTCACAATGAAGGGGGGTGATTTTGATTCGGGCGCTTGACGTGGTTTTGTTAAACGGCCATTGAGAGCTTAGCAAAATTGACGAAATAAAAGATATGGCATTTCATATACAGTGATTAAAGCCGCAAAATGCCTAAATTCAGCTCTGCAAGTGATTATACTCCTTATAAATGCACACTTAAAAATAGTATCTTTCAGAGATGAATTTCGAAATGTCGATTAAAAACTGTTGTGCAAGTCTCAAGCCACCTACTCAAGGAATTCCAAGTGACCATGCAGGTGCTTCGTTATACCTCCCGCTTTTTCAGCAAATATAGTAATGCGGGCATCTAGTTGCTCGATTCTTCCATACATATACTGATTAAATGTGGTTTTTTGTGTTTTAAAATACCATGAATGAAATGATCAAGTTCCATATCATGCAGGAAACACATCGCATCAATGACTTGCTACATACTACAGCATTTATTATAGAGATCGCATCAGTGACTTGCTACATACTACAACGTACGTATGGCAA